>CM028909.1:12615312-13162812 GCA_016801845.1 Polydactylus sextarius
TCATTACGGCCATGCAAACAAGTCATTTTTAATCCACCAATTACAGACGAGAAAAGGGAAGAAGAGATCTGCGAGACGATCCATCACAAGTTTGCGGCTGGCGATGACTATAAAGCGCATCACCACAATGTCACATTGGCCGACTTGCAGCCTTTCAAATGTCTTTTCATGAACTGAAAGTAAAACAAAGAGCATTATGGCCAGCAGCTCCTTAACCACTGCCAAACAATGAGAGGATAGATTTCATTTAATAACAAGACTTTGTATATCTTTGCTTTCCTCAGAGCCAGACACCTGCCCTCATTTGGCTCCGTAATCTCTATCCCCTGCCATACACAGGCCATAACCTAAGTCACCTGTATTTATCTTGGATATAGTGAATGTCTACAGCACAGTGGTGTGATTTGTATGATAAAATATACAGCAATGGGAATTTTGACATTAGTTGGGTAATATCACCTCTGGTCGGGTTAAGAAAAGATTGGTTGAAGACTGATGAGGTTTGTTTTGGAGCAATAGACTCCCCTCCTTCGTAAAGGTTTGTTAAGTTGTGTTCCCACTGAGTACAGCTCCATGCCCTAATTCTGTCCCATACCAAGAATAACATGTACCTGGACAACACTGACCATTTAGACAGCTGTGGGGAAGGTGGGGGGTGGGGATAGGGGTGATTGGAGGTAATAGTGTGCATGCTGTGAGAGAAAGGGGAAAGAACTAAAGAAAGAAGAAGGAAAAGGAGTTGCGTATTGATGGGGTAAAAAAAAGAAAAAGAGTAGGAGGAACCCATAAAGTTATGGTGAATGAAAGAGACAGAAAGATATGCCCCTCTCCTTTTAAAAGTTAGTTGAATCTCCGGAGATTTAATTGAATTTGAAATGAGTCAGGAGGCAGAAAGTTAGCAGAAGCTCTGGAAGGCTTAGCACTGGAGATGAAGAGCTGGTGAATGACAGGAGAGAAGACAGAGGAGGAGAAAACTCCAAAACGGTAGCATACAGAAGAGTCCTGCGTGAGGAAAAAGGTTCGGCCACCCACAGGTAAATTGATCTCGCGGGAGAGTGAGTAATAGTGGTGCGAAAGATACAAGTAAAGGTATAGATCGGAAACAGAAAAAAATGAACAAAGCATGAAGACGAGGTGAAAGAAAAAAGAAATGAAAGAAATGAAAAATAAGGACTCTTACAAGCAAAGGCAGAGACTCTGACTTTACCAAGACTCTAAATATGAAATTGGAGTGAAGTGGACAGAGGAAGAGCGTCCGTAGAAATAGAGAAAGAGGTTTAGGGTGGGTCTGGGCTGAGGTGAGGTGCAGCACTCTCTCCAGAGCAAACAGAGGCTAACAGAGGGGCTGTTGTGTGGGTCAGGGTGGGCCAAGGGAGGGGACAGCAACACTGGGATGTGAAATGTGACAGATCTATTTAGGGGCTCGAACACAGGAGCCCCTCCCTGCTTCAAACCAGGTGTCAGGGTCAGGGGTCAAGTGCCGAACAGCACCATCTAAAGCACCATTTAAAGTGGATTAGTTTGACTGGAGGAGGTCCAGTAATTTAATATTCTACAGTTCTCACTTCAAATGATGATCCAGGAAACAGGAATGGGAATTCATTCAAATTACTGCGAACAGCCTAAATGAAAAATGACATGATCCATAGTTCTGCAAAGTTTCAAACATGTTATTGTGAAGGTGAATAAAGTGAAAACTGTCATACATTTTTACTTTATTAATATACATCTATAAAAAAAAGTGGTACATATGGTTTATCTATTTTCCTTTAGCTCTTTGAATTTAATTATGACCTTTGCTCCATTTTCTCCTGGGACACACTGCACTTGCTATTTTCCAAAACAACAGAATCACTGTCATCTTTTCTTTGTTTCTCAATTTTACTTCACAGTTTTCTGTTGCTTTTCTACAGAAAAGCCAACAAGTACTTCCTCTTCCTCTTGTTTGTTACTCTTGAAATGATCCCGTGTTTGGGAAAGTGACACCATTGTGAGAACATGTGAACTTCTGGCGGTTAATTTCTCAAGATCTCATAAGTCATCAGAAGTGATTTCAACTTGGTCAAGTAAAAAATGCTCATTGGGGTGATTGTAATTTCTAAACCCAACATCATGAATGCAATTGTTTTTGTGCCCTCCTCAGTCTTCTTTCCTATGGAGTTCCTCTTTCACATACATCCCTCATGGTTTCCCCACATACACCTCACCACCACCACTTCCATTTCTCTCCCACTTTCATTTCTCATGTGCATCTTTGAAACAAATCCAGTCTCCCATTGTAAGGCCACCCTCCACCTGCCTCCAACCCCCCACCTGCTCTCTGGTCTCGGCCTATCAGGATCCAGGCAGAGGGGCTGATTATGCAGGCAGCTGTCAGCTCTCTCAGGTGAGGCCCCCCAGGCGACAGTTCAACTGCTTCAGACTGAGGCTGTGCCACCGAGTCTGACAGGAGCACGAACAACACAGAGAAAAGAATGCTAATGGATCAAATCAGATGAGTGCTGAGATGAGAAAGGGGGTGTGGGTGGGGGGTGCAGAGAAGAGGAGGAGGAGGGTGCTTGCAGGCACTCCTGATCAGCTGTCACTCAGACGCGGCCTCGCGTGTGTGATAGCGTGTATTTGTTGTGCATGTTTGAGCGAGAAGCACTGGCCGCCCAAGATTATGCCCCCAGTTACTGACATGTTTTCCCTCCACAGTGCCTTGAAGTTCTAGAGATGAAGGAAGGGTGTGAACAGAGGGAGGGAGGGGCTGGCAAAGGCAATAGATGGATGGATGTGAGAGGCTATATACAGTACACTGCTCTGTTCTTTTATTCTTCTATCTAACATGCCATTCCCATCTTCTCCTATCTACCCAGCATAACTCCACCTCTCTCTTTGACTATCTGTCTGCCTCAGAGCCATACCTGACTCCGGAAAAGGCAACATATCAAAACTTAACGGCATTTCCTTTTCTGAATAATGCTGAGTTCAATATTATTTTGTTTTGAACTTCACTTCTACGCTCGCTTCTTCTCTCCTCGGGGGCAACCCCTTCATGAGGAGAAACTAGATGCTTTAGTACCATCACTTACGGGCAGTCAAAGCGCCTCCTGTGTGGTGGGAACTCATGATTGAAATACAGCATGCTGAACATTTCACTTCTCCTCGTTCCAATCTCTAAATGTCTGATTCCATTCGCCTCCGCAGAACTACAGACAGAAAGTTAAAGCCTACATGTGCATGTGTTCATTCCATGAATGAATAATGTACTCTGACAGCAGAGACAGATGGATATATGATCACCAGCTAAAGAGGATTGCTATGACAGTGAACCAGGAAGTGCTTGTCAAGTCATGTTACAACTCCTCACCATGAGCTCACTGTAGTTCTCTTTTTAGTGTTGCCTCGTTCGTCACCCACAATCAGAGCGCACAAAAGTTTAAAGTTTCAACTATGCACAAAATTACCCAAAATAGTAACCTGCCACTTTCTCAAACATCAACTCAAATGCCTTTGAATACAGACATACAGTCTGACTTGCCCTTACCCCACTGCTCAGTTTCCCCCTTAGCCCCACCCTCACCCCAACCCTGACAGATGGCTTTAATTAATATAGACATGATAACGAGACTCCCTACGATTAATACACACAGCAGTTATGGATTTAAGTGCTAGGGATTCCAGATAATATGATTAACAGCAGTTGAAGTGGGGGCATCTGGCAGATGATTTGAAATGGAGGAGGGTTGGAACAATTGCGAAATAAGTGTGTGTGTGTGTGTGTGGCATTATGGATGCCGTTTTGTGTGTGTTAGTGGGACTGTGTAACATCATGCAATCTTCATAGGAAGTTTTTTTTTTTTTTATCCTCTTCTTATTATGTAGCCAGATGTCCTTTGTGCCATATGACAGACTACATACACACAACAACTAGAGCTACATGGCATTTCACAATATGGATACACATGTGTTTGTAGAGCGATCATCACACAAGGCTTCTTTAATGTAACATCCAACTGCAAATGTGACTTAAAGTGCGAAACAAATTTGTGATTCGGTTGAAACAATTATAACTTTGAATGAATTATGAACAACGGTTCATAATTTGCATAATGATTGCAAACAGCTTGACACCTGTTACTTGAAGCGATGAGGCTGTATATCTTTTAGCTGCAGACAAATGATAAATGTTGATAGAACGGGTGGAAACAAGTACATCTGAGACAACTCTAAGGCGTTGGTTCTATAGTCACAACAGAAACTTTATTTTTATTTGACTCTCAGCTGTTGGCCAATTCCTGGAGACTCAACTGAAAAATGCAAAGAAAAAAGTTTCTGTGGATGAGTGGATAAGGGAAGTTGAGAATCTATTTTGATAGTTCCTCTTTGGGAGAAAGTCTTCCCTCTTTCTTCTAAATGTATGGTTATCTTTGTTTTTGTCTACATTCAGTTCTTTAATTCCTGTACTCTAAATATGGGTTTATTTTTCCACACATGCTGCCTGTATGAAAACACTAAGCTGGACAAACCAAAGCCATATGGTGCACAGTGAAGTCCTCTGCCCTGACCTTCTGTCTCTTGTTTACTACAATGGCTACGTGGCTGATATTTGTATTTGCTGGCATTTAGAAATGTGCCATGAAAGAGACTCTCTTAAACAAACACAACAGCAGTGCATGACTGCCCCTCTTGGGATTAACAGTGAAGGGTTATCATATCAATCTCTGGAGTGTCTCTATGTGACGTGGCTCCAGTCACACAAACTAAGTATCTGTCAAGTTTGTGAACAAAGAGACAATGTAAGATGCACCTTTTAGCTGAAACTCAACAGGATGTCATTCTGTCTAGTGACAATGTGAAGCCAGACCATGATCCCTCCTTCAAGAAAATATTAAAGACAAATTTAATTAGTTTTTGATGTTATATATATATATATATATATATAGGTCAGGTGTTTTACTGACCCTTTTCTTTATTAATGCACTGTCTCATCTTCTGCTACTCAAATAATTTCCTAGAATAACATTCATTACAATCCCAGATGTGCCTGAACTTTGCTACATTTCAGCTGTGTCTTTGACAGCTGCAGGTGAAGAGAGCAACAATAATAGTCAAAGTGACAGTACAGTAACAGTAAGAAAGCATTGTTTGCAATGCGAACTTGAGAACTGTGTATTTTATGCACAGTGCAAGTCTCTCAGTTGGACTGTAATCACACTAGAACTGTCTTATTTAATTAATTGATAAGTCTGTTAGAAAATGAATCTGTGACTAGGGTTGTAATGATATGACATTTTCAGAGTATGATAACTATCAGAAAATATGGCATCATACTATTTCATATTTAATTATTTGGATGTGGGGTTAAGCTTTGTTCACTTTGCAGGTGACCCTGTGACAGATGTTTCAGTTCAAGCTGGATGCGTCTTTGCAGTGCTAGCAAGACATAGTAACAGAAGTAATAGAATTATGAATATGATAAGGAATGGCATGTGTTTGTAAACTGTTGTATAACTGAAGCATGTTAGTTTACATGTTAGCACCATTGGTGGGCAAAGAATTCATATCCTATACTTTTGGGATAACTTGGACCTTAGCCTTACTGTCCTATGTTTTTGGTATGAATGACTTTAGGATCAGTCCGCTGTGTGTGAGCAAGACACCAGGTATGTTGTGAATCAAGCTGCAATGTAAAGCTATATGGGGTTATTGCCCATGTCAAATTACTACCACTAAAGTGCATGTTTGGAATTGTGATGATTTTCATGGCTGTACATTATTTTGTGGATAAATGTTTCAGGGGTACTGTACTTTCACTATAGATTTTTACTCTTAAGTCAACCGCCAGCTACTTGTAGGAAATTGATGGTTTATTTCTTGCGGGAGATGCTTGAGATGAAGCCTGGTTCATAATAATATCAATTTAGAAAAATACTCTTTGATGAAATGAGCAAAACAAATGAATCACTGGTAACTCAGCTCAGTAACATAAATGTGAAGCAACACAAAAATCAATTTGGAAACATGCAAACTTATTCTCTGTGTTTATTCTTCAGAGACATTCACTAGGGCAACAGGTACCCCAGCCTCATTTTAAACCACTACTCAACAACATTACTGTATTTAGTGATTTTTTTGAGTGTAGCCAGTGAAAATTATATTTGCTGTTTAGTTGCTAGTCAACATGATGGGTTCCACCCCTCTCCCCCTTTTTAACCTCCCTCGCTTTCCTCTCCCTAGCCTCTCTTTTTCAGTCAAGCAGACACAGTAAAGAGAGTGAGGGAGAGTAATTTGAAAAAAGAAAGGGTAGAAGTTGGCACCTAAAGTGATTCAAGGGAGCAAAAGCAAACAGAGGAAGGAAAGAGTGGGAAGGGTGGGGGGGTAGTTTGTGGGGAAGGGAAAGGGAATGGAAGAGGGGATGAGGGGGGTGAAGTAGAAAGCAGAGAGCGGACAAACTCCAATGAAAACACAGTGTCAGATGTAACACATTTTTGCAGTGTGCAGACTGCTTATAATGACCCATTTCCCCTTCTTGACCATGAGTGACTGGACATTTTGGTCAACAACCCAAATCACAACTGTACAGAAGCAGAAACTGATCTGATCACAGAACAAAAACAGAAGAGGATCAGCTGTCATTGAAATATTACTGCCATTATCTTTTCAAAGAAACAGGTCAGCAAATAAAGACACTTACTGACGCATAGAGAGGACAGAATGTCATTTACGTCTCTACACATACACACTAACCACATTCATGCGCACACGCAACACACAAGTCCATCAATGCACATCCAGGGTCACGTTAACTGCAACCACTGGGACAGAAGTGCAAGACAACCATCTCTGCTTCCTGTTTTTCTGGAAATGAAACTATGTCAAAGGCAATAATGCTGGCAGAGCGAAATACTGGCAGCTAGAGACTGCCAGTATCCCTAAAGCTCATACGAATCCAAATCTATGCACACATAGAAAGACACACACACATACACAGTGCACACGCCACATTTAAAAAAGGGGCAGGGCACATCAGGGGTTCTCCTAACTATGCATTCATTCAGAGATTTGATCATTGGCAGTAAAAACAAACAGGACATGCAAATACTGATTTTATCCTCCTCCACTTTCCAAACCTGCCACTGATGGCTACTGGAACATTTATTTAGAACTTGAAATCACTCCCTTTAGCCTGCAGTCCAGGCCACAGTGGTGCAGTTACACAGAGAGTTTGGATTGTTCGCTGGATACATTTTGACATTTGAAAAATTGAACTCGAACTACGGTTTGAGATTTTCCACCATTTTATGAAGCAAAACATGAAACAATTGAAACAATACTGATCAAGAAAATCCTTATCCTAGAGACAAAAAGTCTCCAGGATGAAACTTTTGTGTGTGGAGGTTGTAAGGGGTTTTGTTTATTTTGTGTATAAGTGTGTATGTAGGTGTGTGTTAAGAGCAGTGGGACCTTAAAGCTGCTGCTGACTTCTAACCGTAAAACTTACTCATGACTGGGCAGATGTGCACATGCAGTATATGTGTTGCTATGGAGACACAGACACAGACACACACACACACAGTCAAGAGTCGAGAGTCAGCCTTTGTATTCCAACCAAACTACACCAAACTACCACCAACATACACATGCACATTAACAATTACATACAAACTAAGAGCTGACTAAAAGAATTTCAGCAAGA
Source organism: Polydactylus sextarius (assembly GCA_016801845.1). Classification (NCBI taxonomy): domain Eukaryota; kingdom Metazoa; phylum Chordata; class Actinopteri; family Polynemidae; genus Polydactylus; species Polydactylus sextarius. Next base: position 12,622,994 of record CM028909.1, read on the forward strand.
ACACAGAACTTAACATATAGCTAATTACAAGATAATCTGCCTGTTGCTACTGCTCTGCCCTTTATGTGCTGTTCTATGCAGTGTGCTTGTCTGCTTGAGTTAGATGTTATTTCTAGTGATGTTTCCCATCAGCTCTCACATGTACATCACCAGTTACAATTCAATTCTAAGACCCCCGTGGGGCTCACTCAGTTTTGGCCCCCAGCAGCCCTTAGCTCATTGACCCCAACACATATCCCCTGGCCCCTATAGGTGGTGAGGGATTATACAGGAGACAGGGTCTGAGTGGGGACAGAGGGAGAGGGAGAGGGAGGGGGGTCAGCAGCAATAGAGAAGAGCACTTCTTCAGGAAAAGCATTAAAGAGGCAGGTATTGATTTGGGATTTTAAATGTTTTTCGCAGTGATATATCCAATTACCCTCTGAACCTTCTATGGGTGTAAAGCGGGCTCCCCTGGGGCTGAAGAGAGGGCCACTATAACACTTTTCCCCAGGCTCCCTCAAATGATAAGAAATAGTATTTGTTAGAGTCCATGCTCATAATGGCAAGGTGCCGGAGGGCTTTAGGAGGCATGTGAAAGAATTATATCTACACTCTATTAATTCATAAGAATACTGGTGCAAAACTAAACCATTTTCAGTGCAGGTCTATAGAAGCTCTTTTTGACATGCATCTGTTTTTTATCATGCTCCTCTTTCTCCTCTCCGCTGAGGGTGACATGGTGACTTGTTCAGGCAGTGTGGACAGCTCCTGGATATTGGTAAGCTTTAATTCTCTCTGCACATCCATGTCTCCCTCCTCCTCTTCCTACTCCCTCACCTCCTCCCTCCCCCGCTCAATCGATGGTAAGTTATTTAGCAGATAAAAGAGTTGGATCAATCTAGCAGCACATATCAGAGTGCCAGCAACTTGTGTATATTATCTGGCGTGTGTGTGTGTGTGTGTGACAGAGAGAGAAAGAGTGAGATTGTGCGTGTCTGTGTCGATTGCCTAAGCATATGGGTCTGTGTCTGTACCCGGATATATGAGCATGTGTGCACATATTTGTAGTTATACCGTAGCCTTAAAAAAGTGTGTGTGTGTGTGTGTGTGTGTGTGTTTTCTCAAGTGCGCATACCCACATGTCACTACTACTATGTCAAAACCATGGTGAAAGAGATACTGAGAGCAAAAGAAGTGAGTGTGTCCTTGGCTGTTGAACGACAGTCACCTTTTTCCTTTGTGCATGTACAGAGTACTTGCTGGGGCATTCTGCCTATTGTAAATATTTAATTTGATTTCCATCCATCATTAGCTGTCTGAATTGAGGCATTTGAAGTGAATAAGTGAAAATGGCTCAAACCTGTGTAGGAATCAGCCTGCCACTTACAGAACGGGAAAAGTGCTGCTTATAATAGAGAAGGAATGTGAGAGGGCGAGAAAAAGAACAATGGTTTTGTGTTGGAACGTGGACAATGCGAATGCCAAAGTAGGACGAAAAGACAAGATGATCTTGAAGTGGAGAATGAATGACGAGATGTTAATTTCAATGTTACAAAGGCAAGGAAAGAGATATTTTATACCACAGCTAAAATTGCTTCCAATAATGTGATTACTTAAAGCAAATGTGGAGTACAAGACTTACAAGACTGTCTCACACACAAATACATAGATACATAGTTACTCAAACACACAAAGTCATTTTGTAGAACTACTGTTTCTTGGGCTAACAAAGCATTTATGCAAAATTAAACTTATTTAAAGCTGAATGTGTCCTAATTGCATAAAGCAAAGCAGCCCAAAATTCACAAAAGTCATCCTCAAAAAGTTAAAGAGACACACCCACACTTAAAAACTATAACACACCAAACACAATATGTATGTATAAAACACACGCGCGCACACACACACAAACGCACACTTGAAATTATGAGTAAGTCATGACGTTGCCCAGCAGGGTCTGGGGTGCTGGGGATTTCCACAGAGAAAAACAGGTGACATCTGCCCAGCTCCCATACACATCTAAGTACAGTACAGCTGCTTTCCGAGCAGTAAAACCTGCAAATATAGGACAGGTAAAAAGAACCTTTCATACTATGTGTGGGGAAGAGAGAAACACTGAGAAAATGGGGTGTAAGTAGTCAGAGGTCATGAAAGTGGTCAAAGGGCATTTACCACAAACCACATCATTTAAACAGCTGAGACACACCTGCTAATGTGATTACACACACACACACACACACACACACGCTGTGCCACAGTCCCCACCCCCAGAGATTCAGCCTTGTGATTACCCATATACACAGTTGAGATGGCCATGCATGGCCTGTTTTCACCTCAAATAAAGTTCACAGGGACCGTACACAAATCAATAAACAACATCCTAGCTTGGCACCAAACATCGTTTGGCCTCTCTTCCTGTATCACTGCTTGGGTTTCAAACACTCCTTTCAAGTGACGTGCAGAGCTTTTAGACTGTCTCACTGCCTTATCTGTTGCAGGAGTGAGACACACTGGGAAATCCCCCATCTAAGGCTTGGTCAAGTCCGATGGTAAGATTTCATTATTGTACATTGTGAGGAGTTTCCAAATGAGCCTCTTTCAACTTCAGTTGCACGAATCCAATGACATCACACATGTACCCATTTAGTGTTTTGCAGCAAAAAGACACAACATCATGCAGATGTATTATCTTTAGAGTGGTGTTAACCAAAACCTCTTTCAATGGACTTTTTTTTTCTATTTCTTTTTTTCCATTCAAACATGTATTTCATCAACACTTGATGATTACAGCACTAGACCATACAAGTCCCTGGAAAATTAAATACTTTACATTGTCTGATGAAATAAGTTATGATACATGATAAATTTGAAGTTTTTAGTTGTTTATCCATGTCCACACATTCCCACATGCACATATTTATACCTGTCTATTGCCTTAATTCCACTATTATCATCAAGTCTATCCATCCACCTGTGGCAAAGACTGGGCATCGATTTGTGTGTCTGTGGTAGGCAGAGGGATGTGCAATGTGGGAATGGCTATCAGGGAGTGTTTGACACAGACCAATATTATTCATCCTGGACAATATCCTAAAATGGCTAATTATAGGGACCAATTAGTGGGCTAATTAGACAATTATCCAAGCCGGCAATCTATTGGCAGGAGAAAATCGATACAAGGAAGCGATAGCGGCAGAGATTGGGATTTACTTTTTATTACCTCACCTGCATTCCTGCACTCCACATTAAGCCATGTGTGGTTTCTAATCCGTCAGTATCATTTAGCCTGTCAGCTCAAAATGAAACCTTGACTTTAATTCAGCACATTTCCCTTTCCAACAAGTTGCTCTTTATTTTGTGTAGATGTCAGGTAGTAATTTGACTGTTTCCTCTGGGCATGAGTGTGTGAAGCAGGCAGGAGAGGTGACAGCAGATTTGTAGGAAAGAGTCAGAACTGCTGTTCCCACAGGACAGACAGAGTCAGTCAGGTCCCACTGCAGATCTTATCTGATCATCATGTCAACACTATAGACCTTCTCTCCTTCTACCGCACTCCTCCTCTCTCTGTTTACTCTGACTCTCACTGCCTTTCTCTTCAGCAGTATCACACAAAGGACTCATCTTTCTAAGTCAGTGTGTCACACAGTGTGTGTGTGTGTGTCTCTCTCACACACAGACACACACACACACACACACACACACACACACACACACACAAAAAGCTCCTTTTTCATGCACACACTGGCATCCAGTCAAAGTGGCGCTAAATTGTATTAAAATAGTGCAGTGCTCGTTGCAAATTTACATGCGAATTAGGGAGAGTAGAAGTAATTACTCAGGGCCAGTGCCGCTAATTGAATAAGGGTGCAGCCTTTTCTCTCCTCTCTCCTCCTCTCTTCTTTCATTCTATATACATGAGGCTCTGTTCCTCTTGTCAATGTCATTATGCCACTGCTGTGCCCTCCTCAAGGATCCACATCACAAGCAAAAGAAAGCAATAGATGGTGCTCTACATCTAAGTCTGTGTTTCTGTGAGCATTTATTGGTATTTGTCTTGCCAAGTCATTTTTTTAACTCTATGTTGGACCACAATTGTGTTTTTGTATTCCTGGCCCATCTGGGAAATGAAATGGATAAGATCTATGCACATTAAGATGTAGATGTGCTGTTTGGTGGGTACTGTCATTTTCTTCAGTTCCTGTGGGAGCCAAATCAGAAGCAAAGTGAAAAATGCAAGCAGATAGGCAGACATGACCAGAGCATGTACAGACAGCCTGGGGCTGTGTTTGAAGTAGGCCTCGGAGAGAATACGTTGTCTTTGAGGTGTGGTGAATATGTGAGTAACTGTCACACAGACAAACAAAGACTTTTCCCATTGGAGCATTTGCATGGCAAAGTGTCTGCTGGCTGATTCCCAGGTCTACTTAATTCTGTAATGGTGGAAAGAATTATGATATTATGATAGACAACTAATAATGCATGAACGGATACCCCAATCCACCTGCACTGGATACAACATTGGAGACACACGCACACACAAACACACATAAATATCAACACATTCTACAGAAAGAGACATTAATCTTATTTCTTCTCTGTAGGTCTGTACACCAGCCATGCGGTGTGAAGGGGAGAGGCTGGCTGCTCTCAGGAATATCAACCTGTGGCTGTCAGCCTTATCAGATCTTACCCACTCAGGGAGAACTAAATACACTCTCTGAGCTGATCTCTCTTTTTCACACACATGCGCACGCACACACACAAGCAAACACACCCGCTTGTGTACACAAGTGCATGTTCATACACAAACACTATCACAAGGCCAGAATACATGTATGAAAATATGTGCATGTTGACAACATGTTTTGCTTAACAAATGCTGGTGTTAACCTGCCTCTTTTCCCAAAGTACTGTAACTTCTTCTAAAATTGTTCCCAAACGGCCGAAAGGATATTTCGAAGCAATGCTGTCTTGATTTTATTACTTTTTTAAAAAGTAATTTAAATTATAGTTTGTTTTCTCTGGAAATGTAGTTATTCACTTACCTGTCGTAAATCAGATAAGTTTAACATTTAGCATGAGTCTTAACCCTCTCACATAATTATTACCAAGAAAACAAATATCAAACATTTCCTTTAATCTCCATTGATATAAGAACTCTGTTATGTTAGGTTTTTTTTTTTTTTAAGTATATAGAAAAGGGGCCTAGATTTAGAATAATCACATTCACATAAACACATATTTTAAGTGATAACAAATAAAAACAATTGAAGATTTCTGAAGATTTGAGAAAAAACAGAAACTGCTCTGTTCAGTTGCTTATTTATTTATTTATTTATTTATTTATTTCTAATTCCCTATATTCCCTATATTTAATTCCCTCTCTTTTAGCTATTTGCTTAAATACTAGGTCAAGCTCATGTATGTGTCACAGTGTGGGCGTGGGCGTCTTCCCTGGTGGCGATATTATGAGTGAAAATACCTGCTGACGCACAACAGCCAGATGCAGAGGTCAAACACTTGAGAGCTTGCTTTCATTGATTCATAGCCCCAGGTACAGAGCACACTTTGTGTCCAAGTGTGCGTGTGATGGCAAGACAGAGATACAGAAAGTCAGACAGAAAGCATGCAAGTGTGTGTGTCTACATCCTAATGTGTCTGTGTATTGGCGTGTCAGTCTGAACGGGGCGCTTTTGCCCCAAACAAAGCTTCAGGCCAACCTGTGTTTCCTGGCTAAGGGCATAGTCACTGTGGTTAGTGTGTTAACAGGAGAGATACAGAATGAGAGAACAAAAGATGTGCCTGAAGCCAACACTGAAATGCCTTTAAGAAACAAGGGAAGCTCTTTATGGGGGTAAGGAGGGATGAGGGAGTGTGAGAAAGCAACAGAGGGATGAGGGAGTCAGAGAAGTGATGCAGCAAGGCTACATGCAGCACCTTTAAAATAGAAAGGGGTTTTTCTCCCTTGTTTCTCTCCAACATACATCAGAAAAGGGGAAGATGTGTCATGAATTTGTTTTACAGTAAACAGAGTCCTCAGAGCTCCCCTATCTAACTAATCCTCTCAGCTCTTGTCAAACAAACAGAGGAGAGAGACTTAGAGATAAATAGATGAAAGGAGAAAAAAGCACAGAGGGTGAACAACTGAGGAACAGAAGTGATGACTTGTATTTAGACTGTATTACAGCTTTCATGATTACAGATGAGGGTTGCGAGTCACTGGCGTGGGTCTGAGGGGTTTATGTGACACTTGTGTGTTTTTGTTTGTAGTCTAATAGCACCAACACCTCTTTGTTTGGCAAGCAGCTATGCTGATCACGTTGTAAGTCCAAAACAATCCAGGTAAAGCAGCTCTGAAGTCTGTATACATTGTTGTGAGTTATTCCCTTTCAAAACGCTAGATAACTGGCATCAGAACTTAAAATCATGATACATTGTACAAGGAGACACTGAATCTTATTTCGTTTTTGTAGTGAAAACAAAACAACTCAGCACACAGCCAGTGACCGAATAACCTAAAAAGAGTGATGTTTGCATGTCTCATCATGCTTTTGAAAAGCAAACCACAAATGAAAATATTAGTCTGGTACATAATGTTTACATTCTCTGTTTCCTTTTGAGGGGCATATGAGATTCCTCCTTAGTTCATATTCCATCTATCTGTTTAGAATGAAGCCAGATATTTTTCGCTGAAACGTAAAAGTAAACATTACTGTGGAAGTCCCTCCATTTCCTGCTGACTTCCTGTCATGGGGATTTATGTGCATACACACACACACTCACACTGTACAAGGAGGGCAGTGCTCTTTCTTTATTTCCCAGCAAAGTCATGCCCATCAGCATTAGCCTCTCTACACTGACCTGTCATAACCACTAGACAAACAGGTGGATCAGGGGTGAAGTGGAAGTCAAAAGAAACAACAAATATTCAAGCCTGAAGTGAGTGCACCCATGAGGACTCATGGGACTCAAAAAGTCAAAATTTCTGGTAGCAATAATACTAGATGCCTGCAGTTTAATTCAGCCTCTGAAGTCTCATCAGCATTGTCAAGCCAAGCCTTAAGCAGACTGTACATCTTTCACTCATTAAAGAAATCCCCTAAAATCTCTGCCAGATTTTATATTAATCACAGGTCCTCGAATAATTCGTAGAAGTTATCACACTGTATAATCGCACCATAAATCCACACTTCATCTAACGTCATAAAGCTTATTGAACATGACTCAAAAGCTGACTCTAAAACTAGTTAATTCTTGCACTGCTGTTATAATGCAGGCGGTAAACTGTGACCCAGTCATGTGACTTTTACTGATAGACAAGAAAAACTGAAGAACCAACTGCACAAAAAAAAAAATTAATCAGATCAGAAAAATACCTTTTCATTACAGTTTCAGTAGTTTACCCCTCTTAAGTTCAGGGCCTGTTATTTCTCGTGGTACAAATATCCCTACTGCATCTTGCTACCCTCTGCATGGACATCTTCAGCATTATATTTCCTGACTGAAGAAAGACACATATCAAATATGTAACCAAAGTCTGCTGTACAGTATATAGCTGCAAGGTAATTAGGATAAGATTTTATACCAACGTGAAATGATGAGATCAGACAGTGTGATTTGCTTGATCACTTGCTTCTAAGAGGAAGAAAATTGTGAAAGTGATTCCCATTTTGTCATTGAGCACACAGCACAACATGCACACACGTGAGTAGGGGGGGCAACTATACAGCGCCCGAGGAGTGTGTGTGGGGACGGTACCTTGCTCAAGGGTACCTCAGTGGGACTCTGGCAGTTGGTGGATTTGAACTTGTGACCATCCAGAATTGTGTATATAATGCCTGCAAACAAAGAAAGCTGGCCATAGCTGACTACAGATGAGTGTGCTTATTAATCCATCTTTGACCAGCTTTCTTTCAAAGATGGATATACATATATATATATATATATATATATATATATGTATGTCAGCCAACCAAGTTTCCATAGACAACAATCTGGTTGGGAATCAGGCAAAATTCTTCCATATTGTTGTTTTAACTCTAACCAGTCAAGCCCTGTTTGTATTGTCTATTTATTACAGCACACCAGCATTGTTACATTTAATACTGTATACCTAGAACATATGTATCCATGTGTTAGTATTAAATAAACCAGAAATACAATAATATCTAAAAATTAACCAATGACATTTCTACCTTATTCACTGAAATCAGTAGTTAGTCTGTACTAACAAGACAGAAAAAAAACCTTTGATAAAGCCCTTGTCTGGAAAAACTGGAAAAACTATTGAACTATGACAATAAACATAAAAGTATTTCTAGGAATGACAGAGGAGTTAGCTGGGTGATACATTTTGAATTATGATTAGATCTAAGTGGATATGAAATATTCATCTGTGATCTCCTGCAGGAACGGCATGCCGCTAAAAAGGCATTGATTTGACAAGCCAAACAAACGCTGATGAGGCCTGATAATCAATGGCGGCATCGATGACAGTGTGTGGTGGCCCTGGGCTCCAAGCGATTGGATGGGCTCACTGTGAATAATGAATGAGGAGATTCCTGAATGATCAGTGAGGTTGTCTCTCTTTCAGACACTCAACTGGCATTTCAATGGAGCCTCCAGCACCAGAGACAACACACCAACAACGCCCTTATGCCAACCAAGCTGTAAGACTTGGTCACTGCTTCCCAATAAGCTAAAGATCAAGATGTGAATTGATGTAGAAAAGTCCTTTAAATATATACATTTGTATTGAATCTTTTATGAATGCAGGAGCCAAGAGGAAACATGCTACAAAGCAGGACTGGGGAGGTGAGAAAACCTTAAGGCCCTCAGTCACTTTGTCCTTGAGTACAAAATGTCTGGACTATTTGTCTGGTACCCAAGGGTGCAAAGCCTTACACAAACACAGACATAAAAACATACACACACATACACACATAGGTGACAGCAGTGGTAGGGTGCATTGCGTTTTGTCATCTGCCTGGCTTCCCCACACCAGTGCTGAATGTCAACTCTCTTATTCTTTTGTACTCGGAGGAGGTGGGGGGGGGTGATGAGAGAAACAAAAACACCACACAACAAAAAAGGTCCCCAACAATGCTGCTATCTTCGTAGCATCTACTGCCACCGTCTCCTTCTCTTCACCCTCCTCTTCCTCTTTCCCTTTGTGCTCCCCCTCTATATTCACACTCGCTCATAGAATATCACTTAGCTCTGCCCTTGAATCCTCCTCCGTTAGTGCACACACTGAGGTGCACTCTGAAAAGATTTGAAGAAAGTGGGTGGGATGTCACCGCAGTAATGACGCAGACCAACTGTAGTTCATTGTTGTCTCAAGGTAACAGCGGCAAGTTTTATGTCATTTGTTTTACAGTCGGTAAGTGGTAATGAAGATTTACTTGCACTGACACACACACACTTACTCTTATTCCACTGCTAACTTTTCCCTTTATTATTTGCTTTGCATAATTGCTAGCTATTCCATGGCTCCATCATTCTCTCTTCCTGAACTCTGAGTTTCTCTCCCAGTGTGAGTATTTATTTGGACGATTACAATGATTATGCAAATGAGAGAGAAGTGCATCGATCTGTCTCGACCAATAAGAAACCCCTCTATGCACCTCCATTTGGACTAAAATAATTATCCAATTCATCTGCTTTTTTTTTTTACTTTTTTTGCTCAACAAAAGGACGAGCCATTATTGCCATTATTTCTCTTTCTTCCTGTTCTCTACCCTGTCTGCACTTTTTACAACTTTCTTCCCTCATGGTTTATTCCTGTTTTGTCTCCATGTTTTTGTCAAAATACTGCTCATATACTCTTCACCTGCTCATTCTTTCTCCCTACCACTACATTCTCCTACAGCATCACTGCATATCAATGCAGGTTTAGAGAGTTATTGATCCACAAAGGAGAAATCAAAAGAGGAGAATGACTGAAACCCCGATTCACAGCCAACCATGGCCATGGTACTGTTTTCACTGTCTATATTCATACAATTAAACTACAATGTTAAAAAAAAAAGATACATTTATGATATCAACAAGTGCTCAACAAGTTTCCTTCCTGCTTAACAAGTTAAGCGATTGAAAGCACTTGCTTCATGTCTCATTTCTAAACAACTCTTAGCTTCCCTGGTTGGCTTCTCCCTCTCTGTCTGTGCTCTAAAGGTTAATCTGCTCCTCTGCCTCCATATCCATCTCAACGAATTAACATGACTTTGGATATGTGCCAAACCACAGCTCGCCATATGTGGTTCTCATTTTATATCACAAGTGTGAAGAAAACTTATAGTTACTGTATACAGGTCAGCATCACTGCAGTCGTGACACTGTGGGACAGTGTGTTGCCCTAGTCTATCATATTCAGAATAGCCAATAGTTAACAGCCTTTGGCAAAATCCCAGTTTCCTCCTCTCTGCTCCCAGGAACCAGCCTCATCCCTGGACTCCAGCCAACTAAATTCTCCTTTCGTGAACTCCTGAAAAACTAAGCAGTCCATGCTGTAAGGAAGACAACAAGAAAACAATAGGGAGTGAGAATACCTAATACCAATGTTTGTTCCTCTCAATTACAGTTTTAAATGGAAATCAATGTAGCAAAGGGAATGAGCAGAGCCCTTAACATTAGGGTGATAATCACATTAAGACAGGACTTAAATCAACACCAGACCTTGGCCTCTGGAGGGGGAATAACAACACAGAAAGAGCCAAGACTATTCAATTCGCTTTCTCTCTCTCTCTCTAGTAATCTATCCATCACTCTCCTACAACAGTCGTCTCCAGCTCCCAAACCACTGTCTGGTTGCCGGGATACCACCCATAAGTTTCACCATGGTAACATCTGGAATAAAGGTGGGTGGGCAGGGTGCCAGGATAGGCCTGGAGTTTCACTGTGGCCATAAAACTAACAAAAATAAATCTTTGTTCAACTGCTCGTCTCAGCACGACACAACGCTGCACGTGCGCACACACCCAGTCACGCACATCTCAGCCAATTTAGTCCAACTGTTTCTCAGCTCCAATAACAGACAAACAGTATGTGTGTGTATGTGTGTGGGTTGCTACCCTGCTCTTTAGACATTAATACTGAGCTACACCAGCATTTTTTGGATGCAGATTCTCTATGACAGCTGAAGGTACAGTATCAGTCTTTATGTGGACTCAGGCAAAGTGGCATTAACTCGAGGATCAGTGAGGTTTTTCACTGCGACTGGTATTTTGGTGGCATGCCATGCACCACAGTGGGAGGAGTGTCACTGACAGTCCAGTGAAACACTACAATGCTATTGTCATGAGTTTTGCCAGAGTCTCTCTGATATATTTTTGTCATAAATATTCAACCAGTAGGGACATCTAAATGGCAGAAATATTGTGAAAATATTATGAATATGGCAATAATTCTGATGAGAGAGTAAAATATAAAGTTTGATTAGTCAATTAATCAATTCAGTGTATTGTGAAGGTACAGTATGGCTCCACCTACATTCTCTTTTGAGTGATTCATGTTGTAAAACCACGATTACACTTGTCAGATTCAGTGGATACTTAAATTTTACTGAACCAGAACAGGTTGAAGTTTTTGTGTTGGTGTACATATTGAACTGGTTAGTTACACCAAATAGTAAAATTCATAACACAATATCATCCATTCTTGTTCTACTGTTCTAATCTGTAAATAGGGCCATGAAAGATACATGCAAAAAAACAAACAAAAAGAAAAAAAACATTTCATTTTATTAATTTCATGATTTCATTTTGCCTTGTCTGCATTTTTTTCAGCTCAGTTGTTATGAACTTAAGAGGCAACATATGTTTCTGTGCTTCTGTGCAGACTAATACTAAACTGTCTCTATGTCAAAACACCTGCTGCTAAATTATTGTTATTTCTTTTTCATTTCTTTTATCCCCTTACTAAAAAAAATGACAGATTAATCTTTAGTTGCAGCCCTGTTGACAACAAATGACAACTTAGACTCATTTCTACATGATGCAATTTTAAAATTTTCTCTTTACATAAATCACAGACAAACAAGCAACAATGCACAAGCTCTGAGCCTCTGCAGTCAGTTGAACCATGATATGCTAATAATCTACCTGCTATAACACTTGGATCTTTTGGCCCTCCGCTCTCTGGGTCTTTAATTAATGTCGTCACATTCCCAACCTCCCTCTGCCCATCCAATGTGGTAGAATACAACACCCTGATGCTGCAAGGTAAAAAAAACACACACACAGTGGTCCCCCTCCTGTGCACATCCTCTATGCTTAGAGGCTCAAGATATGCAAAGCGTCACTATCATCAAAACAAAAAATTGCAGGGGAATATAGGGCAATTGAGTGAATTAAAATGCATCCCTGGAGACATTTCTTTCTTTCTCTTCCCCTTGCTCTCTTACCCTCATTTCCTCACTCTCACCACTGTAGAAATAGGCTCCTCTTTGCAATTTAGTTCAAATTACTCTGCCTTGTTCTGGCCAGATGCTGGTCCAAGTCATAGTAACATAGACAAGCATCTGTGATTATTTAGTTTTTGAAAATTGAAAACAGTGAAGTTTGAATGTTTTAGTCATACAGCTGGCCCCCTTTTTTGCTAACCCGCTGAGACACATTTTGATGGGATACTGGTTCAACTGAGGACATGAAATGTAAGATCTAAAAGAAGGAGGGTGTCCAAGGCCAAGACCAAAGTTCAGTCGTAAAGTTTTGGATAAAAACTTTATGTTCAGGTTACCCTCATTTAAATTAATGGATTAATAAATTAGAAAGAAGAAAATGAATCAACAAATATTTTGATAAATGATTACACTGCGTGGTTCCATATTATCTTAGAATAGAATGGTTTTCTTTTTTACATATGAATATTCTCCATCTGTTGGATTTAAGAAAATAAGACATGGTGTCTTGTCACCTTCATGTACAGAGCACTTATCACTGTCTTCTGATATTTTATAGAGAAATCAATTAACAGACTTGTGGATTAATTGATAGAGTTACATGATCAAATAACTGCGTAACATTTTCTGTGATTTTGTTCACATTGTTCACAGAAATGTGAATGAAAATGTTTAAGAATAAAAGGTACAACTATCACAAGACATTACATTAAATGATGAATGTGATAAATTGAAATTTAATTTTTGCACGTATAACTATCTTGTCCATAAAATAGCTTATGTTTAGGCAATATATTAATATTATTATTACTCAACTGCTACTGCTCAACTAATGTCAATAACAATCATGAGTTTAACCCCAACATGTAAATATTAACTGAATTAATGAAACCGCATCGCAGACATGCATCCTCCACATCCTCCACATGCTCACACTCTGTTTTTTGGACAGAGTGTAAGGATGTGAAGGATGTGAAGGATGCATGTCTGCGTTCATGAGTGACAGAGTGAATAAGCCACCACAACTGGTTACAAGGCAGTCATGACTGCAAAAAAGATGAAGGCCATTAAATATGAACTCATAAAAAGCCTACTCCTACATATTTACCTTGGTCAGACGGCCACATAAATGAGCAGAGTGAGGGACGTAACGTGGAAAGGATGAAAGAAAATAAAAGAATAGAGAAAGTGTAGGCGGTGGTGAGGAGAGAAAAAAAGTAGACAGATGTGTATGTGTGTGTGTGTGTGTGTGTGTGTGTGTGTGTGTGTGTGTCCAGCCAATGTCCAGACAGACATTGGTCAATAAATCAATGAAGAGGTCACACAAGCAGGTGTGGTTAGAGAGTAGCTATTGAGAGCTGCTCTTCATGTCACCGGCCAGATTAGCACCAGAGTGAAAAAATGCTTCACTCAAGGCTTTGTCTGTGTCAAAGCATTGTTCCCCCTACCTGCCACCAAACCACCTACATCTACAGTTTGTCTTTTACACAAAGCCTCCAGTGAAACTGAGGGTATGTCTGAAATACTCTACTGAGGTTTCAGATGCGTTTTACAGTATTTGGGTATGAATGGAAATTGGATCCCCCATGACATTTAAGTTGTTTAGAACTAAATCAGTACAGTAAATGTTTTTGTTTGAGATATAATAGCGTCTTAAGTCATCTTCACTTGCAAGAAAGCACAGCCTACCACCCGCACGTTCTGCTTTAATCCATACTACTTAATCTTTGTGGAAACGGCTCCGCTTATCGTGTCTCCTGCATGTAAGTCTGTTTTTATCTTCTCTCTTCTCTCCCTAAGACACCCGCACAAAAACACAGATATACGCTTTCATGCACACACACACACACACACACACACACACACACACAAAAGACACACCCTGTGTGTAAAGCAAGTGCATGTAATTACCTCAGTACAACGGTGCTACAAAATGCCAGACAGCGTTTGCATCAGCGTGTATGTGTTTAGAGTTTTGTAATTAGCAGAATACATTTAAATACATTTGGCTGAAACACTCCTGGGAGAGTTCCTGTTTGCTGTGTCTGCCTCAATCTCTTGCTCCCTTTATTCTCCCTGCTTGTATCTCTCACCGCCTGCAGTCCTCTTTCGAAAATTTACCAATCATATTCTCCCCTTCATGTACTGTTGTTTTGTTCTCTCCTTTATGTTCTCCCTCACCAGAAACTGGACGATCAATAGGCCTATTGACCCCTCTGTGCATTTTGCATAATGGTAGACCACTATGGCTGAGCGGCAGCCACCACGTCTGGGCCTTCTCTCAGCCTACCACCACAGAATAACTTAACTTCCCTGAGGACAACATAATAAAATTTCTGGACTCTTCACTGTGCCTCACTGTGGTCTGAAATATTATTTTTGTCTAAATTGTGAAGGCCATCTACACTCTTCCATCTTGTTTTAAAAGGCAATCAATTGAAACTAAGGGGCAAATTTATTTACTCATGTCCAAGCCCATTTTACAACAGTGGACACACTCATCCAGGAAGGAGTTACATTCAGGGCCCCCTCCCCCTTGAGCACCTCCCTGCTCATCAAACCAGTCTTAATTATTCAGCAGGCAGCCTTGTGTCTTTCATCTTTCTGTTAATTGCTGCCGTCGACTTCTCACTGGGACCACTGTGCCCAATGAAAGTATCTGTCCATGTTATATTGTACCTGTGATGGGAGCATGTAGAGCAGTTACCTGTGTCTATGTCTAAGTGTGGTGATTGTGTTATATGTATGTGTGTGTGTGTGTGGATGGGATTGAGATGTGCCAATGGAAATTCAAAAAAGTAGTAATTAGACATCATTGCTCATGGTTATAGTGAGGTATACTTACAACAGGCAGCTATAATACTACAGATTTGATTTTTTTCTCAATCACCATTACCAACCTTGTAAACAACAAGGTGTTCAGCTCAAACTATTAGTTGAGTACCACATTTTAATCAATCAAATTAATGGGCCACAGTTTTTTCTAATTGTTTAACCACAATTTCACCATTTGATTATTTTCCATTACTCTATTAGTTGAGAATGTAATCACTAAGCCAACTAATGATGGGTATAACTGTTGCACCTCCGATGAGACACTGAGATTTGAAACACTGACAGATGTCAAATCATTATCACTCTGTACCATAACTGACAGTAACAATGTCAAATAAATGTAATTTATGCATCCCTTTGATGAATTTTCAAGTCCACTATATATGCACGTGTTTTACACTCCAAATAATGAAATGTCACATTGAATGGTGTAGACATTGCAAAGCCCTTGGATATAATTGACTTGCCTAAAGGTAAATGCAATGTACTATGTAAATTAGGAGGGATTTCAGCCACAGCTTTTGTTGTATGGGCACTGGTATTTTTTTTTTAGAGTTGCATAAGAGCTTCAAATCCCCAGGAAGTCAAGAGGAGGGATTTGGGTGAAACTGAATTACTGGGCCCAGACCTCAAGGTGCCACAATAGTCCAAAGCTGGCAGGCTGGCAGTGTGTCATTTTATGATCAGTTGAACATTTGTTTAGAGATATGCATAACATCAACACATCACCTTGGGGCAGATTAATTCAGCAAATGGTTTTAGATAGCTAGTGCAAGTGTTGACCATATGTTAGCTTTAAAATATGAAAATGTGATGTGTTTTATCTGAAATTCCGAATTAACCACAATTGTAAACAGGATGTTTGGACAGTTAAGACAGTTTTAGGTCTTATAACAGTTGCAGAGATATCTATTGAAATTAGCATGCTAATAAGCTAGCCCCAACTTGTCATACCACTTCATACCACAGAAGTGTCAGCGAGTCATTGTAGCATCCAGCCTGCCCTTGGTAAGAACTGGCAAAACCACTGGTTCACTGATGTGACAGTCCACTATGATTTGTCCCAATAAGCCCAATAGCCAGTCTAACTATGGTGAGAGGACGGGGAAGAAGGGCCGACAATCATGTGCGACAAAAATATTAATAAGACAAAAAAGTTTTTAGACTATGAGGTACAGTTATTATTTGTCAAATGTGCGTGGAATATTCAACAAATAAAAAAATGAGGAGTAATAAAAGAGTTAAGTTCCAGTGGAAGAAAACATAGCTGGTATTGTAGTTAGCAGATAAATTGCAGTTAGCCAGACACTCAGCTCCATAATCAGTAGACAGACATACTGGCGCTCATGCACACAGAGCAGAAGTGGGAGTGATGGGGTGAAAAGTGATGGATAAAGAGGGAGAAATGGTGGGGAGCCTTGGCCATGAGAGCATGGATGAATGGGTTATACCTTTGGTCTAAGATATACAGTTTGAAGGAAGACAGATATATGAAACATGACTGCCTTGGAGGACTGCCTGGGAGGGACACATGCAAAGAAGCAAACATGGAAACAGCGAAGATGCCTGAAACGAGGTCAGAAATGTGGTTGTTTTGAGATGGAGAGAAAGACATCCACAAAATGCAATGAAGAAAAAAAAAATCAAGACGAAGAAATTAAGAAAGTTACCACAGTGAAAGACAAGAATCTATTATGTTCTTGCAGACAGCCACTTTAGCCCTGAGACAGTACATTCTGCCTGGACCTCTGCAGCATCACACTTGCTCTTGCACGCACACAGGCACACACACACACACACACACACACACACACACACACACACACACACACACACACACACACACACACACACACACACACACACACACACACACACACACACACACACACACACACACACACACACACACACACACACACACACACACACACACACACACACACACACACACAGAGTTACTACAGCATATATCAGTGGGCTGGAAACAGCACATGATAAATTCTGAACACAATACATTTTGTCCAAAAGATTTAACATCTAATTCAGGTGTGACAGCTCCCTCCATCTCGAAGCCAGACCAGTTACATTGATCTTTACACCTCGCATAGGTGGCCTTGGACTTCTCCCATAGTCACACATGCGCGTACACACACACCAAAGAGGAAAGAGACCAGTGCACTAACCAAGCAGGTTCAGGCTGCTTGACAGATCCACACAGCTTCCAAATACTCCAGTCCAGAGTACGGAGAAGTGCTCCAGGTTTATCTATGGTGTATCTCAGTAAACCTGCCACATTATTTGCTCACATTTCAGAATATGAAATTTGCATCAAGTGAATAATTTCTTCAGCTATGCTATTTTCTGTTTTAACCTTTTCTCTTCCCTTTGCTCCCCAAAGAGTCTTCAGGTCTCCTCTACTGGATAGACCATTTACAGGGTACGCTACAAGTAATCAATGCAATGTGTGAGTGTTTGCATTGACATCTGTTGTGCTTAGTGTTTGCAGTGCTGTTGACAGGTCAATAAGGAAGCTTGCATGAGAAGTGACTGACAACAGGGAAAGAATACAGAACAAAATGACTGCCGGGTACTCAAGAAACAAAAGCACACATATAAATATGACACACAACCAGAGTGGCAGTTAAAGAAAAGCAGCAGGAGATGTGTGTTTACTGTAGTGGTTCAGAGTCCTTAGTGTGACGAGCCAGAAACATGAACTTTGACCGCAGATTCTGATAGGGAGATGGAGAGCTGCAGCAGTAAGGATAAGAGGAATGGGGATGCAACAATCTCTGGGGTTCATACACACACACAGCTAGTTGTCACTGTGCTTTTTCAAGCTAATGGATTGCAATGCCTTAGATTATGAGCTGGCTGGACGCCCTGCAGTCGGATTAGCTGCAGCTTCAGGAGGTATTACAGAGGTGACACGGGGGTCTCAGATCCCTGGACTTCCAGCTCTGGGACTACAGCCCAATGGTGCATAGGCCAGGGCAAACACTGACATCATTAACTCAACACTGAATGGCACAGGAGAGGGAGAGGTAGAGAGAGGGAGGGAGAGAGAGTGTGTGTGTTTTCCCTACATTGTGGGGACTTAAACCTGTTTACACACTCACATTATGGGGACCTGTCTCCCTTATAGGGAACAAGAAGCAGGTCCCCATCATGTAAAAAAAAAAAAAAAAAATTAATCTGAAGACGTGACTTAAGTTTTGGTTGAGATTAGGGTCAAGTGGTACCAACAATTGAGATCTCTAGGGCTTCCAGGAAAGTCTCTAGGAAATGAATGCAAGTCAATGTCCCCCAAAGTCATGAATACACAACTATGTGTGTGTGCACGTTTGCTGGGTTCTGGGATAAATGTGCACATAGTTATGTGCAATACTTTTTCAGTGGCAAACAAAATGTGCCTACAGTCCAGGGTATCAAAACTTTTCAAGTTGGTGTGTAATATTAGATAATCTGGTTTAATTATTGTTTATCAGCAAGTTTAGTCAATATTTCACAATACATTTGGATTATTTGGTTAAATTAGAAAGAAGTTTCTTTTCTTTTTTTTTTTAGAATAGATAACTAGATAACTGTAGATGTAACTACATTTTTTTCAGTTAATATTATATTATTCTTGGCAAACTGTCCATCTAGTTTACTTAGTATATTTAGTCAAAGTATTTATGCTCGCCCTCAGGGTCATTCAGTTAGGTCAGTTTTGTGTTTTGTTGACTTTCTCAGTTATGCTATAGTTAATTGTACTGTATTCTGATTTTTTTTTTCCTCTGACAGCTGAATTTAGTTCATGATTATCTTTTCTTTTTATATCCTTGATTTTTTGGTAAATTGGAACACACCTTGTTTAAGTTTAAATCCTGCATCCTGTGTATTATTGCTTTGCATCTGTGTTCACCGTTATCTGTTAGTAGACAAAAATCTAAAACCACACTTGACCTTTACAAGGCATGTGCAGCATTTGCACATATGTACACAGACATAGACAGACAGAGACAGATAGACACACGCACAAACACACACACCTCCTCAGGTCTTGGGGGACCATGTCAGAACATATTAGTGACAGCACCCCACACTCAACTCAAGCAAGGTAACACCAGCCCAATTTGTTTCCCTAATAGCTGGTATATTATTCACTCAGTCACTCATTCACCCACACACAACCACATACATACACTAGCTTATCATTATACAAGTATACCCTTGAGCGGGCCTCAAGTTCATCCATTGGGGGTGCAGAGAGAGCCTGGTTGATATTAGGAGAGAGGTCACATTGTACTGTAAACACGCTTTGTCTGCTTATTCATTTATTTACTACGCTCTCCCATCACTGCACTCAGCTTGTCAGCAATAGGGGGCTGGAGGTGGGGCGGTCTGGGTGTGGGCAATGTTCGTGTGTCGGCACTTTGGAAACACTTTGGGTGATGGATAACTCATGACCGACTTCATTTTTCAAGGAAAAGTGCTCATTATGAGAGTCAATTACTTTGTTTGAATACCAGTTTGAATTTCAGATATCTGGATATCCTGCACAAAAAAATTCCTCTCTATACACCCACGCATGCACAAACCCACAACACTGTGTCCCTGTGTTGACTATTGCAGCCCTGTCCCAGTATCGACCCCTGCTGTTTAATATTCATAAAGTCTATTTCAGCAGCTTCAGTTGCTGTAGTGCGGCGACGTTCCCGCCCTCCTGCTAAATCCATTCTCATTGATCACCATTGGCTTTCCCAAACGCGCATCGATTCCATTCAAACTCACGCTCAAGGTCCCTTTAAAACACACTTGCTTCACAATTCACTTACAAATGAAGTCCTTCCCCCCCTCTGGCGTTTCATGAAAGAGATTATTTTTGATCTTTTTACCATTGTGCAATTACTGTTCTCCCTGAAACCAATAAAAGTTGATGTCTGCTATCGAGTCCAGGCGTTATATGAGATGTGTCACTCTACGATATTAGTTTTACCATCAGAAGTCAGAGATGAAGTTGTTTGAGATGGTCAAAAGAAAGATCTTTTTTTTTTTCTAATGCTCACATTTATTTGTTGGGGACTATATTTCAGAGTCATGCACAAAACTAACATCTATTTCATTTTGCCGATCTCCATCATTTAGCTCTATTATGCCATATTCTGCATAGTGGAGTTGTGCATGTCGGTGCATAAGTGAAACAGCATTTGCACGTCTGCACTGGAGGTTATGACACTGAGTAGTTTTCAGGCAGAAGTAAACTGATTTGAAGCTGTGCTTTAAAATGAGCTGAAGACCGTGGAGAGATTTAGTCTAAGTACAGTAGCAGATGGTAGAAATAGGGAAAAATCCTATTCTCTTTTTATTTCATTCTAATTTGTTCATTCACCCTCTGTCTCTTTAGGGAGCCTGTGGCCACTTGTCTGCATGGCTAATCATACCATTGTGTTAATTATCGCTCCACAGCTAGCCCCAGGCAAAGACATACACAAAATCACATAAACGCACACAGAAACACACTTCCTCTCTCACAGATGCACAAATTTATAGATGCTCACTGTATCCAGTTGGCTGTCAAGACATCTCAGATTTATTTTGTCTGGGGGAGAAAAGATCCCTTTGCTGAACTTAAACACATACTTATGTCTTACCTATCTGTGCAAGCTGGGTACACCTGAATCCAGATGTATTAAAAACACACATACACACACATATAGAGAGAGACACATGTGCACGTTCACAGTCACATGCACAGGACGCTGGCTGCATTATTCATCCCCCCAAATTGGGAACACCAGTTGTGTGCTCACACACAATAAACAGAAATGAATTCATCAGAAATCTCCCAAGTGCAGAAAATATGAAAAATTTAATCATTCCACAGAATAAAAATTCATAAGGAAATGTACAAAATCAATATTTTATGCTACTTACTGTACCTATTCTTTATTACAAACCTATTCAGGAACAAGCATTAAAAATTTAAGCTGGCAGAAAAGACAGGAGGGAGGAGAAACGACGGGTAGAGAGGGAGAGGGAGGAGGGTACTGTGAGGGACCTGCAAGTTCAAACGCAATACTGTTTCATTCATGTTTAAAGGCACTTTTTTGTTTCTCTAAAAGCCACTGAAGCAGTTTTGAAACAGGCAGAAATGCTTTGATAGATTGAGCGTTCTGAGCAGCGAAGGCACTGTCAACATAAATAGCGATAAAGAAGTGGGGGAAATGTTTTCAACTGGAGTTTTCAAGGTTATGGCCCATGGCGGTGATTTGAAGGCAGAATTTGCTTTGCTGCATTACTGGTTATGCATGGACAGTTACATGTCTGTCCACAACATGTTAATAAAAACAGTTGAGTGTGCATATTCATGCAGCAGGACTGTATGTTTTGCAGAAAGCTTTGTTTCATGCATTAGCACTTAAGGGGACTTGTGCAGGCACGCAGAGACCAATATAGAATACATGCTGTATTTGTTACCTAATCTGTCCTGCACTTAAAATGTTTTTTATCATTTATATTGGAACCCTTCAACAGCACTTTACACACACACACACACACACACACTGGTCTTAAACCTCCCTTTACTCTGTCACTGCATTCAACTGCTGCTTTTCACCAATTCATAAGTCACAGCTATGACATTGTAATAATAGGTTATTAAAGCATTCCCCCTTTATCTTCATTATCCTTAGGTCAATTAAACATTTTGTCATTTTGTGGCTAAAACCCTTGAAGATGAATAACAGTTTAAGAACTGAGAAGAAGACAATCCAAAACCCCTTAGCAATGGAAGAAAGTAAATAGCCTGATGAGTGACTCCAATGTTACATCCAACATCCACATGCGCTTTGTTTGGATAAATCCAGGAAAAATGCTTTCAGGCTGCAGTATCTGTAGCCAACTGTTAAACATAAATGGTGGATCTGTAGTAGTAGGGGTAACCTCATTATTCCGGATGACTGCTGCGTATGGTCATATGAGGTAACTAAAGAAGACGTGGCGTAAACATTGCTACCTTCTGATGTGTCTGTATTTTAAGATGGCAGCATCTTCATACATGACAAACACAATCAAGGCCCAGTGGCAAGTCAGAAGCCTTCTGAAAATCAAGCCAGAAATCTTGGTATAGTTATGTCATCTAATTAATTTCTGCAACATTAAGACTAGCACCTTAAAAATTTTGTAAGAACTGGACTTCTGAAACACTTTTTTGATGCTATAATTTTGCTGGACTACTGTAATGATGTCTTCACAAATCTTAGAAAAAAAACACGACCCATCCATGCAGCTGCCAAAGTCTTCACTGATACAAAGAAAGTGGAGCATACTGGTCCTTAAATCACAGCACTGGCTTTTTAAAATACGGCCACTTGTCTATAAAGCACCAAATGGTCTCAGGCCTAAATACATCTCTGATTTACTTGTACGTTACAAAACATCTAGACCCCTCAAGTCATCTTGGACAGGTTTACTTAGTGTCCCCAGTATCAAAACCAAGCAAAGTGAAGCAGCTTTCAGTTTTGATGCTCCCAACCTGTGGAAACATGAAGTCTGCTGAAACTGTCAGCTCATTAAAATACAGACCTCCTTCTAATATTTAACTCTTTATTTGCTTGCTCTTTCCTTTGTTTTCATTTCCTTTCAAAGGCAATTTTAATAACTTCCCAATGTTTATTTTTATAGTCTTTTAAATGGATATTGAAAGTCTTCAGCTTTTTTAAATGTATTTCCATGCCTGTGTAAAGCACTTTGAATTGACTTGTGTCTGAACGGTGCTATATAAATAAACTTGTATTTATTATATTTTTAGCCTTTTTGTAGGGAAATGTTGGATGCTGTCTATCAGTCCATCACTTTGATCTGTGTGAAACAGTGAATAGTGCCAGGATTTGAATTCAGCAAAAAAAAAAAAAAAAAAAAAAGCTTACCAGACCTTCATCATGATACAAATTATTACAAACCAAAGATGCATATCCACAATCAGCCAAAATAATAAAACAGCCTGCTTAAGATTGCTTATATTATTATTATAAATCCAACTGATGACACCGACACAGCTCTGATTCATTGGGACATGGATCCACACTGCCTTGGGGTGTAGATTCGGTAGTAGATCTTTCGGGTCCTATAGATTATGGGGTGGAACCTGGCTGGACCTGGTTTGTTGCGCTGTACCCCACAGATTCTCATTCAGATTGGGATCTGGGGAGTTTGGAGACCAGGTCCACAATTTGAGCTCTTTGTCATATTCCACAAGTCATTTCTTAGCAGTGTTGGTGCAGTGGGGCCTATTGTTCTGCTTGTGGTTTGAGTTAAAATAAGCATTTAGTTAAGGTTTGAGTCCCTTTGTCGTCATGTTTACAACTACAAACATGTGGTAAAGGTTGTAGAACGGTCATGGTTGGAAGTTAAAACAATTACCAAATTCCCCAAAGCTTCTCTTAATGTTGGCTATGAAAAATATGAAGAAAACTTAGACGCACAACCTCAGCATTATCTTTGAAAAAAATCAATTTTAGGTCGACAGACACCACACTCGAGTCAATCAAATTTAGTTAAATTACAAATGAAAGAAGTTTGATTATTTTTCGGAGACTGTCTGATTGATTCATTGATTCTGACTTGATTGTTTACTTGATTGTGATTCGTGTTTCTAGATAATTCAGGTGGCTGGGACCCTTCTGTGTAGTATTTGAACATTTCCTTTCAAATATGATTTTAATCAGTGATGAGAGCAAGTGAAAACACAAATCCACCGCAAACAGTCTTTTTCCTGATTTGATCGGAAGCCTTGCTTTATATCAGGTAACTTTCTGTAAACCTTGTACAATCATCAGAGAATGTGCATTTGTTTTTTTCATTTGTCGGGTGCCCACCGCTCGTGTTTCTTTGTGGAACATTTAGTGCTTTACATGAATGTTCATGTGGGTTACATGGACAATAACAACTTCAACAATACCAACCCAGAGACAGAAAGAGAGACAACTTGTTGAAAAAATCATACAGTGAGGCAGAGATGATTCCTGTCTCTCAGCGGACTCTAATGGAAGAAAGATGTTGTGTTCCACAGAGAGCATCCAGACAGTTAACTCATAACAATGACTCTATCCAGCACTGTGTTTCTGTGTAATCTCTGTTCTTGGATAACTATGAGTCTGGATTCATGATCAATATCAATTATCCACTAATGATTGCTCTCCACAAAAAATAAGTCAGTTGTTATTTGTTGGTCAGCTTCAAGTGTTGACATGTGTACTTCAACACCTGGACTGAGGATGATATACATATGAAATTCATCTCTTTGTGCTTTAATATAGACATATATTTATATCCTGTCCAGTCCTACAGTCCATCATGGCAAAGACACAAACATTCAGAGCCTCCACTCCTCTCATCACTGTGGTAGCCTCATATTGTCCACCTTTCTCTCCTCCCCTTCTTTGTCTCCCTCTCTCCCAGTGGAAGTGTAGTGCAAGGCCCAGGGCCCCTGCCTCTAATTGCTGGTGAATGGAGTGTTTTCATGGGGTGTTAGGCAGGGCCCTCCCCTGGATTAGCATGCTTACATACACACGCACGCACACACACAACATGTACTCAGATACACAAATGGATTAGTGTGTTCACTCATGGGGAGAGGAGGTTGATTTGAGCCGACAGCAGCAGCTCTTTGGAGAAAGCCTGGGCAAGCCTGGTGGATTTTCATTCTAACACACACACAAAATAGAGTGAAAGAGAGTGAGAGAGGTAGAGAGAGAGAAGACACATCAAAGTTGCACTCGCTCATGTGTACCCACACACACACACACACACACACACACACACACACACACACACACACACACACACACACACACACACACACACACACACACACACACACACACACACACACACACACACACACACACACACACACACACACACACACACACACACACACACACACACACACACACACACGCACAATCTTAGCTCCCAAGTGGAGGCCTTGTGCTGTAGAAGACATATGGGGTGAATCATGTGTTAACATGGAGTACTGATTAACACATCTGGAGGGAGCCAATGGGGGTGAGGAGCAGGGGGGTGGGAGATTGAGTTAGGAGGGAGGTGGGGTGCAAATAAAATACGAAAAAGAGGGAGACAGGCAGGAGAGGACGGAAGTCAAAGTAATCCTGATTCACCGAGCCTGATCAACACTAATAGAAAAACAGACCAAACAAGAGAAAAACAAACCCAGACGATAAACACACTGTAAGGAATGAGGGACTCTCCACTCATCTCCCCCAGGCCCTCTCCTATGTGTCATGTCAGAGGCAGTCAGCTGTGCCACAGCACCATGCTTACCATATGTCCATCAGTCAGACTGTCTGCCCCCAAAACACAAAGCACACACGAACAAAACACAGTCAATTCACTGCTGTGCATGGCATGGAAATAACTGTGACAAATTTTGGGAATTCTTTGACGTAGGTTTGAATCAAACAAAACACATGTTTTTTTAATTACCTGGTTAAATGACAAAAAAAATAAATATGCTAATTACCTAACTGCCATCCATATACACATTGAAAATAATAAGAATGATAATAATAGTTTCTTTTAGTGAGATACCGATGCTGGACACCCACTACTGTATGACTGACAGCACAATTTTAAAAATGTTGCTTTGTGACAGACTTTATGACATAGCTATAGACTAAAATGGAACAGTCCAAACTGAACTCACTGGATCATCTCAGACTCTACTATGCTTTAAAAAAAGAGGAGATACAAGATTGAATTCAAACTCCATCTTTATGCCCTGACCCTGATTGACTGAGGGCGTTGTCGCCCTCTTTAAAGTTAGGTCAGTTATGTGCTGCTCCATGCAGATTCATATCTATTCATTTTCCATGGCCAAACTTTCTTGGAAAACAGTGTCTTTACAAAGAGAGACCTCCATGAACCAGGGACCCACATGGAATCCTGTTGTCTCTCTGTGTGGCCAATCATCTCGTCATTTTTTATCTTTGCCTGTATCTTTATCCATCTGTGGTGTTACTACCATCAAAACAGCATAGCTGTGTTTAAACCACTGTGATGCAAAATAAACAGAGGCATATCTGTGGTCATGGTCACTTTAAAACAGGATCAAGCAATCACACTGGCACTAAGCCAGGTGTGTACATATAAATTTAGCACAGCCAAGTTACAAAGAAAACATATGCATGTTTTATAGCACCTGCTAAAGGCCATATGTTTGCATTGTTGTGGCTGCTACTGTTGTTTTACACATAACTTGAGTTACAAAAGGCAGTGTAAAAGGGAAAGGGTTTCCAGAAACAGCTGCTACTATGAACAAGTAGAAAAGACACCAGTGTAATACAGACCACTTCTACTTAACCAAGTGAGATATAGTATAGATTTAATTACAGCTCTAAGTTTTGTATAAATGTTATAAGTGTGTGTAGCCTGTAATTCTTTCACACAGGCATACACACACCGTTTGCCATTAAATCTTTCAACAAGTATGATCCTCATGACAACGAGCTGTGTTTAAGAAGAAATCATCATGTTGGCAGATAAAAGGCAATCACAGGAAAGCAGTAATAACAACATATCACTTCTTTGACAGCGATGAAGTGGCACTAATGTAATAAATATGCTGCAATATACTGTGATGTTTGCTTACTGTGGTATTTCCTGACAGGCTTGTAGGCTGAAAACACTGCCGACATGTTAATTGACAGTGTTGATTGTTTGTAGATGCCAAGCACCTACTTAACCCGGCGCAGTTAAGTGCAGCGACTTTCCCCTGCGAGTCTGTGCTGTGCAATGCTGATGATGCAATACGACAGGTCACAAAAATTGTCCAATTAAGCAGCTACCTATTTGTCAATCTGACTTCCTCTTAGCAGCTCTTGGGTCTTTTGTATTTACTCAGTGTGAACACTTAACAGGCTAGACCTAAAACATAATATTGAATCATTTTCTCTTTTGGTCCGCACAACAGGAACCAAATTAGACTTGTAACCACAGCCTACTCATTCTGACTAAATTTTCCCAGTACAACTTCCAGTAAAAAGTCTCTGTATGATCCTACAGCGAGCACTACTGTAAGTAAGTAGGTCTAGGTTTGACTGTAGACTTTGTAGTTTCTATTTGCATGCTGGCACAGTTTTCTGACAGCGACTAACCAAAACAAATTTTGGACTATTTTCAAAAGTTTGTTATTCAAGAGCTTGGAAATACAGTATAATGTAAGTTCAGTGTTTTGCGACAAAATGTATTTACTTCCTACAATACCCTAGTACACTACATGCTTCTACAGTATGACAAATATACAGTTAATGTCACCCTCTCATCTGCTGGAGCACTGAATTAGACACAGCCATTGTCCCTCCTTCTAACCAACCAGGCCAGTCAATATCGCTATGTTATTCAAACTCCTCCCCACTTAATTAGATATTTAATTGACTACCTGTAGACAGATGACTGACTCGCCTCCTGGCATAAATTCCAAGTGACAACCCACATAACCTCCCCTGAGGTGGATTTAATAGTACAGTCTGCTGAGGAAAGAGTTCAACAAGAGGCTACGCGGGTCAAGCCTAATCACTGATCACTGATCTGAGACCTGTTTAGCTGATCAGCTTAGAATAATACACTACCACACTAGTTGACGTAAAAGATGCACTGTAGACTCAAGTGCCAGTTTAATAGGAACACCTACTTAAAACCAATGCAGTCTAATAGCGCAATAAATCCTACCTTTATGAAGTTATAATGTTCAATTGATGCTGAGGCTGTTTTAGGAAAGTGCCGGTGGTCATTTTGGAAGCTGCAGTTTGTGGTGCATTAGACTGTAAGTGCATCTTTAATTCTGTGCACCCTGTCTATATCAATGAGGGTAGATGGTAAATAACAGATGTACCTCTCTGTTTAACACAGTTAAAGCCAAAAAAAGATATATATTGTTGAATGAGCTATAGTTACTTATAGGTTATAGCATTTTAAGGCTCAAAATTAACCTTTATGTACATGTATTCGTCTATAATTTAGAGAATAAGAGCAGCGAGGGGTAAAAAAAAAAGCCACTGGTTGATTGTAAATGCTTCAAATCTCACGGTTCCCAGTTCTTCTCCCAGTTCTGCTCCCCAGGAAAAAAGCAATAAGGCACCAGAAATCCCATTGCAGGTGTCTGGCCCCACTGTATGCTAATGGAAGGGCTCAGACGCTCTTCTCACATAATGGGGTTTGACAAAGTGAAAATTAACACAACCCCACTCCTGCTGTTACTGTTAGAGGGGGTGGTTGATGTGGCTTTGTCTCAGACACAAACACAGAGACACACACACGCACACCTTCCGACAGATACCACACCAGCCGTCATTCTCATTCTCACCCAGACATTTACGTTGTACGCCCCCCTCCCTCCCTTCCCTCTTTCCCTCCTTACTCCTTCCTCTCACTCCCCCCTCCTTCTATCTAGGTGTTTGTGTCCTCGGCATAAACATCCCTCCATCCCTCCTCCTTCCCTCTTTTCTCTTCTTCTCCAGCGACTCTGTTTGCTTCAATGGACTTTCATGACAACTCATTCCGTACGGGTCCTTTTTTCTCTCCCTCTCCCTCTCTTTCTCCTTCACTCTCCCCAGGTGAAATATTGATGGATTTTTTATGAATAGCTATGAAAAATTCATTCAAATTCCAAAATGAAAAAGCGTAAACATTCCGCATCTGCCTATGCCTCCCGCATTCATTATCCTTCACAACATCTTCACTCCCTCCCTCTCACTCTCTCTCTCTTTTTCCCACTCTTACCCCTTCCTCCTCCTCCTGCTCTTGCTCTTCTTCCACCGCCCCTCTTTGCCCCCTGTATACCTGAAGAAGACATGCCGCTCTGTCTCTTTTTCCGCCACTTGGACTAATTGCTTAATTTGACCTGCTTTCTCATCAATTAAAAGTCTGTCAGTGGTAGACAGATGGAGGATGGATCAGAGGGCCAGTCAATGGACAGATCAATGACAGAACAGCTCAATAAGTAAATGGAGATGGCAAGTGATGGAAAAAGGAAATGAGAGAGGGAAAGAAGTAGGAGAAGAAGAGAACAAATTGAACAGGCTGTCATGACAAAAAGGTGCAGCACCAACAAGCCTCACTCAGATGTTCTGACTCTCCTCTAAAAATCTCTCTCTGATGCTCCAGCTCTCTCTTCCCCTTCCTTCATTCCTTTTAATCTTTCACTGTCTCCAATAACACCGACATAACAAAAGCTACTTTCCTGTTTTTTCCTTTTCCCGTAACACAGATGCGTTAATGATAAATTCCATCAACGAAGAACTTGCAGAAATCAAGTAACAAATATTGGAGGAAAATAAATGTGGGCGACAGAGATCTCAAGCAGGAATAAAGCTATTTTAACTTTGAGTAACAGGACACAAAAACCGGATCAAAGGAAATAAAAGTCATATGAGCAGAGAGTAAACTAAGAACAGGCAGAGATGAGGTGAGAAGGAGAAAGGAAGGACTGGGACGGAGCTGAAACACCGGATTTATCTCACATGCGACTAGATACACTCTTCTATCTCAGGCAGAAAACGTAGCTCCATAAATGGCAGATTTCAATCAATGTGTCATACAGCGGCAGTAAATCTTCTTGTCTCCCTCACATACATGCACACTTTCACATGCATGGATTATGTATAGTATATGTAAATGCACTGAACAGGAACAAACAGAACAAGGGACAAAGGAAAAAGTCTTAAAGTGTAGCGCTGTAAATGATACACATTCATTTCTGTTTATAAACACATGATGACTCACTTCAGCGCGAACTGCAAGTCACATTCTTGTAAACAAATACAACATCACTGAAACCTGGCCTCACACGAATACACACCAAAACAGTTGTGAACACAAGCACAAACTCACACAAACACATACACAAAACTACACACACGTCCACAATTATTTTGTTATCCTCCTCATCAACACTTTGTTTTAATTAGCTTTCTCGTGAGATTGCTACTCAGACCAATTAGGGAAGATTATCAAAGAAGGTCTGGAGAAGGGTGCAAGCCCACGATGACTCCTGTCCCCAGGGATAGGCCAGGATGAAAGAGACCTCAGCACTACACACACACGCACAGACCCATACATACAAGCATTTCTATCTGAAGCAACAATATGAACTCTGTAGAATGCTGCAAGACAGACTCTCATTGTACCTTATGATACATTAAAAACTATCCCTGCACAACACAGCAGCATGTGTATACAACTCGTATGTGGTCAACCATTTTGTATTGACCAGCTGCAGATGGATCACTGAGAAAATACAGAATGGGGTCCTTCTGCTCCGTCCCTCAAGGGAAACTAAAATCACTCAATTGATGCAATCATTAATGGAGACACTTCAGAACATTAAGAGAGATTACAGTCACAGAATTAGGCTATAAAAACACACATTAGGTGTTTAGGATGAACATAGAAATGAAAGAAATTATATCTGCGACGCCAGCACTTGCGTTCTCTGGCTCTTATCTTATGACAAATCAATGAAAGCTCTTTTGGAGTTATGTTCAGCTGAGAGATCCTGATAAATGTTCGAGTCGGTTGCCCTCAAGGAAAGTGTACCTGTATAATTACTAAGGTGTCATTATTTATCTCTCTCGCCCTTTGCCTTTGTGTCTCCTCTTCAGGAAAGAAAATCTAACTCTCTGCGGCTTTAAAAGCATATGTATATTTATCTCAGAGTGATATGTCAGGACAATACAGTGTGTGTATATATGTATGTGTGTGTGTATGTGTTGTCACAAGCCAGTCCATAAACTGATGGTAAGTTAATA
Source organism: Polydactylus sextarius (assembly GCA_016801845.1). Lineage (NCBI taxonomy): Eukaryota > Metazoa > Chordata > Actinopteri > Polynemidae > Polydactylus > Polydactylus sextarius. The sequence continues at coordinate 12,654,026 of CM028909.1, forward strand.
GCACTCAGTGGTATTATGTGCAACAGTGATTAGATTGAGAGAGGGTGATGGCGCATATTGGTTTGGTCCCTGAGGGTCAGCTAGAAGAGTCAGAGATCAGAGGTCAATCACCAAAGGATCAATGTCACTGAAAAGAGCTGTGTTACATTCAAAGACGCACTATATGACTTAGATTAGTTTATTTAGTGTATATGAAAAGATTGTTGTTTTGAGAAATCCCAAAACAGAGTACTGAATTGCCTCACTGCCTCTCTCAGCTACAAAGCACCATGAGAGAGCAGAGTTGTGGAGTGAAGAGGCAGCTAAAGGAAAAGTGACTTCCCTGGGACTTCATTAAGCTAATCTGGCCACCAATACTAACAGAGTTTAGGAGGAGAGGTGAGGAGAAAGCTCAGAAATGAGATGAACGCTTATTAGATCAGACCAAGCAATTGTCTTTCGCCATTCATAACACTATTTACACTCAAGCACACACACACACACACACTCAAACACACAGTTATTCAGCTTTAGACCAAAACAGATATACACAGCCTTACACACAGAATATAATGTACACGTGCATGATGGCACAATCACATGCTTAAGTGATAAATGAGCACATAAGAACAAAATGGAGAGTAATATACACTTATCTTTACAAAGAGTAACACTTATAGAAGTAAAGTACAAATTGTAATATTAGGAAGTAGATATTTTTAATACTGACTCATGTGAAATGTCAGGAAACCGCTCTGGATGACATACTGAAAGTAGCAGATGCTCAAACTTGTAAAACTGAAAGCAGTTTTTTTTTTTTTTTTTTTGGTGTAAAATGACTGACTGACTTCTGAATTAATTCTTAAGTCTATTAATTAATAAGTCTAACTGTCGCAGCACTAAAGACAACTGACACACGAAAGACAGAGCAACAGCACGTACTTATCTCAGGCCCATCTCCAGCATAAGGCCTTATCTCTGACAGTTTAACAGTTGCTCACTAACTAGGGTTCAGTTCCTCTTCATCATTGGAGAGAAGAGAGAGCCAAGATGCTGTTATCACCCACAATATATCTGTCCCACCACAGTTTGAGGTCAGAAGAGTGGGGAAATGACACAGCAAAAGGATCTCCACAAGTGGTAATTTCAATCTTACTCAACCTGATGACCAGAGCCAACGCAAAGGGCAACAAGAGTGTGAGAGGTTAAAAAAAATGTTTGATTTTGAAATATTTTCACAGTCTTCTCATTTTTAGTGAGAGGATGTGAAAGAGAGGTAACACTGCCAGTATGGCAACACAGCTTGGGCTGCTAATAGGTAGTCACATCCTGTGTCAGCCTATCCAGAGACTGTCACCTCTACCAGGCTGGGAGTCAGAGAAGTGTTTACTTGAATCAGCCAGTAGTCATTATGCTGTACATAGTCCACCTCAAGTCAAAGGTGGGCAAATTAATCTATGGCTATAACCAGTCAAAGCATAGTCCTGATGAAGTGAGCTGGAAGAGGTGTAGTGGTGTCACATACATGAAGTTGGTCACTATGGTTAACCGAATGCACATCGTAGTTTTTGCGTGGAAGACATGACAAAAGTAAGTAGAGATGAGCTGTAGATCTCAGTTAGAGGACAAAGAAATGCAAGAAATTCTACAGTGTACTCAAGACTACAAGAGCAAAGAGGAATGAAGGAGGGAGAACAGGGTAGACGGAGAGGAACAGAGGGTAGACGGAGAAAGGGAGGGAGCGCCACGTCGTTCTTAATCTAGTTTGTCTGTCGTAATCGTGTCAATGTCACTCTCAATCAGGCAGCCACAACTAGGGCTATACAACTTCAGTTTGATTGGCCCAAACCTTGTCTTTAAAATGACCTCTACAGGGAAGGTGTGTGTGTAGATACATAGACAGAGATAGAGAAAAAAAAAACAGAGGGGAGGGAGTTGAAGTCTTCTAGAGACAATATGAGAAAAAAAAGGGAGAGGGAGCACAAATTAACTTTAAACCTGTTATCCCCCCGCCACACCAATCTGTCAATTTCACTTTGGTCTCCTTTTTTTGCTCTGATTTTTCAGTGTGACAGTATTGATTGCCCTCTGTTATTACATGAGAGGATACAGGATGTCTGTGAGTGGGAGGTGTACAGGTGCTTGTGTGAACTTCAGTCATATTCCTGCCCGATGACATTTTAAACACCGAACTGTTTGGGGATTGGAAACAAAAACAGAATCTTGAAGTGTCTTTTGTTGAGTTTGATTAAGCAAGAAGGTATTTGTATCATAGACAAACACATGGCTCTTTATATTTGCATGCATGTATTCGTGCTGTTGCTTTAGAGATTTACAGTCGGTAGCCAAAATGCCATTGTAGAACAGGACGATTTAGTCAAATTTAAAAAATTTCAGCAGATCCTCTCAAGTTCTTAAAAATTCTTTTAAATTATAGTTACGAAATCGTTTTCCTGAGGGTTTTTATATTAAACACACCCAATATTATTGTGCTAAATACCACAACGCATTTGGGATTTTTCATTTTAATGTTCTTTCTAAAAACTCTTTTTCAGCCATGATTTGAGAGATTAGTCTTTCACCACAGAATATTTACAGAGACCCACTAATACCACTGTGGCGTCAAGTTTGTTTTATTGTATTTGTATCTGTGCTGGAGCATGCTGCATTAAGCCGCAGGCAAATTAGCGAGAAAATGTTTGTACACTGTCAGGATTTGCTTTTGTCTCTTCTGTGCACACTTGAGTTTTTTAAGTTCCACTTTGGAGTCCAAAAGCCTCGGCGCTGGTTTTGATTATGTAAATTCTATTGGACCGAAATCAGTATTCTTCCTTAAATTGATTCAGTCAGTTTTTTTGTACATTGCAGTGCATGGTAGTACATTAGATTTGTGTTTTAAAAGCATTTGTGAAAATTAAACGGTAAGTGCATGTTTTTATTGTTTGTGGGGAAACTGGGTTGCAATTTGAGCTGGAGTGTGAGTGGAAAGTTTCAAGATTAGTGGCCGTCTACCCTGTCATCGGTCTTGCCCTCCAAGAATCTATGAACACATGCTGTAATTGATGCATTCAAAATAAATTCCAAATACAGATTTGAAATTGCATAGCTTGATATCCAAACCCATTTCATGATACTGGCACACGTGGTTTGGGTCTACTGCCTCATGCTGTTGTGAAGACAGGGGCCTTCACGACAATGATTTGTTTTTGTTTGCTCGGTTGGGTCATTTGGAATGTTCATAAACGTAAGCAACGTTCATTGAGGAATATGTGGTTAAAATAAATAAATCAGTAACTATTATTTTATCTGTTCTATCAAAGTCAAACTATACTTTGCGTTTTCTTTTGTCAGGAATCACTTTACATTTTCAATCTATTTTCCCATGTTATAATATTTATTATAATATTTGGATAAAAGAAACCTCCACTTCTTTTACATCAGTACCCACCTGCTGTGTTAATTTGCTGTTACTTGTTGTTCTTGCACTTTAAATGCAAACTCAACACTTACTGTTTCATGTTAAATCCTTTCCATTAGTTCAGGAGGCAAAATATAGCACATTCTCTTCTCTGGCAGACTTTCATCCTGTAACATCTGCAGAAATCATTGAGTTCTATGACATCAGTTTAACCTGGAAAACTTGGAGCAGTAAAATTATTGAAATTAATCATTGACCAACAACTCTGTGGTGATTATGTCCATAAAATACTGGTGTTGTAATGAAATTAATGATGTAGCAGTGTAAATTGTAGCAAATTCTCTATATGAGGCATTACAGAAAAGGAAAAACAAGTGATCTGTCACGTTATCATGAGTTTCTCTGCTTCTCGGTTCCACCAGTGCTGTAACTGAACATGCCAAACAGTTGTCATCTATCTGTGCTTCACATGTGGACTGCTGGATTACTGGTGCTAAGATTATCGGAAATAAAATAAAACGTATTTGTGTAGCATGCACTGAGTTTTGACTGAGTAAAACTGTGAATAACCTGAGAGCAAAGCACAGTAGAGTGTCGTGGATAAATGCTTCAAGCCACTGAGAAGCAGTAAATCAAAACCTTTTTTTTTTTTTTTGTCTTAGTCAGTGGCTCAATTTGGCGCCTAACTAACCAGGCAAAGTGAGCCTCCAACTGGCCCTCGGCCACTGGGCAATCCTTGTTGTTGAACTCCGCAACAGTGCTGTCTATTGTGGCCTACTGCTGCATAACATATGGTCCTTGGCTTTTCATCTCTCTAGGGAGGGGTGTGTGTGTGGGTGTTGTGAGGGAACACCCACACAAACACATGCACAGCCACATTCACACACACACGCGCAAACGCACAGACAAACACATAAGTATCAATGCAGCAAGGAAAAGAGAGTGGAGGAAATGCAGACAGGCGCACTAAAATAGCAACTAAACACACGCACATGCCGGTCATCAGAAGAAACAAAAACCAAAACAAGCTACACCATGTGACAGGCTGGATGAATAAAACATGCTTTCATGGCAAACCCTCTCTGACAATCCCCAGTCCTCAGATATATTGTACACCAGGAAATATTCCCGGGAGGCACAAGCAACAGGGCGTTCGTGAATGATGACCACCTCTGGGAGACTTGAGTTTTGTTTCATAAGTGAAGCTGTCTGCCAGAGGTTTTTTCTTGACCATTCTGGGTTGAAGTACAGGTGATGTTTCTCTTTCATTCTTCTCTGGTGAGGAATCCCCCCGTATTTCAGCTTTATTTCAACCTCATGCATGGTATCCCATCTAATAACATTAAAGTTTAGATTTTTTGCTTTATGCAAATATTAATACTATATAATAAAAAATATTAGTGTATATGAATGGTACAAACACATGAAGAAACACACAGTCACAGGAACAGACACACAGACACACAGACACACACACACACACACACTCTTATTCACACTAAATCAAGGCTCAGCCATGCTAATGCATGGATCCATACTACTGTGGGTGAATTAACGTTAGTAATAAGATATCATGGCTCTGATTGATCCTCTATTTCCATGTCCACACCATAAAATGACCCAAGCACAGCCACAGCACACCATCATTCTAATGCTGCATTGATTCCACTCTGGACAGCCGGGGATTTAAGTTTAAGGCTTCAGAGGAGGGTAGACCTATAGCTGGAGGTGAGCATGGGACTGAACATACTGATACATGATTGTCAAATAAAGCAAGAGTTGGGGCTGCACTGTAATACAGTAACTATAGTGGGGTGGTGTTACAAGTAGGACACAGTCTAAAATCAGAGCTATCCAACTCCAACAGAATCTCCCCAAAGTTTCTTTTATTTACTTAAATGAAAAATATATTTTAAGACACTAAACTGACAGTCTTAGTCCACCTAATCTGACAAAACTTTACAAGCTGCTAAGTATAAGTTAAAATGTTAATAAACAGTGGATGTGATATGTCATAGGTAAAATGTCAAAAGAGGCAATTCATCAGCCACAGGTCTAAACGAGGAGCTGCTTGATTAATGTTTTGTACACTGCTCTCTGCTAATGATATCTAGCATCAGAGCTTTGTGAATGTGCAGTTTTCCAGCTTAGGTGACAGACAATCACCAATGAGACCAGATATTTTTTTCATAATCTAACACTCCAATTTTCACCCTCATGTGCAATGAAGTGCCGTGCTATAGAGCCCGGATGCTGGAAAAGAGAGCAACGGCAGGAGGTTTGTGACAACACACAGTAGAATACATTAAAGAAAGGACTTGATGTTGAGCTGCAGTATTTTAGCAGCTATCACCTTATCAGAATATGTGCAGATGGATCCTTAAGATCATCTTCAGATATCATATTATCATATTCCATATTACCAGAAATGGGTTACTGTGGTTGAGTTTTATTTCCTAGTAATGATCAGCGAAACAAATTACCACTTGATTTAAGTGATTATTGTCTGCACATTTAACTATATTTACAGTGACTTCTTATAAACATTTAATATAAGTTAAACTAAACTAGAGGCTAAGTCCAATAACAAACCTCACCTTCCTCATGTGTAGTTACCAGCCTTTCAGTAGCTGAAACAGGCCACCTGTGTTGTCTTTAACATACCTTACATTATAATTGTTCATCTGTCATCCCATATTGGTCACATGCCATTGTCTGTTTGTCAGTTATATTCATTGAATTTCATTTTCAGAATATTTGATCCCTACAGCCCAAACCACATGCACCCACCTTGTTCTTCACCATTTAATCTAAATGGTTCATCATAAAAGAATTAAATATCTGGGCAAAGTACAAAGTTAGAATAAATGCTATTATGTCAAGGAAATTATAGGAATTTTATATCACTCAATGTAAAACCAACAAAACTGTTTGGAAAGTCAACAGAGAGGAATTACTGTGTACAAGTGTGGCCAACTTGAATAATGAGTTATGTAATAATGTAAAATGTAATAACACTAGCTTTGAAATAAGTGAATTAAACACATCTTGGGTTTATTAAAGAACAAGCGAGAGAGTGATTTTTACGAGCTTAGGCTAAAGGACAAGATACTGCAGTAACCGAGTAAGTCTGAGGTTGAGACTAGAGATTAGTGCTGGTGCCCGATGTCAGTACAAAATCTTCAGCGAGAATCTATCCATCAACCACTAATGAGCCTTCTAAAATTGCCAGCTTATACCAAGAACATCAACATGGAGCCAAAAAGAAAGACAAAGAGACTGAATGACCCAGTTTATTTTGTTCAAGCAGCCTTGGGCGGACGGATTCACCCAATATCATCACACGCCAGCGTGCCTGATGACAGAGCAGAAGTCATTGAAACCATGTGAGGTTATTTAAGGGGAGAAGATTGTTCCAGGAAACTGGTAGTCACTGTCAAGAGTTTTGGTCTGAGTACGAGGGGCTGTGATTGATTTGCAAACCACCAGAGGGCCAGTCACAATCACGCCAGTCCCACTGGATCAGGATACTCTTAAGACTGGCTGGATAAAGAACTGCACCTACGCACACATAGGTCCATGAGTACATACACACACACGCACACAAAAACCAAAAACACACACGCGCACCGGACGGTCCAAACACATTCCTGCCTGTCTGAATTACATGCTGGACAATATCCCACGGTCATTAAAACCAGATTGCTTTGAAGACACAGACACCACGCAAACACACACATGATCTCACACATACACACACACACGCACGAGAATACCTATTGCTTGCAGGCAAACTGTTTGTTTCCACTGTATAGTCTGTCTGTCTGTTCACATGGTACACAGACTTATCAGATGAGTTAAGTCACTGCTGTTAGTATACAGGAAAAACAAACCAATTGGCAGAAGCGGGAGACAGACAGAGATAGAGACAGACACAAACACAGACAGACACGTTCACATGGCAGCAGACATGAAGTGAGTAATGCAATATAATATCAAACAGGTGAAAGACAGAATCACAACTGGTGAGAACAGTGCTGTATAAGCAACTCAGTAGGCCAGACTAATAATACAATAATACAAAACATACACAGATACAAACACATAAACATGCTGGTACCTTTGAGATAAAACCAGGTGTAATCTCTCTCTCATTCTCTCTCTCTTTCTTTCTCTCACATACACACACTTCTGCCTATAGTTTCAGACAATGGCACGCAGAACAAAAGGCATCACCATGTTCACATTAGTGAGCCAACAGGACTATTTTTATATTTTACTGAGTCACAAAGAGTCTTCTCCCAGCAGCATGTCACTATTCTCATATCAAAGCTGCGTTTATAGCAGACAAAGCTTTGAAAGTGGGCCATGGCTCATAAAATGCCTTTATGTCCCTCGCCGGTACACTAAAAAAAGCCAGAAACAATGCATTTTAAGTCTGCAATTGGGGTAGTGAGTGTGTTACCGAGCTTATTATGTGTGTGTAAAGAGCGTGTGTATCATTGTACTTGTGCGTGTTCATGTACTTTGTCTTATTTTTTTTTAGGCGCAGGTGCCTATGTGTTCTTTCACACACGCGCGGATGCATCTGTGCGTATGCGAGTGTGCTGGTGTACCCCACTTCCCCCCGCAGTTGTGTGTTTAGAAGCGTGTAGGTGTTGTTGATTTAATTCCCTCCACTGACATTGTTCTTTTCCGATCTTTTCTTTTTTTTTTTCCAGCTGACAGAATGTGCAGCCTTAACACTCAGCTAACAACCCTGGCTTCCTGAATCACATGTAACCTAATCACTAACGCCATCTGTTAATTATGTTAATACAAAAATGCCTTGGCTGCTATTCACATCCATTCTCTGAATTAGCACCCCACTTCCCTACCAAGCACCCCTCTCTCTCCGTGCCTGCTTCTCTTTCTCTAGTCCAATCCTTTCCATCATCTCAAGCTCAAATTTTCCTTTCTTTCATGTATTTTCTTTCTTATCCTTTCTAATTCTATCTCCTCAATTCCACTGTTTTTTTTCTCATCCTTGCTAATCCTTTACATCCTTGCTTTTCTCCATCATCCATTCCCTTATTCATGTCATCAGCCTCCACTCCAAATACCCTCACAGTCTTTCCTTTTTCCAACTTTTCCATGTACTACACTGTCAAAAATCTCAGATTCTTAATTCCTCCTCGTCACAATCCCATCCTTTACACCTCCCAGCCTCATATCCCCTGGATAGCTGTTGTTGCTCCCAGTAGTGAGTCAGAGGCTAAGCTGGCTGGAAATCCCCCCGAGAGGCTTTGTCTGAGGCTATCTTATTTTGGTGAGTGATATCGACCCATTCTTCCTCTTAATTGTTATTCACTATGCTAATCTGTATTTATAAATCTAAGTTTCTATTGATTTACAGCAAACATAATAAACTTTGTCTTGCACCCATGCACAGAATAAGCAATGTTGTAATGCAGGGAAAAACATCATTTAATAGTCATATACAGTGCTGGTCATTATATTAACTGAATTGAAAGGCAGACCTAGCGACATATAATTGGAGGTATTAAGTAGGACTGATGGCATTGTGACTGTCCCCGGGGAGGCCCTGTTCGAGCCTGGGGATAAGGTGGGCAATTTGCCCAGGAGAGTCAATGCATATAGAGGCACAAAGCCCAGAGTTAACCATTTGTCTGACTCAACTACTGAAAAGCAAAATCAAGTAGTAAAGGAAAGTTCACCTCCTGTTGTTGTGACTACCGTTTTTAAGTATAACAAAAAAAAAACTGTACAGTAATGCTAGCAGCAGTGAGGCTATATTTTTTATGTAAAGAAATCCAAACTGGACTAAAGGTCTTATAGTTCTGATCTTTTGCACAAGTAGTAAAGACAATGTAATAACTGGCCACAGAGGTCACAGGGTTTATTTTAAACTGCCATCTACAACACTACAACATTTCCGTCTTTCTTATGGGGTACGTTATCAAGACTTCCTGTACCATTGCCATGTTTGTTGTCACTGAGCTGTCCTCTAGTGGATGTGTTGTTTAACATGCCACATAAAGAACATATGGAAGAATGCGGTCATGTGAAATGTACATAGCTATTTTTATATGTAAATGGTGCATAAATAAGCCTTATGGGAGTAACCCACAGTCACAAACACAACAGTCAGGGTTAGAGGAATTCATATCACCACCTTAACCATAATAAAACAAAAAAATATCACTGGTATCATTCGGCCTATTCATTTCTCAGTCCCAATTCCAGTCACTCACACACATGCACATACACTTGCGCACACACAGACTCACACACACACGTACATGAAGAAACAATCATCTCCATTGCTTTCACACACCCACTTGTACAAGCATACACACAACCACACATGCAAACATTTGCCACCCCACACCCCGATGCCCTCACCTCCCACAGCTGGTTGAGCGAGGCCACAGTTTGGGTGAAGCCCAGAGTTTCTTACACTTGGCTGTGAATGTTATTTATTCTGTGAGTGCTGCGCGGTGAGAGGTGCATGGTGGGAGGTCGGAGCAGTGAGTGCAGGATCACTGAGCAGTGCTATGGTATTTCCATTGCAGATATGGACTTCTAGTTATTTCCACTCTTTCAGGTTCATGTGCATTTTCAGATACTGTATTTTCATGTAACCTCATAGACACATAGACACACACACACACACGGAAGTAATCTTTTGTCCTCCATGTCCTTCAATTTAAGCATTGTCATGTTTCTACTGTGCTGCAGTAGCTTGTCCTTCACTGCTCCACTGTTTAATGTAACCTGGAGGTGAGCAAGGTGAGGCACATCAGTGATGGCTCTGAAAAGCAGTTCAACATGGGAGCCTGATCCCTTCGCCACTCCCTCAGGTGTGAGGTGACTAGAGGCAGGGTTAAGGAAGGGACGGCTCCCAAAAAACAGCTGCCAGCCTGTAGGATGCCATGGTGCCCCTCTGGGCGTGGTGAAGCGGGTAGGAGATTGGCAGAGGGGGGGGCCAAGGTTGAGCCCACATGAGGAGACTCTCAAGGAGGCAGTGTCGCCTTCACCACTGGGCCTCCATCTGTCTGCCCTCCTTGATCCTCCTCCTTAACCTTTATTTCATTCAGAGAATCACTAACCTTTCCCATTTATCATTACTCACAGATACGTACTGTAGATTAAAGTGTAAACTTGCTCTAATTATTCCATTTGCAAAGACACAAAGCATCTGTTGCCATTGAATGTTAAAAAAAATAGTACACAAAATTCTGCATGTATTCTGCAATCTGCAACAGAAATAATTTCTTTAAATAAAGAGATCCACAGAAAAAGTAAGGTGTTAACAGAAAAACTGATGAACAGATGAAACTATAATGAAAATAACTATTTAAATTCAGCCCTATCTGAATTCTACACAATGACCCTTGGAAGGCCAACAATGGTTAATTGAGTGGAGCAAGACTGCAACATATGCAAGAATGTGAGTTTTTTTTTTTTTTTTTCAGAGCCCAGGAAATACTAGAAACAATATGGATAGGGAATTTTAGGTAGATTTCTCTGCAACAGAGGGATATATGATATTTTGTGGCCCATGCCTTCTTGGAAACTGTAGTTACCCTCGTTAGAAGTGAGCATATGTTACAGGTGGTGTGGAAAGCAGTGGAGAGTTGGAAGCGACGAGTGTGTGGAATCTGCTGCCAGGGTGAGAGCATTGGTGCCAAGGTGAAACCTGAGTGGGTCGTACAGCTGAGCTCTTCAGCTCAACACACACACACACACACACACACACACACACACACACACAGTAAGAGTGTGACTGAATGAGCACATGTGCACACACAGCACTGTGGAAAAAATTAGAAAATATGAATGAGAAACAAACAAAGCAAGACAGGTTTTTGGCACACACAAACAATCTGAGTCACTCGCAATTACAGTATAGCCAGAACAACAACAAAACAAAAAAAAACTGCAGCAGATTCACATACACTCTTAACTGTAATTCCCCATCTCGTGAGAAAAAAAAATCTATTAGGCTATAAATATCCTTCAATCTGTGTTCACAGAGTAGGCTAATGTGGACCATACTTATGTGTGTGAGTGTGTGATGTGGTTATACGGCAGATGTATTCTCTGGCGCGTGTGTGTGTTTTGCGTGTGCATGTGCATGTAGGTTTTCGTGCCTGTATGATAAATGGCAGCCAGACATTGGGTTAAGAGGCAGGGCGGCCCAGATGGACTACCGTTTGTGCCCACTTTTTGCCAACATAACACATAACCCCTACACATACAACACACACATGTGGATACACCACTTAGTCCTTCTTTCACTCACTCTGCACAAACAGTCAGTGGGGATCAGCACTATGACATGTTTTTGGTAAACAACAAACTAACATGCGGAAATTAACACACTGTCATTACAGCTACTATTCCCATCATTTTCATCTATTTTATGCACTCCCAACCCCCGATCCCTCCAACCCCCATCCACCACTTTTCTCCCTTCATTTTCATCCCGTTTCCCCTCATCTGTTGTCCTGACTGACTACCTTTTACTGGAAGGGCAATTTTCCTGCTCTCTTTACCTCTTAACACTAACTGTGGGGTGAGGTAGTGTGTGGGTGTGGGTGGTAGGGGGTGACGGAGTTTTTTTTAAAAGGGTGAGCTGAGGGGTGTCTTCTGTCTACCACATCCTCCTTCCTGATCCAGGAAAACATACACGATTCCAGGACTCCAGCCCCCCCAGCCTGCCAGCCCCATCCTCAGCCAGGGACTTTCCAGAACTGCCCTGCCCAGCTAAGGAGAGCAGTAGTCAGCCACAGTCAGGCTTCTGCACCCTGTGTGGGACTCAAAGCGCCAGAGTTTGAAAAGAGCAAGTTATATGAAGTCATACGGCCATGAAATCAAGCAATTTTAGTCTTTAATCATGACTATCAAAGAAAGTTTAAATAAAAGCACACTTGGGGAGAATAGAAGGAGCAAGAAAGTTGTTAGTAACATATGAGTCAAGATGTTAATAATCACATCAAACTGTTTACTGGATCAAAAGTATTGGGTTACTTTCTGAAATGGTTCTCTAATAAAACTTCTTCAGAGGCTGTTGTGATTCAGCACTACAGGTGTGATCGCAAATCTGAACAACTATATATGAAAAACACGGACCCTTCGTGATAAAGCTTCATTATAAACAATACTGTAAACATCTGACCTCGTCCCAGCCCCCACCGCCCACTTAACTCATTCACTCAGTCACCTTTATGATTGGCAAACTGCTGCAGCTATGTAAAATTTCAACATGAGCATCAATAAGAACCATATAAGGTATGAAACAATGTGTTCAAAAGTGGAGAATAACAGAACCACCTGATACATTGCTGCTGGCTAAATTTATAAAAACCTGAATTGCTTCAATTAAACTCTGGTTCAATTTCAAATTAGCTTCACATTTGACTTAACAACGAGGATAAACCTGTAAACTTAACAAACATGGTACACCAGTAAAACGTATAAAAAATTCTCAAGAAACAAAAGCAACACTTTTAAGATGCCCAACAAGTTATGTAAGACTAAAAAGCAATGTTTTACCTTGTTTAAGACTAGTAGTTGCACTGATTATTCAAAGGGTTTTAAGGACCTACCACACATACACCACCCTATGATATATTACCTGATGCCAGAAACAGCTACATGGGAAAGTACCTATTTCTTAAGACAGCTGTGACTAAAATGAAGTTGGCCACAATATAAACACATGTCAGAACGATGACTGACCATTTCCCATTATAACTCTCTGTCCACTCATCCTGGTAGTGCTAATTCTTGTGCTCACTACTCCCAAAAAGTAAGCGAGATTAGTTTGAATATAGCACACGGAGCCCAAACAAAACCCACAGACCATGGGCTTCCCGCTCACAAGCAGGTGAAGGGGGCGGCTTGCGTTTTCCCAGCCCTGGAGAGGTGGCCTGAATTGGGGCAAGATACGTGTCAGCTTCCCTTGCACTGCCCTGACCCAACAGAGACACGGGGAGGCATTGTTTTGGAGAAACAGCCGAGAACATTCAGCCCCCAGGCTGCACTGACACATCACTCTTATCTCAGATAGTCCTGACAAACACCTGACACTCTCTTTCTCTCTCTTTCTCACACACACACACACACTCACACACTCTCTCTCTCTCTCACACACACACACACACACACACACACACATACACACACTCTCTCTCTCTCTCTCTCTTATGCACGCACATACACACCGCAACACAACAGGAACACTAAGTTACGGAAGAAAGTGATCACTCTGATATAACTCAAAGTACGTCAAATTGTACAGTGTTAGAAAGACCTCACAGGCAGAGGATGTTCCTGTAGAGGAAGACACAGTGCTGCACATATCATGACAGCACTTCCAGTAGTGTATGACAGGACAGAGAGGAGGTCAGCATGATAGCAGCATCCTGGAAGGACCCAACCAAAATACCACAACGAAGGACATGATCTGTAAACAATACGCACCCACACTGGCATATAAGCTTTCAGTGGACTACTAACTGTCAGTGACGCGAACACACTTCCTCTCAAGCATCACCCCCTTTCCACACTGCTTTCACACCATCTCACACACACATACACACACAAGCCACATTATACAATTGACTATGAAAGGACATCGGGCTCATAACTCTGTTCCCCTGGGGCAGAAGAGACCCAGTCACTGTCAGGCGCAAAACAAAACAAAGAGATGGAAAAACAGAGAAAAATAAAGGCAGGAGAGGAGACAGCCACAGTGTGATTAGAATAAACGGGGAAGAGATGAAGGGAAGCTGAGACAGAGGCTACTACCTCTCCTTTAATATAGCTGAGAAATCTTCCCCCTTTCTTCCATGACTGAGGGGACGACAGGTTTGGGTGATTTTCTAATAACCAGCAGCCCGAGGATATTGTGTTGCAGTGCTGTGTGTATGTGCTTATATGTACGTTATGTGTGTATATGCCTGTGTGTGGTCTGGACAGAGTATACAGTCCCAGGTAATGGAGATATATTGTGAGAAGTGAGAGTCAAAGACAGATGGAGAGGCCAGGATCTACATTGAGATGATGGAGAGAGATGACTGACAGTTGAATGACAGTTTTATTTTTATCTACTTTGTCAGGTAATCAACTATCTAACAATCTTTTTTTCTGTTCATTTGTTTGTGTCTAAATATTTACCAACAGCTTACCATCCAAAAGTTAAAGTAAATCTGGTTTAAATCAAGTCTGGTTAAAGTAAACCAGATTTAAAGTGGTTAAAGTAAATCTGGTTTTAAAAAAATCACCCTTGAGCAGCTGACCACAGTGACATTTTTTAACAATTGGTAGATTGATTTTTTATCCATGATCTAATTAATTGATCAACTAATTATTTACTAATAATTTATAACTTAACTTGCATTACTAACTACAGTTCCAACTTTGACTCTGTCTTGTAAATACCATGCATCTCCAACACTTAGTACTGTACAAACAAGTACAGACAGTACAAAGTGTTGGAAAAAGTCAGTTATAGGTCTCTGAGTTCAAAATTACACAGTTAACTATGACTCATTGGGAACTTCAGTAATGCAAAATAGAAGTCTGGAAACAAAGTTGAACTGAACTCAGTTTTTGCTGCAACACTATCTGGCAAAGCACTGCATCTGCCAATCAAAGACATGCAAGTGCACATTCCCCAGTTGTAAATTTGTGTGTATTATAAACTACTGTGCAGTGTTTTGGCTATAAACGTTCAAACTCATGGATCTGTTACTCAAACTGGACTTCCTGGATCGTATTTTATGGCTCAACCATTACCTGAAGCATCATGCCCCAAACCATGCGGTCTCTTATACTGTTTTTAACGCAGGCCTGTTTTCAATCTGATCACTTGCTAACAGCTGATGGAAGCTTAAGACTCAACTAGAAACTAGAGCCCAACCAATAAATCAATGCTGTCAGCCAATAAGTAACAACAAACTGCAGTACTGATGAGATTTTCTTCTAAAGCTTAAACAACTCAAACTGATGGCCATAATACAAATGTAAACTGTTCTTAAATTATCAAAGGAAATGTTGCGTTTCAAAGTTGAGGAGCACTGAGGGTTTCATTAAAATAAAGCTTTCTGGTGGTTACAAATGCTTTCAGAAACAGTAGCCCATCCCTTTTTGACACAGAATCCCAGGCTCTATTACAGATTTTGGAGGACTTTCTTCATCCAAAATATTCCAGCGCTGCTTTGACACAAACTGAAAGGTTTAAAGTGTATTCATCTGGAGACAGCAGGTCAAACCACAGCCCCTGTGTGCACAGATTTCTGACCAGAGCGAATAGGCAACAGCTGAAAAACCTGGCGTTGTGAGGTGAAGCCCACATAGCACAGCTGTAAATACACAAACGCACACATGCACACACACAGATGCACTATGTATGTGTGTTTGTGTGTATTATGGGCATGGACCAGCAGGCGCATAAAAAGACCACAACAAAACAAGCACAAGGTCTGTGATCTCCGAGAATGAAATGGCTCAAGTTTGGAGAGTGTGTGATTCAGTGATTGAAGTGTGTACAGCAGTTTGTGTAAATGTGCGTGTGTGTGTGTGTGTGTGTGTGCCTCAATGCACTCTTGTGGATCTTTTCACACAGCACGCACAAACACACAGACACACAAACAGAGCACAACCATATGGTCAGATCATGAACATAATGAGAAACACTTTTCGAGGTACTAATAGTGTAGGGAGGGGGCGGAGGGGACTGGGAGGAGTGATGCTGTGAGAGAGTAGGGGAGAAAAAGAAAGAAATTAGTTACATTGGAAAACAAAGACATGCACAAGTTAGTGAGTAAGATAGAGAAAGAGAAAGTTCACACTCGAACGGCAAATTAATGCAAACTGTACAAATAAAATGTGACCTAAGAAAGGATCAGATCTCTCACACTTGCTCCTCTGGCTCAAGCCCACATGTGAAAAACATTACACTGCACTTGTTGGCAGCCTAAAGATTTATCTCAATAGCTATGTGTCACAAAGATGTCGACATAAGGTTGAGCAGTATAGAAAATACTGACACTGAGATGAGAACATTTTCAGGAAAAAAGCTTTACAAATGAGAAGACGGGTTTCTGCTGAAATCATAGTAAATATCACTGAACTAAACCAGATGTTACAGTTGAATCATCTTTCCTCTGAATCATCTTTTTGTGTCACTGTGTCAACTCAGTCCTATAACCATTACAATGTTTTTCAGAATCAAGTCATATTACATAGTAACTTATATATTATGTGCACTTTTTTAGTTAATACCTAATTTTTTCATACCAAATTTAACATATGCTTTTTCATCTAAATGAATATAAAGAATTACTTAATAAAAGATCAAAAATCATCATCAAATACAACAAGAAAGGAGACAATATTATTATATTATTGTCCTCATGTCTTCAACATGACCAGGGGCTATGAGGAATGTTCTCTGAACTGTGGTGGATGTTTTGTCTGGGCACTGAAAAATAAAGTTTGTTTGTGGAAAGTGCCACAGCGGAGGGGGAATTTTGAGTGGTGTAACGTGTTTTCGTCCACATTCAGTGGTAAGTCAAAGGACCCCCATCAATACACGCATGCACACACGCACGTCCCTCCCTCCGTCTCCACCTTTCTCAACACACACACACACACACACCATCACCACTGTTTATGACACTGAGAATTACAACATAACTACCACAGCTCTTACACTCGTTTACTGGAATGTGGACTTGGAAAGACCCCAGAATAACAAACACACTGCAACCTTCAGTTGCAACTAAAGCTCCATTGCTAACTTGAAACATGTTACAATCCCAACAGGGCACAAGTGTTTAATAAAAGGATTGTTTCTTTTTTTTCAAAATAACAGCAACGTCTGCTTTACACAGGGTAAGAGTAAAATCAAGATGTGCTGGCACAGCCTGGTCCACCGCTCACAGAAATACTGATGTGATTGCTTCCGCCATGGTTACATGGAACGGTTTCCCAGCTTGCCATGAACGGAGAACGCAGATTCAGCTGGACACTGCAGCACCTACCTGTTGACTCATGCCGATGACATCATTGTGACTGTTCTGGTCATGAGAGAGCGAGAAAGAGAGAGGGTGGGAGAACAACTGAAAAAAAGCGAGAGGAGAAGGAGGAGGAGGAGGAGGAGAATGATGGTGGCGGTGGCGGTAGGGTGATCATATGACCATTAGATCATAGCCTGCAGGTCCAGTGGGACGGGGCGGACAGCCGGGTCAGCAGATCCCACACCTGCGTGACTGCACTGAACTGCTGAGTAGGATTGATGACTCCATCATGGTGCCTGAGAATTAACTTAACTAACATGGAGAACTGTTTCTTTTTCGGATTGTGAGCAATATCAAAGAGAGGTGAAAGAGGGGGGAAAAAGAGGGGAGGACAGTATTGCTGACTGTGTTAGTCTGTGGTGTGTGTTCAGTAGTAGTATACACATGTTCAGCCTGTATAAGGAGTTGAGCGCGCATCTGGGTATGAGCAAGCTCGTACAGTACGCTACGTAACCAAGACAGAATCGTTTGTATGCTTGTGTGTGTGTTTTGTGAAGATCATAACCAGAACTAAGTGCTGCTGAGTCAGTCATATCTGTTCATTTCCTCAGTACGGTCTGTCAGGGCCACTGATGTGGTCACACAAGAGGCTGGTACAGACCAAACCAAGCCCAACCATACCAAACCAGACCAGGAAAAACAACACACAACTCGCCAGCTGCCTCGGTCCAATCAAAGCTCCCACTTAGGGGAAGACAGCGGCTTTCCAGGCAGAGTCACAGCCGAGTTCAGGAAGCAGCTCTCTGCACCTGGATTAAGACACTGGGGTTAACAGGCATGTATGGTTACACTTAAGAGTATAAGACAAAAAAAACTTACAGACAAGCAGAGATCGAGCTTACACGCACAAACTGAACTTAATCTATATACTCCCTCATGTCAGATCAAATTTTCTATTTCAGAGTTGCCTTTACATAACAATGAGATGAGTCTGTGGCTGACAATGTAAACACAGCATGAGTAAAAGGTGAGTGGCCCCAAAAGCGCATATGACTGTTCCCAGTGATTCACCCTCTACAACTAAATCCTTTCATCAGACTGAAAATCCAGATTTATTTGCAGATGAAGGGTGAGCTGCCACATTAGCACTCAGAAGCAAAGACGCATTCATATGTTTCTAATTTAGACTCGATGAGTTTTACCCTGCTGGTCTCTTTAAACTACACCCACACATGCTCATCTTGTCCAAATAATTAACCCTCGCACTGACACACACACACACACTCACTCAAACATTTACACATAAGCTAAATGATTATCTGCTTGATCTAATGCATTATACACTATGTTTACATTTGTGGTGTTTTTACTGGTTTTGGTAATCAGCTGTTTGTCTCGCTCATGTGTACATCAGCACATACTCCCACACCTCAAGTGTTTGCAGACAGCTGCAACCTCCTTTGAGCTGGCATAGTTTCGCCCCTGGTCAAAAAGCCCCAACCCAACATCAAATTTACTCCTCCACCTGCCAGTTTTCCCCCGGCAGCCGCAAGAGCACCACAGCAACCAAACACAACAGAGGGCAAAGGAATGAAAGGAACTGGGCACAAGCTTGTGTTCGGCTCGCAGTTTCCCTGTCTGCAAGTAGATGTTTAAACATATATTTTAGGAATAATGCAAACAAAACACATCAAAAAGATGAGGATGGGGAATCTCCTTCCTCACAGAAACACACAGGCACATGATTTTGAAGGGGGCTGAAAACAAAAAGCAAAGCTCGCAGTTAACATCAGTAATGGGGCATTACACCAGGTCTCCTGAACAAGAACGGGTCACTTAGACCCTTTAATGAAGTGTAGGGCTGAAACAATTGTGTGAATTAATTTACAACTTGATTTGTGAAATAAAATAATAATGTTGGCATTTATCAAGTCATTTTAATCCATTCAGTAAAAAAAAACATCAGTAATCTGCTTAGATCAGTCATTAAGGAAAATGTCTAATATTCACTGACCCCAGCTTCCCTAATATGAACACTAACTTTTTTATCTGTTTTATATGATTGTAAATGAAATGTGTTGGGGTTTTGAATCATCCAGTAAATATATGTACACGTTTTGGGAAAAGGTGACGAAACGAGAGAGAAACGAGACGGACAGAAAAAAAAAAGGAGAAAAGAAAGTGGCAATGAGAGGTGACCTAAGATGACATACAAAGTGAAAAAGAGCTTTTTGTGTAAATGAGGCATTTTCCTCTCGTACTTTTGGTGCCACACGGCATGAGAGACACAAACAACCGAGTAGATACAGTTTAAAGGAGGGAGAAAGATGAAAAAAAAAAAAACTCTTTGATGTGGTGGCGTCTTTGTCCACGTCTTCCCTTCGCTGCAACCTGTCACATACTCTCTCCTTACCCATCTCCTTCTTCATGGTTAGGGAGTAAATCCCTGCATCTCCCATCCCTGTTGTCCCATCTTTCTTTCCCTGTCTTCCTCCCCCCTCTGCCTCTAACTCTCTCTAATTGCCTCTTTTACCCTCTAGCCCGCCCCAATCCCACACAACACTGGATACAGCAGCTCTCTGTAGACCACTTGGAATCCACGTGGACAGGATGAGAGAGCTCACCCCATATCTGCTGAGGGTCCCCAATGCATTGAGGCCAGAGAGGCACTGGTTCCTAGATGACAGAATCTCCTTGGGACATGAGCCACATCCTGGTGGACTTGACTTGAATAGATAAAACCTGGAGGAACTGGGAGGTTGAACAGAGAAAGTCACTTAGGTATTTTAAGTGGTGTAGAAATGTATTGTGATCAGTGTTTGTTACATTACAGGATCTTTCATGTTGATCAGTTCAAGTAGCCCTTTTGGGATTTAAGTGATTATGATGGTCCCAGCATGCACAAGAAAGCAGAGTGGGAAAGAAACCAAGTTTAAGCAGAAAATCAAAGAATGTGTCCATATATAATGCAATAACATGTTGACATGTAGTTTGCTCTATTCAGATTTCTTTCCTACAGCTGTATTTTCTGTGGCTATGCAAGTCTCTCAACTTTCCCCAAGGGAAACGCATTTGGGAAAAAAGTGCTCTAAGAAATGACATTATACTGCAGAACATCCAATAACAAGACAACTTAAGTGCTAGTAAACACACCAAGTGTAGCTGAAGACTGATTAAATAAAGAGCGTCTTTAACAGGTGGAGAGCGAGCAAGAGAATATTGTGTGTTATCTACACATCAGGCAAAAGAAAAAAACAAAAACAAACAGACCCGCTTTTTGCCCTCCCCTCCGGCCTCTGTGTCTCTCACCCTCCCTCCTCTGAGCCACAATAGCAGCAGCCCATATGTTGCCTCTGTACATTTCTTTGTGTTTGTTTATTTGTCTGTGTTTACTTCACAACAGCTGGATATGGTTTGTACTCTTAAGCTGGGTTATGTGACTCCACTCATCATCACTGTGAAGAGGCACGCGTACGCAGAGAGAGGGGAAGACAGAGGTGTTGGCACTGTTGTATTTTGCAGTTATGAGCCATAGAGAACATAAGGCTGAGCGTGAACTCACATCTGTTGACGATATCTTTTACATGATACTGTTTTTGTTTTACTTTGCCACCAACAGTGGCGCACATCTGGATGTCTCTCAGCAAACACTGTGATATAATAACCAAAGTGTATATGATGTGACTGCATGTGTGAAAGTTAATGTTGGCGTGTTGCTTGTGTATTTACATGTGTGCAAGTCTGTCCATTTCTGTGTACACCTGAGTTTAATTCTGGTGTATAAAAAAGAGAGACCCAGAGGCCGAGGGGAGAGAGAGAGAGAGAGAGAGAGAGAGAGAGAGGGAGAGAGCGCACATCACACTGTGATCCTTAATAAGTGCACTCAGTGTACGATACAAATTCCTACAAGGTGCAGATAAATACACAGCCAACCCCAGTCCCCCTCCACATCCCTCCTTTCTTTCTCCTGTCCTCCTACACATCCTGGCTCTTTCATGTGCAAAGCAGATGGAGTCAATTGACATGCTAATGAGACAAAGGCTGCTTCACAGCAGTCCTGGAGCCACATCATCCACCCTGCACATGTGTATATGCAGCAGCCACTTGGTTATCAATGTGCACATTGGAGCAGGTCTCACACACAAACACACATACACAGACTTTGGCCTGTACACTCACCTATATATGTAGTATGTATGTGTTCTTGTGTGCAATCTGTAACTGTATTACTCTTCAATAAATATTAAAATTACAGTATTTGTTTGTGGACTTGACTTGGGACTCCATTGTAAACGAAGAGAGGATCTGCAAGTGGTTTCAAGAACATAATGACCCAGTTATGAATCCACAATAAAAAAAAAGAATATATTAAGTATGTCAACTGATACCTGTAAATCAAAGCTAAAGATTTAGCTTTGTTTTTTTTTTTTTTTTTTTTTTTTTTGTTGTTGTTGTTGTCCCACAGGGAAATGCAACTGTAACTCATTATCTCCATTTCCAAAGTCAATATAACATTAAAAAAAAAAGTTAGTTATGTTTTGTAGACACAATATATGATCACTGAGTACGAGAAAAATGATAGGAGTAAGTTCACAATCACATTTAAAAATGTAAACTGTTTATGTGTAAAATGGATCCAAATCTGGTTATCCAGAACAGTTTTGTTTAGAAAATATTAGGGTGGAATCTGACAGGTCAACATGACCGAAGCAGCAATTCTTCTGTTTTGTTTTATAAGTTCTCAACTTTTTCTGGTTAAAGACAAAACTGTGGCTGAAACATGTAGGAGTATAAAGCATTACTGACAGAATTTCACCAAATAAGAAATGGAAATATTTAAATGACACTGTCTGTGTCAAGGTACATTAAATACACATTGGATATAAAGTTATCCGGTGTTTTACAGGCCATGTTGACAACTGCTGAGTGTGGCAGAGGACAGGATTTTATTTCTGCCATTTCTGAATCAGTATTTGAAATTTAAAATTCATCATATTCACGTGTCATATTATTGGAACTTTTTGTATCAGATCTTTGTCAGTGTATTTATTAAGTGGACACGTGTGGGAAAAAACCTGATAAAGATAAGATGCTGTTTTATCTCAATTGGTTGTGTTACTGACCTTCACTAAAGAGGCTGGGACTGTTCATGTTGTGTTGCTGAAAGTGTGTAATGTGTGTCTGTGTGTGTTGGAGAGCCTCACTTTTATTTCTGGCTTGTATTCATTTCATTTTACAGTATGGGAGCATGTCTGTGTACAGTATGTGTCTTTCACCAACACATTTTTTTTTCTTTCAAGCTGGATCTCTTCATGCCTTCAAGCATTACTCTTGAAAGCTCGGTTGGTGATGGGTGAGTGCACTGAGCAGCACTTGAGGCCAGATTAACAGGTGACATTTACGAGGGTGCAAATGTGTATGTATGTGTGTGTATGTGTGCAAGCACATGTGTGAGACTGGCAGGGTCAGGAACTGAGTGATTTAGGCCTCCCTATCAGCAGACAGGAGTCAACTACTCCCACTACTCCCCACCCTAAAGGGCAGGCTTTATAGCAGGATCCTGATATATGACCTTGCACGCAGCAACTTTTATTTAGGAGCCCCCTGTTGAACCCCCGTCTCCTCTGGCTCACTATTTATGAACTTATTAAAAGACTGGTTTGGTGTTATTCACTGGTTAGTTACATTTTATTGGAAATGTAATGAACTAACTAAATTTGACCTGTTCCCACATTTCTCTTGTTTTGTAGCCTATTTTCCTCAGACTCTGAGCTCTGATCTGTTTTAATTTTCTTGTCTCTGGTAACTGACTTGAAATGAGATTAGATGATTATGAAGACATGTAAAAAGTCTATTAGTCTTCATCAAAAATCACATGTGTATTGTAAGTAGGGGTTCAATATTATTATTTATGGACTGATTTTGTTAACTCATTAAACTGCTGACAATTGTTTTCACAATTTTTTTATTCTGAGTGAAAAGAAGTTCCCGGAGCCACGGTTATATCTTTAAATTGTCCTTTGTATCCAAATACAAGTTAAAAACCAAGAGCCATTCAGTTTACATTGACAAAC
The DNA here is from genome assembly GCA_016801845.1 of Polydactylus sextarius. Classification (NCBI taxonomy): domain Eukaryota; kingdom Metazoa; phylum Chordata; class Actinopteri; family Polynemidae; genus Polydactylus; species Polydactylus sextarius. The sequence goes on from CM028909.1 coordinate 12,677,530, forward strand.
ACTGAAAAAACTCGCATTTAAAAGAAAACAGTATTACTAGCTCTGTACAATAGCTGTCGTTTTATGCCGAGCACTTTAGCTCTAATGGTATCTACTTTCCCTGGAATTGTTTTTTGATGACAAGAACATAAAATGAAGAAAACATGCCACCCAAATTAGTAATTAAAAATTTGTTATTTAAAACCTTGTTTTGTCTCGTATAAAACATAATATGGGAGCACAGTTGACTGCTCTGAACATCACTTTGATTAATTTTTAATTTTACATACAGTACCTTTTTTTATGCTCTCTCATGATATCATGATGTATGTAAGCAAACACTAATCTCACATTTAAAATATGGGCTCATAACAAGCACAGATTTACAACCGCCTTTCTTATCATTACTGACACAGTAATCAGGCGGTCTCTTTAAATATTCATTGTAAATACTGGTGGTGCTGTGCACTGATAGCTTTCCAGGAACAGGTGGGGTAGGAGGGCAACTACTCCTACAATCCTCTGACCCATGAGACAGTTAACCGAGCCTGGGCAGGGCCTTTACACACTGCCCCCGGCCCACCACATGGCCAAGACTGTACGGGCCTTTCCTATTAGAAGAGATCAATGCTGTTTTATTTATTCATTCCCGAAGCCTTCAGCGTAGTCCCCTGGGGTCTGGTCTCGTCTGCTCTAAAGGCATCATACACTTTTATCAATTCCACTGGCATCAGGTGTGTTTTTACTTCAATCCTTTTGTCATATTTTAGCCTCTACTTTTCTTTTTCTTTTTTTTTAATATATATATATATATATATAGTTATGGTAGTTTCCAGCATCATCAGTATTTTCATAACCAACATCACACCTGTTTCCAATTACATACACTCATAGGTTTGTCTTTGAACTACTTCATTACATACACTTTCCCTGCTGAGTCAAAAACATCATAGAATAACTGAAGCTGAATGAGTCATAGCTCAGGTCAGGCACTAGTGCACTGTCTGTGTGTGTGTGTGTTGTAGCCTAGTTATTGGATGAGCCAGATGAGAATACAGTCAGGCGTAGGTGGAGAGCAGAAGGGTGTTAATTTATGACTAACACTTAGACATAGGATCAATTGCCAGTAAATGTCTATAGGGCGAGAGAGGAGAACACTTTAAAGTAGGGAATGCTTTAGACATAAACGCCTTAGAGATACTTTGAATAACCCCATCCTATGTCATCATGTACACTACGTTTTTTCAGATTACTGCCCCTTCCATAAAAATGATGCTGTTTGTTTCTAATAACTAAAATACTTAATTAGCCTTGGCAGAAAACATCATCTAAAATCTCCAAATAAAAAATGGCTCATGGCTCTTTCCCTCCGTACGTTAACAACACTTGAAGGAGAATGGCGGTTTTATAAACTGAGGTTGTCACTAGGGTGGACAGTCTCACTCCCCCCTCTGAGATGAGACAGCTCTCAGTGTGCAGATTGTTGACTCTCAATGAAACCTTTGGGAATGTGGGTTTGTAACATTATCCAGCACAGGAGCAGGCAATGAGCACCTCATCAAGACCTTCTATCAGTCTTCATTAGCTTTGTCATCAATCCAACCCATGTCTGGAACACATGGTTTAGTCTTGTATGCTTAAATAAAATTGAAACACCCATGCTGGGTGAGAGGTGAGAAAATACAAAGAAGCAGTGCAAAAAATAGAAACCATAACATTGCTTCTTATAGTTTTAGATATGGTCATAATATTGCATGGAATGGAAATTTGAAACCCTTTTAGCTTTAAAAACTTACAATGCTCTCTGTTGACAATTGCAACTGATTGGCATTCGCTCTGTCACAACCTCAATTTATCGCTGCAGTGTTTGTGATTACATTTCTTCAGGCAGGAATTTTCCAAGCAGTGTTCACATTATTTTTCCTACCACCTGCAGCTGACTAATATATTACTTGATGAAGAAATATGTGATATCACATAATGACAAACACACATGTAATGTCAGTGGAGCCTGTACTTGTTTAAGATTAAATAATGGTCACTGGTCATGTGTTGAATGTATAACTGCCTCTCTATGATTGAGATCTATGTTTGGGTTGAGCGGCTGGATTCTCGCTATTATGGTCTGATTGCTCAGCAGCTCATTTAAAGACTTGGGGAATTTTGTGGGACAATGAAGAGCTGCTGGCAAACACAATGTTTCCTCTTGTAATTGTGCTCTATTGAATAGACTGAATACAAAGTGCTCACTATGGTAAACTTGTTGGTAAATAAGCCAATGTCAAGGCCACCTTTTACCTTTGAAAGGAATTGTGCACATTTTACTTTTCAAGTTGTTCTCGTGCATGTAATGATCACCTGTGGAATACCAGCGTTTCTCTCTTCCCTCAGACCACAGTGGCACTGCTCTTCTCTGTCTGCAGAATTTCCCGGAGCTGAATAAACTCAGCATTTGCCTGGGAAAGTCTTTTTTCTCTTCTCTCCTGGGCTTTGTGAGAACTCAGAGCCATTCCAAACCATACAAACTGGAGATTGTGAGTGTATGCGAGCATAATTGTGTGCGTGTATAAATGTATGTCCAAGTGTTTATATGCTTCTCACAGGGGTGGAGGTCTGTGTTTTAACAGTATCAGGTGTACAGGCTTTAATCTGCCCCTTCTTCAGCTCTCTCCTGAAGTCATTCACTGTTCGTATGAGAATGGAAAAGTCAGACAAAGATAGAGAGAACCGTTTTTCAATAAAAGAGGACAACCTGTCTGTTTCAAGAGCTCAAGGACCCTGCCCTTAACAAAAATAATCAGTCTCAGGTATCTGTGTCTCATATCTGACTAATGCATGCTATTGTAAACAATCACACACTGAACCACGGTAGACTCAGGAAACTGCAAGTGCTGGGCAGAGGAAGCAAAATAGACTGAAAAAATGTGTGTCTGAGTAAAAAATGGAACGTCAGACAGCTCTGAACAGGGTCAATGTTTTAAGTTGAATGGCTGTGAGAGGATGGAGGGTTAAAAACATCAAACAGTCAGCCTTGCCCTCCAGGCCACCTCTGACCTAGGCCCTTTAGGGGTCAGGAGTCTTAGTAGATACTTAAACCTTTCTGCAGGATTTTGACCTGTCCTTCCCTTCTGGCCTCTGCCATTCCCCAGCCTCGCCTCACCCTCCCCATCCTGTTATGCAGCCCACCAATAATCCTCAGCCAATCAATAGTAACTGTTCTCTCGATAATTCATAACATTAACATACACTCAATGGCTCAGCGGATGGATGGGGAAGACATAGGAGGGCCATCATTCCAGTATCGATTCCCCTTAGAGGGAGTCGATAGGCGGGGAGGTGATGGAGTTATAGCCTCCTGCCTTCTGGAGGTAAAGCCACGGCAGAGCCATAGCCTCAAATAAACAGACAACACACACACACACACACACACACTATCTTCACATGCCCACAGACATATAGTCAGATACCGACACAAGCTTTCAGTGTGCAGGATGTACACATGTGCATGCATCTGTTGTGCATCGGACATTGTGCCAGTGTCACTAACAGAGATAAAAAGAAACCCTTTTAATTATCCCCCAGGGTGGGGACCAGCTTTTCTATCACCACTCCATCTCTGCTATTGCATTTATCTGACTCCCTCCTTCTTCTGTCTCCACATGTTTCTGTCTTTCCTGCATTCCCTTTGCTCCCTTCTGCTACTCCACAGGGTCCCCCCGTCCCTTTGGATTTCTTAACTTCCACTATCCCCTTTTGATTTCATGTTCCCATTGCTCAACACCTCCCCAGCTCTCACAAACCGCATATGCCCCCACGCATGTTTTTACCTCTTCACACGAAATGAAAAAAGACCGACTGATCTCTTAGAATAGAATATGCTGCTACTAGAGCTGTGCCATTAACTGTAGTTTCTTTGGGTCATTACATCTGTTTTTTGTAGAAAAATAACACAGTAACTGACTTTGCTAAGCAGACAGCTAATCTGTACATCATACATATGCTTTCATGGCACTCTTTTGATTACATCATGTTGTTGTGGCCTCTTTGTCTGCACTATCTTAATGACACCTGATTGGAGATTGGACTATCAACTGTTTATCTTGACAAACCAGCTCAATATTTGCATAACAATAGTGAGAGAAAAGCACATTAATTCTCATATGCCTTTATACACACACACACACACACACACACATTTATCACCATCCAGCCCCACTGACAACAATTGTAACTGAATAATTTAATGTATAACATATAATTTAATACCCTTTTTCCCGTTCACTTTTTTTTTTCACCAGAATTGTCAGTTAATACTTTGCTCTGAGCATTTGACCCAAAGTGTGCACGCCAGCTCTTTCATTCCAGTCAGACAGAAGACTTGCCACTCTTCCTTCCTCTGTTCCTTTCTCCCTTGTGGGACATAAAGCACCCTTCACCCATTTCCTCCACCTTCTCATCCTTACTTCCACACCTCTCCCCAAGCCCCACAAGGGCCCTACGCACACTTCCCTGAAATATAGACTGGCATAATGGCCCACTAAATTAACTCCTTGTAAGCGTGGTTTAGGAATGGCTGTAATTAGCATATAATAGGTGTGGGAGAGGAGGTAAAGGGCCAGGCCTGCCCTGGGGGCCCCGAGGCTGGGGCTGCGGCCCTCGCTCTTCTCCATCTCTAATAGCACCGCAAAGTTCAGCCTTATAAACATGTCAAAGAGACGCGTGATTAAACAGGCACGGTCATTAGATAATGGATCCTGTACCTGTGGGCTGCCTATCATTCCCCTGTCAGGCCAGCTCAGCGCTACCTTGGCTCACTCGCAAACACACACACTGCCAGACCCAGACACACACACACAGACACACACATGACTTCACTGTATCTCATCTTATCCGGTTACGTCCACAGCAAAAAAAAATCCACATGCAGGAGACAATAGGTAAGAATGAGAAGAGAGGGGAGAACAACCCAGTGCAGAGCAGCACCCTGACTGATGTAGTTCCAATAATTGCAAGGCCCTGCTTCCTCATCCAAGTGCCTTTTACTTATTTAAACTGTTTGCTTTAAGCGCCACTGAAGCCAATTATGGGAGGCATAATTCAATGGGGCAGGGAATGAGGGAAGTAGGAGGGCTGGGGGAAAGAGGAGGGGTGCAGAAAGGAGAGAGGACACGGCTTTTCAGCAGGCCCTTCATCATTTCCCTGCCATGTCCTCCCTCTTGTTCTTTCACTCAGACGATCAGATATAACAAAGCTTTTACACCTCGATTCTGATCATTCTGTGCCGATAGTCATGCATCTTATTTATCAAGCATTTATCAAGCTTATTTAACAAGCTGCCTGAAGTGCAGCTTGTTTTGCATCTGAAATTGACTGTCAGTAGTGGGAGAGTGTAACTGTGCACTCTGCTGAATATACCATGAAAAACATAAATTCTACTTGACGCTAAAGAAAAGTCTACAGGTATTTATGTCAGTTGGGGTTAGTTAATAAAAATGTAATAGACAGAATAGTAACAGCTGGGAATTAACTTTAACTCTCTAAGTAAAGACCAAGACCAAGAATAATCCCATCACTCAAGCATTTCTGTAAAAAAATGCAGAAATCACATTTAATCAAAAACAACTGATGAGGTAGTAACACAAAAGTAAAAAGGGAAGATATGGTGAAAAGTGGTGGTTTATTGTTTATGAAAAATGAACTTTAACTGCAAAATTGCTATGACCCAGTAATTATTCTGATAAGACATTTAACTATATTATCCTCAGCTTGAAGCACCCTTTTCATCCAACTGTCCACTCTGCTCTCTCACTTTCTCTCACCCTCTCTTTTGCTCCCTTTTAATTTTTGGATGGATACTTGGCCAGTGAACCTAGTCCTAGTTTTTCTGTCAAGGCACTTCACCCACAAAGACCTGCTGGACTTGCACAAACAGCAAGGCTTTACAAACGCCATTAAAAGTAATGGTATTGCTCATGTTAACGAGCCAACAGTACATAGACAAATGCGAACACACTAACAGGCGCACTTACACACAAACTCATATCCTAATAAACTAAGCCTCAAAAAAGGATATTGTAATGCATTGTGGATGTGTGTATTTATATAAACATAAAAGCCATGCTATTCATGCTCAAATCAAAGACAAAAATTACTGCAGTGGTGGAAAGTGTGAAAGAGAAAAGAACAACAGTAGAAGTTAGATGTCACCCTGTTAGAGAACTCGTGATAACTTGTGATACCGGTGAGTGAGTGTCCTGTTATTCCATCACATGCTTCTTCATACCCATCTCTTCACATTTATCCCGTCTTTGTCTGCTTTCAAATTAATAACAACTGAAACTGGTGGAGCAACGTGGGCTGGTCCAGACTTTCACTCATTCTAACAGCCGTTTAATAAATGTGATTGCAAATGGAACTTGTCACTTGCACTGGGGAGAGCTGGCCAGTCAATACCTCAGCTGGCAGGTGCCTGGGGTCACATATAAGTCAGCAAGTGATGGATATGTATCCAATAATTGATGTAGGGCAGCAGTTATTGTCAGTTTGGCTCCTGCCTCTATTGCTTATTAAAAGCTGTTGGCCTTAAGTACCAGCTAGCCAATTACTGAGGAAGCGGGGTGACTGTTTAGAAGCCTAGACCCTTAGGCTCTCTGTAGGGAAAAGAAATGAACTACTCCATTGTTTTAGTGCATGTGTGCCTCTCTATGAGCGCATGGATAAGTGTGTACGCTTGTGTGTGTTTCATCTGTGATCCTAAGTGTTTATTTTTTCAGTGAACTTCCTCCATTTTTTTTGTGGAGGTCCGTTTCATTGTTCTACCAAAGTGGTTTCCTCAAATGTACATTTACTGTAGTAAAAGGCACATTAATCTGATGGTTGAGCTCCTGCCTCTCATCAGGTCAACACAGAGCCAATCTCCCTCTCTATTGTTGTAGTTGACCTTGCAGGTTATGTCAGACCCTGAGAAAAGCAGAACGTAGCAAATGGTGCTGCTCCACGTTGACCTGCTGACCTTCACTGGCACTGCTTGGTTATTAATGAACTGGAAAGTTTCAACACTTCCTATATCTTATTTTAAGGTTAACTCTTCTGATGATTAATTTGTTCTTAGCGTTGTCCATGTCAGCGTCAGTAGTTATGCACTGTGTCACCATGGGAGTTCTGTGTGGGCGACAGTTATTCACTGAGGTTTCCTGGTCAAAAAGAGCAGCATCAAATAGAAAGGCTTGTTGCAGCATCCTGCCTTCAACTGCAGCGTATCTCCCTAACTTAATCTCCCTGTTCTATGCTCAGCAGGGAGAAGAGAGCAAAATGAGCCGTAATAACGCTCATCGCTTCAGGCCCTAACCCTAAGACTATGGGGAAAGAGGGAGGGGAAACTTTGGATATGACCGTGGCATGTAGTAATTGTAAAACTCAGAAAGAGCTGCTGAAGCAGAATTCTGACATGTAGCGCTGCTTTTCAGTTCTGATCAAAGGGTCCACCCAAGCAGCAGCTGATAACCCAATCAATTCACTCCTTTTGTTTTTCGCTGAATGATGCACGTTTAGCGCTAACCTCCAGGCAAAGAATGAAGGAAAGAAAAGGAGATGACGGGGGGAGGGAGAGAAAAAAAAAGGGTTGTGAGTAAAGATAGTAAGAAGGCAAGAGGCAATGCAGGCAAGAGGAAGAGGATGTAAAAGCAGCATTTGAATTCCAGGAAAAAGTTAAAGGGGGAAAAAAGCAAAAGGGGGAGAAATTAAATAAACTTAGCAGATTGTTGGTGAGTTTGATGGATCTATAGAAAGTTATTGAGAGGTGCTGCGGGGGATGTGACACACACAAGAGCTGATTAGAATATGAAATGTTTTAGTAGAGAATGGAGTAAAAAGGAAGGGAGATGGAGGAGAGATTAAAAGATTACCTGTCTGGTGCTTCTGTCCTTCAGGAGCCAAGTGACTGTGTGGCAGACTGAGAGCCCCCCCTGACTGTAGAAGACAATCAGTAACCGACTAAGGAGAGGGCGAAAGTGTGTGTTTCTGTAGATGAGAAAGAGAGAGAGAAAATACCAGGAGAGAAACACAGATGATTCTACAAAGGTAGGTGATCATGAATATGGAATAAAACAGAGGGTGAGGAGCTAATCATTACGATTTGCAATAAAAAAAAAGACACCAATCAATCAAGGGGTCAGACAATCAATCAGTCTGTATTTAGCAGACACGCTGGCAATGAGACAGAAGATACATATGAAGGACTGACAAACAAACAGACAGACACCCTGGTACTGTTTCCTGGGAAACAGATTTACCACGTATCAAAAGAAAAGACTGCCCAAAATATCTTTTATTGTGAAGTGATTCAAGATTGTGAACTGGCACCAGTATAAAATTTGTCCCTCACAACAACTGCACAACAGTCTTGACTAGCGTTTATTTTAAACCGTTGTCCAGCCAGGAATGTGACAATGATCACAGGCGACAGGCACTGAAAGCTGAATTCAATAGGAAATTTAAAATAAAAAATAAATAAATAAAAAAAACACACACACACACAGGAAGTTCATTTAAAGCTGGACTGTGCAACATATTTATTTTAACAATGGGTCAAATGACTACTTGTAATTTGCATGGGCAGAGGCTCCAAGTAAGAACCCTTCAGAGACTGGCACGCGCCTGTGCAGTTCACAATGTTTAGCATCTTTCATCTCATTTTTGGTTTAATTGTTTTGGTTTAGTCTCACCACTCTCATCAACCTCCTTCCATCCAAAAGAAAAAGATCAGTTAAAACCATTCTAAGCTTTTACGGCCAACACCAAACTGCAGGCAGACAAGTTTAGAGTTTAGGATTTAGGAGCTAAAGAGACAGATATTTCCCTCAGGAGTTGGTGTTAAATGGAGAGTGACTATTGGACTTCAATTCACCAGGTAGGAGGAGAAACATAACTCCAAATGAATGATAATGTTGTTCTGTTGGATGAGTAAATAGAAAACCGTTTACAGTTTTTCCTTCCATCACAGCTACTTCATCAGATTATAACATGTCAGTGTTGTATTTCTGGCTTATTCCCCTGCTGCCATGTAGCCACGACGTTAACACATTCACATTAAATTGTGTAAATCAACATGACAGCTTATATTGCAATTTCAATTTTACAGACTGACAAAATTCTTGTTTAGGATTAAATAATTGAATCCTTATATCTAATAAGTTCTTTCTTTCTAGTATTATCAGTCTTAAGGATTAAAATTAGTGGCCTCAAATATCTAAAAGTTAAGCACTCAATGAATAGAGTTTGGGATTACTCTTCAACTCGTATTTCTGCATAATTAGACCACTCAATAATGAGATTATGAATATGCAATTTTGACATGGCATCCACTAAGATATGAAGTAGTCGTGTATCATTTACATCTGTTATTTTTGGGTAGTTTGTAATTTCACCAACTATGTTAGCAAATAGCAAACATGGTATCCCTAATAAATTGCTCAGCGAGTGTCAACTTGCTGAATACTTTATTAGGAATCCCATGCTTATACTGGTTAGAACCCCCATTAACTCTCAAAACAGCTCTTGTTCCTCACAGCATAGATTCCACCCAAGCTGGAAATAGTCTGCTCCATGTTGACATGACAGCGTGACATCTCCGCACATTCGTCAGCTGTAAATCTCCTGTGCTATCACTTCCCAAAGATGTTCTATTGGGTTCAGATATGGTGACTGGGGAGGCAACTTAAGTACTTTAAACTCTAAACTATACATTGTGGCCATAAAGGGTGACATGCACGTGGTCAGCAAAAATACTTAGATTAGGCTTCAGCATTAAAACAATGATTCAGTGGTATTAAATGACCTAAAGTGAGCCAAACAAAACATTTCCTTCAAAACTTAACCGCCACCACTGGCCTGTTGACACAAGGCAGATTGAGTCCACGGACTCATACTGTTGACATCAAACACTGACCATGATGTACCATCACTGTGTATCAGCAGAAATTAAGATTCATCAGACCACACTAAGTTTTGGCAATCTTCAGCTGTCCAGTTTGGTGAGTCTGCTCCCACTGCAACCTCAGATTTCTACTCTTGGCTGACTGGAGTGGAACCCAATGTGGTCTTTTGCTGTTGTTGCTTTCCGTTAGGTTCAACAAGTCTGGCCAGTCTCCTCTGACCTCTCTCATCAAGAAAACTGACGCTCACTTCATGTTTTTTTTTCCTTGCTTCTTAACACCATTCTAAGTGAACTCCAGAGACTCTATTGCGTGAAAAACTCCGGAGATCAGCAGTTTCACAAATACTCAAAACAGCTCGTCTGGCACCAACAACCATGTCACGCTCTTAGTCACTGACATCACATTTTTCCCCCGTTCCGATGTTTGATGTGAACATTAATTGAAGCTCCTGACCTGTATCTGCATGATTTTATGCATTCCACTGCTGCCACATGATTGTGCGGTCAAGTCAAGGACTAAGAAGCTGACCATAAACCGCAAAATCCCCAGATCCTTAGAAATCGTTGTTGAATCACTCTCTTCCTCATTTTCCTGTCTCCTTCTACTGACTGCAAAAGACCACAAACATTCCAAAATTGTGAGAAAAAATAGAGTAATTAATGCATTAGTAAATAGTATGATTGTTTAAGGAACTGCATGGGGTGTGTGTGTTTTATGACTACTGGCCCCTAAAATTAACTGGGGCTGAGGATGTGAACAAAATAGAAAAATCACACAAGGAGAAACTGTGTATATTCACATCCTTCCACCCTCCAGAAAGTCTCCCCCATGTACTCCAGTAACCTCCTGTGTGGTGTTGGCCTGCCCTGACGGATGGGGATTAAAAGACGCTAATGTGCACGCGGGGGCCACTGACCTTCCACGGAGATTGACTTTACACCAGTGGAAATGGAAGCCAGTAAATCAGCAGGCTGCTGTGGCGCTCATCCTAACGCATCACTCCCTCTGACACTGTCAGCTGAGACAGGAGCACATTAATCACAAACACAGGCCCTAACACTGTGCTGTAGGTACAGAGGTGTCCCATCTATTTATCCATTTAGCACTGACTTTAATACACACAATGTATACACAAATGATGAGATGGATGTGAAAAGACCAGCATTCATGGATGCCCAAAGGCAGAGACTCAATCCGACACATACCGTGAATACTTCATTAACAAAAACATTGTTTATATTTTCTGCACCTTTTTTAAACTTTCTATGCATTTACTGTAATTGCATACTGTGATTTCAATCTAAATATCTTGCTAATGGCGTGTTATCTTTGCAAACACAAGACCACAATCTGCCAGTTTCTGCTTTTTGGTTTTTATCTGTGTGCGTAGATGAGTCTTTTGTTTGTAGCCTCTGGCAGCTAGGACTGGTTAGGGAAGAGGAACATCTGTGATAAATTTCACATCGAACCAAATGAGCTCTGGCACAGCAGAGGGCCCATGACAAACTTCCTGCATGTGCTAATATGAGGATGGATTTGGAGCCAGTCAAACGCAAGCTGGCACACACATACGCTTTTAGACACCTACGCATGCGTATATGCGCATGGCCGAACACCCAAGTGCATTCACTTACCATTATCTAGGGAGACGTATAACTCTTGTGATCGGCACGTCTCAAAGGAATGAGAGACAACGACAAATAAACAAGGATTTAATTTAAATGTAAATGGACAGAGAGAAGAGGGACACGAAAGCAGCATTTATCTTTTAAATAAAACTATCTACACTGACAAAGATAAACACTTACAGAAAAAGTGAAGTATATTCAGTGCATTGCTCTCCAGGCAATGTTAGGAGTATTATCAGCAGTGGAGTAGTTTTCACAGTAGTAGCTGATAGAACTCATTCAGTCCTATTGACCAGTAAAGGGCCCCACAGAGACCAGAGTCCCTTTATGGACTGACCCTCAGCATTTCACCATGCACAGGGCAGAGGCTAGTGAGGGCCAGGGGGGCATTAACCCTCCCACAGGTCAGGTCCCTGACCCACTACAGCCTGCTAAAGCCCACTCCCAAGCCCAAGTGTGGGCTTGGGACTCAATACCCTTTTAATTGCATTGGGATGGTTTGCAACCTATCGATTAATACGTGTATTTATGTCGTGCCAGGCCCAGAGGCTACATTGTATTTCTGTGTGGCATATTCATTTATTTACCTATCTGTCCCACCCCTCATGCATCATCCATATATCTATCCATCTCTCCTCCGAGAGCACTTCAATTCAAGGGCTCCCATAATTACTGCAGCCCTATAATTGAGTGCTTTGATTTAGGATTTTTCTGTTCCCTCTCCCCTGCCACTGCCATCACTCGCCGTATGCCTCTCCCAATGAAAGACAGAGGGATGAGATATGGAAATAGAAAAATGGGAGATGGAGAGTAGAAGATACCCCCCACCCTTACACATACAGACACAGACAGACACACACACACACACACACACACACACACACACACCCTCTCTTATCAGAATCTACTGTTTCTGTCATCCATGAGGGGAGGGGTAAGTTGATAATTACTGAGGGAGATTCATGCAAATCGATGCCAAATTAAAGCATTATAAAGGCTTTTATCAGCTTTTCTTTTCCAAATTGAAGACGATAAAAACCCATTTGAGAGGCGGGAGAAATGGCCCCGGTCCCTTCATTTAAAAAAGAGAGAATTGTAATTACGTTAACACCAATAGAATCCAAAACCCCTTTTTCTTAACTCACTCACTCATTCATAATTAATTAATTTCTCACAAAACTGGGCAGAAAGAACAATGCCCTCCAGTGTCTCCTCGCCCCTCTCTCTATTTTCAGGAGAATAAGAGGGAGTGCAGGAAATATTGTTGAGTATTGTGACAGAGAGCTCATTTCCATACCTGGCCTTACACTAGGATTCTCTGTTTCCTTAGCTTAGCTCTATCTGCCTCAGGGCAGCAATAAAAGTGGCTCTGTTTTAGAAACAAAGGTGGGTGGACAAGGACGGGATGGTGCTTCTGGAGCTACGTGAGGCCTACAGAGACACAAAGAGAAAGGAAGACAGCGAGAGAAAAAATTAGAAGAGATGCCCTTGACTACAAATGTTTTCTTACGCCAATAGAACAGGAAAAAAAAGAATTAAACTATTTTTCCATTCAGACAAGCCAGCAGACCTTAACTCAGGGTCCATTACCAAAACATGGAGTTCCCTCTATGTACGTCACAGCTGGTTAGTCCAAACCAGCTCTACAGTTCAAGGTTGTGAGTTAAAGTAGAAACAGCTCCCTTCTGAGAAAGAGAAGCAGATACATACAACACACAGACAGACACAACACAGATAAGGCCTCACGTAGAGAGCGATTGAGAGAACGACTTCTTGACAGACAGTCACCTCAGGGCTGTCTCACCTGATCTATTAGACATTCAACATTTCAGTTACAGTGCGCTCAACGCCAACTGCACCGCTCCTGCTCACCTCCCCCCACCTCAACACCGTGACGGGACAGGCCAAACACAAATGTGAATGCGATGACTGCGTGGGGTGGGGGGTTGGTGGGTGGGGGGTTTGTAGCGAGATAACCTGTCATTCCACCAGATCTTCACACATAACACATGGTCGACACATGTACATATATCAACCTTTGCACGGTAGCAACCCTGATGTGTGTGACATGTGAGTGAGTGAGATCTTAACTACCACATCCCATGTCACTCACACTCCAAACACACACATGTACTTTTCAGGCAATTGAGAGGCAAAGATAAAATACTCATTCCTCGCAAAAAAAGAAACTACGTTTTCTTACTATCCCATTTCTCTTTGGCAAAAACACTGTCATTCACATTGAGGCGCACACACACACACACACACACACATACACCCTCACACACAGCTGCAGGGTTTGGCCAAGGTACTGCTGCCTGCATTTTTAGCTGTTTATGACCTTATTTGGCCTGTGTTAGGAGGGGTGGAGGGGTCAACAGCACCAGCCAGAAGTTGCTGTGCTGCTAATCCAGGTTAATGTGCTGTTGACAACAACCCAATTACACAGGACTCCTGCTGAGAGAGGCGAGAGGAGGCGGAGGAGGGGGCTGTAGACAGAGGGTAGGAGCGATGAGAAGTGAGGGGAAAAAAAGGGCAAGGAGATCATGAGAAGAAAATGCCACAAGAGTTTGTGTAGACAGAGGTGGAACAAAGAAAGCAGAATACAATAAATATGTAAGAAGGAGGTAAGGGGAGATTGTGCGAGCACATGTATGTTTGTGCATGTGTGGTTTAGTGGCGAGGCGTGGTGCTGTGCAAACACAAGCCTGCTGGGCAGAGAGACAGAGGGAGACTTGGTGAAGCAGTGTGGAGCTGCAGGGAGTCTCATTACACTCAGCAGGGGCCTCACTCTGCCTCATCACTTCTGGCCGTACTGGGAACAACCACTGCTTACTACTATACACACACACACAGTTTATCACCAGATACTGTAAGGACAAGGAGGATGTCCATCACACAGCTGGGATCAGTTGTCAAAACTGCTTTTGCAAAAGACAAAGACACATTCATAACTTTTAACTTGCAGTCTGGATGGATCATCATCATTCATTTCCTTAAAACATGAAATGTGGATGAAAACATGTTCCAGGTCTTACACTAAGCTACAGATGGATGATACATTAAAAAAAGACCCCTAATAAATGAGTGTAGGAATATAACAAACACAGATGCCCCAATACAAGACAAAAGCACAAGAACACTTCCCTTTTGTTTCAGGAAAGTCAAGGGGTAGGATAACAAAATACACCTTCCAACATCTCTGAAGCTCACTAATTTACACATTATATCCATATCAAACCAAAACAACAGGTATCATTTCTTAACCACTATTGTTTACTGTCACTGTCAAGTTAGTTAACTCTTGGTTAAAAACTTTAAAAAGGCCATTTATATAAATAAAGGAAGCTGGTTTTCCCATTGGTTTTATTTGTCTTTGATTTATCTTTTCACTATGGTGTTTATAGTTATAATTATCATGTTATGTGAATCAATTGTAAGTGCTGTTTTGTAAAGTCTGTATAAATAAAGTTTGATAGTTTTATTATTATAAGCAATTTTTTATGTCTTCATTGGACAGCAACAATAGAGAGATGACAGGAAATGAGGAGAGGGAGTTGGGAAATGACATACATCAAAGGTCACTGCCCAGATACAAACAGGAGACATTGCGTTTTGTGTTGGTTGGCATCTC
Organism: Polydactylus sextarius; assembly: GCA_016801845.1. Lineage (NCBI taxonomy): Eukaryota > Metazoa > Chordata > Actinopteri > Polynemidae > Polydactylus > Polydactylus sextarius. The sequence continues at coordinate 12,692,706 of CM028909.1, forward strand.
ATCTAATAGACCATCAGGGCAGACTCAGGTCAGACTCTCTCTTGGCCGGGCATGGTGACTTCCTGGAGTCTCGACTGACTACCTGGCAACGATAACCTCAATTCTCCATGAAGTCACTATGCCCAGCCAAGAAATAATCCAGTAAATAAACCCCTGTAGGACCACCACTTATTCATTTTAGACTTGTGGTTTTGTTCAGATGAAACAAAAACAAAAAACATAATATGATAATTAGTTACCTCACATGTCAGTAGTTGGATTTTATTTGCTTTGGACAAAGCTTGGCTAGCCGCTTCTCCTTATTCCTTAATTAATTATTTTGTGTACTTTCATTCTATCATTTTATGAAGCATTTCAATTCTTTCATACATATTTAGCCTTCAAACATCACCAGTGATATAACTTCATAGTTGTTATGGATTAAGCACTGTTTGCTTATTGTTTTGATTGATTACAGAGCCACGTTTCTTCTGGTAGTCAGCACAGATAGTCAAAGAGCCAGAGCTTGAGCAGACGCCAACAGTGTTGAATTACACGTCACGCCTCTGATTCTCAAACATCATCATGCTATCTCAAATCACTCACAGGGTCAGCATCACCCCAGCTTTGTTTTATTCAAAATGAACAAGCAAAAGTAGCATAACAAGAGGTTTTTTAACAATAATATAACAGAATCTCTGATTAAAAGGGGCTTTAGAAAATCCATATTAGGGCAAAGTGAATTTGTAGCTGCAGCCTATAGAAGCCAAACACCTTTCTAAGACATTTTATGGTGAGTTAAACCACAGTCTGCTCAGGTAGTGAAATATATTCTTTTTATGTATGTTCTGCAGTTAGATACAATACACTAACAAAATGTAAGGTACTGTGAAGCATCACACCGGTATAAAGTGGCCAGTGACATATGGATATGCTATTAATGATGCTCTCTAATAAAGCTGATGCTGTACAAGATATCACCACACACGGAGCTCACAACAGAACAAGAGGCTGCGAGAGATAACTTAATGAAGTGAGAGCTGGTGACTAATAATTCAGGTGGTCCATGAAACATGTGACTGTGAGCAAGCAGGCTGGTGGACACATATACACACTCACACACACAAAGTCAAAACAAAGCTCATCAGCCGACCAACAACAGCTCTCCTCAGGGCCACAAATCCAGGAACATAAATCAGCACCGGCAGGAAAATGAGGCTTGAGGAAATGAAGAGAAGAAAGGCAGAGGAGAGAGAATGGGAAAGAGGGGAAGGCAGAGTAAAATAGAAAGATAGCAGTGAAACAAAACTGGCAGGAAATATAGAGAGGAAGTAGGATAAGAATCAGGAAGGGAAGAAGAGGTGAAAGGATGGAGCGGTGAAACTGAGGTAAGGCCAAGGAGGAGCAAGTCGGCATCTGAGAGAGACAGAAAGAATTAAATAAAAATGCAATAAAGCAGCCGGTATGAAATCAATCTGCTTAGAGTTTTGTTTAATAAAAATTCATGAAGGGCTGGTGGCCGAGAGCTCATGAGAAATATTGGTGGCAATGTGGGGGAAGCCCAGATTGCCACGAGAGCCAAGAGAGAGGGGGGTTGCTCGTGTCTCTTGACCGTGTGTGTGTGTGTTTGCGTTTGGCTGTTTATCTGTGTTTGTTTTGACATCAGTGTGAGTTACAGGGCTGCAGTGAGTCCATGAAAGAGGGGACAAAGAAGAAAAGGATTGAAGGTCTTCATAACAGCCTTTCGACAGTGGAGAGAAGGAAAGGAGCTAGGCTGTAAGTCATGGTGTCTGCCTTCATGTCGCTGTCTGCCGGCACACATCTTTGCTTCGGTTTCACTATTCCCCTCTCTTTCTCCCTCTCGTCAAGGCCTCAGAGTGTGAGGTACGACAGGGTTATCCTAACACGGTGTAAATCTCTGTCTCACACAGCAGGGCAGTCCAGGTTGGTCAGTAGTTTATGTGCAGTCTTTGAGGATGATGCCAGATGTCTGTATGCCACCACAAACACAGTCAGTGTCTATCTATTGGCTGAAACACGCTGGAAGCACTATTATCATAACTATACACTTCAATCTGTCACAAAACACTAGGAGAAATACAGTCAATAAGGAAAAAAACAAGCAGAATTCAAAAACGTGAAATACATATAGAATAGAAAAGGATACTTCTATTTGTCCAACAAGGGGAAATTTATCTGCTTGATAAATAGATTAACAGGAAGTTAGTTAACAGGAAGATAGTTTTAAAAAAAGAAGAAAGTGCAAGTCTCCAGAGATGAGGAGGAAAGCTTGTGGGTGCGATGTTTGTATCTGGGAGTTCAGAGTAGCCACTTTACTATGTAGAGTGAAACTCATTTTTTTCACTCAACTAAGAATACAAATGGGTGAATTTGCCAAAATGTCAAACTATTCCTTTTAGAAAATTATATATTTTATGCAATCGTGATAAAATTTTGCCCAAAACTCCCATTAAGTACCATAATGATCAATATGAGAGACATAAAAACTATCCAAAACTCATATTTCAGTTACAGATATCATTACAAGGCAGTTAAGCAAATGGATTGAATATCTTTTACATATTTTTTTTTTTATTCTTGTTTTGTATAAAACTCTTATAAATAAATTATGAAATAACCGACATAACAAAATGTGCCAAAGGTCATGAGGGTAGAATACCTCTGCAAAGCACTATAGACAGGATCCAGCTGCAGGGAAGCCCTTGATGCACCCATCCTCTAAAGGTCTTTTACGATGAAACACACACACACACAATCTTGTACTTCTATCTTTGTGAGGACAACTCATTGACATACACACATTCCCCAGACCTTTAACCTAACCTTAACCATCACATCTTAGTGCCTAAACCTAACCCTGACCTGAATACAACCTTAAAACCACATCTTAACCCTTAAAAAGCCACTTTAAAATTGTGAGGACTCGAAAATCTCCCCACTTTCCCAAGATGTCCTCACTTCTATAGTGACAGTGGTTAAATTGGTTCTCACAAGGATAGCAGTACAAGCACACACACACAAACACACACATATACACTCATACATAGGGTTCACACATTGTTTCATCATCCTTTCATTACACAACCAACACTACATGCAACACTACAAAACTGCTCACTTTTACTGTTGCCATGTATTGTGTCGCTAAGCTGCTTTGAGCAACTTAGATTTTCTGATCTAATGTGAGACATTCAGCAGAAGTTACTAGACTGTTTACCAGTAAAGATACATGATACATGCAGGTCTGAACGTCAGATAGCAGAGGTCAATGGTCAGGGTACAGTAGTGATTTAGTATTTACAGTCATGAGACATAAAGGTCAGGGCCAAGACGATTTAGATAAGAGCACTTTATCTGTGTCCCCTTCCTTCCTTTCTTTTCTACTCTCTTGCTCTTTTCAGGCACGGAAGGTAAAGTCAGGGGTCAGAAAGTAGATGCCATTTTTTGAACTTCCTGTTCTGGACCTTCTGGCTTTTAGACCAAAGTGTTTAGCTTCATCTTTATATGAAACTGCATCAATCTCTTCATCTGAATGAATATATGAATAATATTTTCCGTTTTAAATCGCAACGTATGGTCCGTGTTGTCTGTAGAAACAGAAGCAGATTGTCCTCCTCAAGGCCAGACTGTGTTGTTGACACACTCACCCGGCAACATGAGTCATGTTACTGTAAGACGTGATGGATATCAGACACTTGAGCTAGCATCCAAACGCTACCAAATAGAAAGCAAAAGCTTTGTAGTGTGTAATGAAATCAAGCTAAGCGTCCCACCCATGATCCTGGAGAAAAACTCAAGGTCAAACCAAGAGCTGACTACTGAGATTTCAATTCTGGAAACAACACCAGCGCTCCCGGAAACTTTATCTCTGTTCTAGTTTAAATCCAAATTCAGGAAGACACTTATTACCAAACACAATGGTCTCTTTCAATGACTAATCACCAACTGAGGCTGACAGATTATCAGTCAGTTAAAAAATGTCAGATATTGCTTTCCTGAATAAACACATTTATAAATATTTTTATGTGACAGACAGTTTTTTTTTCCATGTTTGTCACATAAAAATATTCAGTTTAAGGTAAAGGATCTGGTTATTTTTTAAGCAATAGAGGTAACATGTCTAACCTTTGCCAGTGGTTTAATAGAGGAAAAAACAACATTAAAAGACTGTTGTAGAAGTTGGGATCTGATCCAAGGTTACAGGAGCTGGAGTCAAACGCTTCCATCCACCTCCTCGCTTTCAAGTCAATATTTCCATTGTGCTATTTCAATATAAAACTTTTGCCCATCGCCATTTCCACTCATGCCTGCCTCTGCATAATTCTTTAAAGGAGGGGGGTTTGTGTATTACAGTACCTACAGTAAACACACCCTACATTTTGGAAGCTTTATTAGCTGAGATGCTCCTCTTCCTCTTCTCTTCTTACACCCCCACAGTCCCAACACACATCTCTCGCGTCTATCCTGTCTCTCATTATTGCCTGGCCCATTCTCGCAGGCTGCAAACTCCTTCCTTCCTGTCCCATTGTCAGAGAAGGCTGGGGGAATCCCTGCACAAGGATATGAGACCCTCTGAATCGCTGCCATCTCTGATGTCCTCACCCCTTTTCACCCTGTCCAATATTCATACGGCTAAGGAGCCTGCAGGTGAAGGACAGGACACACTTTCCTGCCTCAGTCAGGCACAAAACTCAGTGGTGCATGCACACGCTCACATACGCAGTTCACACACGGACGTTTAATAGATGTGAATCTGTGCAAATATTGGACAGACAAAGAGGGAAAAATAGAGAGAGCGGGAGAGTGAAAGAGTGTAAAATAAAATATAAAAATAATATATTCAGCTTCAATCCCAAAAGGGCTCTTTTTTTAGAGACAAAAAGCTAAAGAACAAAAGAGTCATGAAGAGAAAGAAAGAAATGTGGAGGGTAGACGAGGCCTACTGAAAGCAGGAGGTTGCTCCTTGACAGCCATAATGAATAACACTCAATACTATTAATTGGTGCAATCGCTGTTCATTTAGCAAAATGACTAGCAGGGCTACATGAGAGTGAAGTTGAGCAACACAGTCACATTTAACAGAACACATTGCTGCACTTTACTACCCCTTCACTTCATCTTTTTTTTTTTTTTTTTTTTACCTTTTTCCTCTACCATGTCCCTCATTTTCTCCTCGCTCAGTACAGAGGGCATACCTGTCAGTGTGCTGCTTTTCTTCTCTCCTTCATGTTCCACCCTCCCCCACCCCCACCACCCAAAAACAACCCAAAACTCTCACTTTCCCTGTCATTAACCAACTCACTGTCCCATCTCCATCTCAATTTCTCTGTCTCCACCAGCTGTTCAGGACAGTGTGTAGACATTTGGTAGCTTTGTACTAATAGCAGGAGGGTAATTGTCTCAGACCATAATGTGCGGTGGTTTAACGTCGAACAGGACCGCTCGGCTTCCCCTGCTGCTTCCTGACTCCACCTGAGACAGCGAACTAGATCTGCACATGCTGTTACCATTACATTATAATAAATGAAGGAATGAGAGTAGTGAAGTACAAATAGATTCCAGTTTGTGTCATCGCCAAGATCATTTTAATGGTTATTTTGAATACTATTCCCCTACACACAGCTTTGCCTTCAACTCCTTTTGGCAGGACCAACTTAGAGAGCATAAGGAGAAGGAAAGAGACCCCCTCCTTCCACCTGGGCAATTAAAGTGGAAGCCAATTAAAATGAGTGTAATAGTCCCTGCCGGGTGAGTTGTTAAACAAGATGGGGGTTATTGTCCTTGGAGGAAATGGCCCAGAACTCAAGACATCTTTGCTCTTCTGTTTGATACACCTGCCCCTCCTGCTCTGTGCTCCTCCTGTCCAAACTTTGCTTCTCTACAAAAAATGTTTTTATTTTTAAAGAAACATATTTCTTAAATTTTTTGAAACCCCTATGAGGTTGTATAACCCCTCTAGGAGATACAGATAAAGTATTTTTTTTGTCACATTTGCCAAGTTGAAGCAATAACAATGACTACAAACAAAAGACAAAAAGAAGTAAATGTACTTTAGTGGTAACAGGGATATCTTTCCACCTCAAATACAGGCAATGCTCACACAAGGGAGGAGATTTCAGGAAGGCCCATCCCCAACTCTCTCTGATTCCCAGTTCCAGTTATACAGCAAGCTGACTTTTATGCAATACATCTGCACTATTAGACTTGGTTTACTGTAAAGGTCCAAAGGCAGGCCAGATCACAAAGATCATGTAGGAATAATGAAATAAAAACAGGCAATCATTGGGTCATACACAACGCCTGTTTTATGGCTGTTTTGTGACAAATATAGAGCCACTGTGGCAGATTTTTCCATAGTTAGGTGTGACGCTGTGTGTGAGTACATCACTCTTGTGCTTTAATGTCTCAATCTCAGTAGATTAAGAGCCTAATCAAGCCAGCGTCTGCCCTAATGGGGGGAAATTGAAAGATAGATATGGTACTTTACACAGCTGATTAACCAGCAGACTCTGTGTGTGTGTGTGTGTGAGAGAGAGAGAGAGAGAATTTTTCACTACAAGCTCATTAAGCTAAGTGTGTCTGTATGGTTGTCATATACACAACATAATAAAAACCGAACTATTTTATTTGTTTACAGATGGAAACACATACATTTACATGTATTGTCACAAACACAAATTCAGACTGACAGTGCAGCACTGTCACTTTAAAACTGTTGCTCGTGCCGCTTTCTCACGGCTGCTTCAGGAGCACAATCACAACACTGGTCGGCAAATAATATTGGCACCATTATCTTATCATAGATGTAAAGGTATCACTGTGTATGACAGATAATTAGTAAAAAAAAAAAAAAAAAAAAGGGGGGGGGGGGTCAAAACAGTGTCCACATGGAAATTAAATTATTTTTGGGTAAATACTTTTTTTAAGTTTAAGAACGTTTTCTCACAAATGAATGATGAATAAAGTCGTTTTTAGTGATTCATGGACTACTATACTATACTATACTATATATGGTACTGGTGTGATTTCATGCATTTTCATGCATTAAAGGGAAATTTGCACATGGTACAGTTTCAGACATTCTTCCTTTTAATAGTGGCTGGATTTTGTGGTGAAACAGTCTGTCATACTGTTACCTGTGGTGGAAATGGTCTCACTGAATATTCTGCAGATCCTCATTTGTTTAACACAAACGTGATACACAATCCAGATGATGTATCCAGTGTCATTTCTTTTCAGAACCAATTTGTCAGCCTCCGTTTTTCTATAACCATGTCCAAATTCAACATGTATGAAATAACATTGGTGCTTCACCTCTTTTGCTCTCTTCAGACTCTCCCCTTGTTCCCTTCACTTCCATATTTTTGTTTTTTTGTTGTTGTTTTTTTTTTTTTCAAATCAGTGACAGAAAGAGCCATAGAGGAGAGCAAAGGAAGTGAAACACAAAATTGGGGTTTCAGTTTTAAAAAAAATATTATCTCACAATACTTCCAAAGAACAAGACCCAACACATTGAGTATGTTGAAGATATCACCTCTCCCTCCCCCCTTTAACTGGGGTTGACCTTAAAAAGCCAGTATCAGCTGTGCTCTAGCTGCTTCATACCCACAAGGTGTTTCCAAAACTGCATCAAAACAGACATTTGCAAGCTGAATGAAATTTCACAATTACAAAGTTTTAAAGTTCCTAAAACCACCGAAACCAAGTTTAAAAAAAAAAGGTTTAACATAGCTTCAGATCCTGGAAATGAAATCTGTCTGCATGACAGTAAAATCTATATTTAGATTATCTACATATGCAGGCGCTGACCAGATTTGGTATCAGTCCACCAATATGGAGAAAAGCATAATTACACTAAACCAAAAAACAAATGCATAAAGAACAACAATCTTTGTAATCTTTTTTATTATTTAAACACACCCTAGAGAACATTATTTGCCAAAATTACCGTTCTAAATTGTTTTCCATGCAGTCATTTCTAAGCCAAATTAGCCATTAAATAACTTTCACATTGTAAACAATCAGGGCTAATGGCTCTCTGGCAACATCTGAATTATGCATTGAATGTTTGATTGATGGGAGTGGGCTCCAAAATTGTATCTTGATTTAGCGATAACTGCTGTGTCAATAACAAGTGTTTGATAGATTGCTAATAAGTGCTACTGAGCCTGTAACAAGTGAGCAGTGGTGGTGCTGTGTGTGGCTCCGCTGGGACCTGTCAACCCATCAGCCTTATCAGCTGGGTGAGAGGTCTGCATGGCGTCACTGAATATCTCTTCACCTCCAGTGCAAACACAGCGGTGTCACAGCGTATCTCCTCCCCAAGGAACGGCAGAGGGGCTAAAGAGGGGGCTGCGCACTTTATGAGGCGAAAGAAAGAAACATATGGAAAGGACAGGCGAGGAAAGTGTGTATGTATGTGAGGGTGGGACTGTGGAAGGGCAAGTGTGAAAGCAGCAGAATGTGCATATAGATACAGAAGGTGCGAAGGGGTGCAAAACGAAAGTGTTTTGTGTCAGTGGGTGCTGAAAATGTGATGAACAGAGTGGGATTGCAAGAGTACATGTGAACGAAAAGAGAGATTGTGTGTGTGTGTGGGCACGGTTATGTTTGTGTCTATGTGACCATGTGGAAGAGACACACAGAGAGCAGCGGCCTATGCAGTGTGGTGGAACTTCTCTCATCTCAGCGCATTTGGTTTGGTCCCATTCTTCATTAACTCCATTAACAGATGAGCTGCGGCGATTAGCGAAGCTTCCCGCTGATTCAGCTCTCACACCCCCACCCGCCGCCCACTCTTCCTCTTCCCTACCCCTCTGTCGTGCTGTCGCTACCTCGTTCCAACACTCCTCCTCCTCACATCTGGGGGGGCGAGTGTAAGACCATTCAGCCCAAAGTCATAAGGAGAAATATACTGTACATACACACACACACACGGACAGGCACACATGATGAAAACATCATGCAAAAATAATGGACACTTTCTAGCTTTTTAATCACAATCCATTTCATAGTTTGCCACTTATGCCACAATAAGTTCAACACCCCAGTGTGCACAGAGGGTCATAAAGCCACTCTATCCCTCCCTGCAGTGCCTCTTTATTCTGCTAACAATTTTTACTGCTCTGTGCCATCTTAAAGCCCCCTGCTCCTCCAGCGGGCAGTGCCAAGGGGGCAGTCTGCCTGCCGTACTCTGTGCCATTAGCCACGGCTGGCTCTTTAGCCAAGAGAAGGGAAAACATGCAGTGATTGCCAAAAGGTACTTTAGAAGAGAGAGAGGGACTAGAAGAAATAAACAAAGAGACAGACAGGCAAAGGAGATTTTCTTTTTACTCCCCAGCATCTGTTCTATAATAGCCCCAATTAACAGATTAATTGGACTCACATTCCTCTGTTATCCCTCTTCCTTGCCTCTTTCACTTCTTCAATGTACCTAACCTCACAAGGAACTAAAACATATTAGAGTGTATCATACTGCTGTTGACAGACTCTTCTGGCCCGGCAGTGATTTGGATCCTCTGAACAGAGCCCAGACATACAGATGTGTCACAATTTGAGATGACAAACCTTTACAACATAAAAATGACAGTCCTGGTCCACCTGAGAGTCACAGAAGACCGAGGTCTCACTTCTGACTTTTGATCAGTAATAAATCATACAACAAAGAGACTGCCAGTCAAAAACCTCTCTTCCTCTGCTGAGATCTGAAAGGTTTCAAACGCTTTGGAAACAACAATAACAACCACAACAACAAAAAGACTTTAGAATGCATAAACATGGGTTTCTTAAGGGGCTCGGTGGTGGATCAGGACACACACGGTTACACACGGCACTATTTTTTTCCTCTCCATCTTCATCTCTAGTGCTCTGGTTTTGCATCATGAAATTAATGACCTGCCAGTTGACTGAAGTGAGGCTGTTTTTTTGTGGTGTGCATGTTTGTGACTGTGCGTCTGTAGAACTGTGCACACCAGTAAGTGAATGTGTGTGTATGTGCAAATGCTCATTTACATATGCCTTTGGATGTTTATGTCTGTGTGTGTGTGTGTGTGTGTGTGTGTGTGTGTGTGTGTGTGTGTGTGTGTGTGTGTGTGTGTGTGTATACAGAGTGTGCATTTTGGCCTGAGGATTCTTTTTGCCCTTTCTGACACAAGGCACTTGGTATAAATTATTGACACTCCATCTATCGTTTAATTTCCTTCCTATCTATCTCTTTCTGCCTCTGACACTCAACCCCTTCATCACCGCAACACACAAGAGGAAATCAAGCCATGTTTCCATCCAGAGATCCATGTGTGTAGGAAGCAAGAGGCCTGCTGATTGAAGCCTTAGACATTGCTCCTGTCTCGTTACTCTCCCTGCACATCACAGCGCTGTCTCCAAGCACCTAACACAGGGAGCTCGCAACATACGTACCCCCGACAAATTCATTTTGCCTCCATCTCATCAACCTCTCTCCGTTTCACCCCGTCTCTCCATCACTTTTCACACTGAAGACGAGAGGATCCGTGCCATCTGGCTGAGTGTCAAAATAATATCATTTAATTTGTTACAAGATTAAATGGCTTCTTTTCACTGGGAAGCTCCGACTCCTAAAAAAGTACTTCCAGGCTCTGTGTATCGTCTCTGTTTAACTGTCTTGCTCCGTCAATGTGTTTTCTACGCTACACTATGAGTTTTCTTTGTGCTGCTGTACATGAAAAAGCAGTCGCTCTTTGTCTCCTTCTTCTTTGTCTTGTTCTGACTGTCTTGTCTCAGGCCATTTTCAAATACTGGCAGACTAACCCTCTCCTTTTGCACAAACTCACATTATTAGGATCCTAAATACAACAAAAGGTTCATACAATAGAGTGAGAGAGAGAGAGGCATTGGACGGTGTAAGAAAATGGAGCGTGCTTCCATTCTTCCAGTGACTCTTACCGGTCTCCTACATGAATAAGAGGCATGGCTAAACGTGCTGCATAATTTGTACTTTTAATGGCAGAGCCTTCCATTCCTGTGACATGACTTAATCAATAACCAGGCCTGTCGCAGTCTCAGCCCAGACTTGGCTGGCGTTTTATTAATTTTGAACAGGCACACTAACTAGGCGTCTGCTAGCGAGAGGCATTTCACACAGGATAATAGGCACCCTGGATTGATAGGTTCATTCCACGTACGCTCAAAACCTCATCCCTCTCTTTTTCTCCTCTCTATCTCTCTACCCCCTTTATCTCTCTCTCTATCTTCCCTTTCTTTCCCTCTTTCTGTCAAAGAGTGATTTAGGGAGGACTCAGGGACGTCTGTGTGTGCGTCAGCTGAGGGAGGAGGGAGAGATGGATAAATAAGACGGAAAGAAGGGATAAATAAAGAAGTGGAAAGAATGAGACCCCGGTTGTGACAGTCCTTGTCTAGATAATAAAGAGCCAGGACCTACCATGCGAGCATCCACAGTATCACTACACCTGTCACTCACAGTAGACCAGAATCACACATTCATGTCTGTACCTGAAGGGTCAAGACACTCTGTAATACACCAAAAACCACAGCTAAAAAGGATGACGGGATAATGGGCGCTGCATTCAGAAAACACACACAAGTTCACATTCAGATAAACAGAGCGCACACCCAGAAAGACATCCCCTGCAAAGAGCAAAGCAAAAACAGCAAGACAGACCAGACTACCAAAAGTGGAAGTGAAGGGGAATTGAAATCATTAGCTGAACAAAACTTTAGATGCTACAAAAGATGTACTATACTGAGTAGTGAGTGTGGCTGTAGCGTGCAGATCAGAGGCACAAGGCCTCAACACCCAATCATCCAAAGATGATCATAGCTACACAAGAACTAAAACTGAACCAGTTCCCCTGCGAGTCTTGTCTTGTTTTAGTAGAGTTTATTCAGGCATGACAACATGTTCTGTTCAAAACGTGATGTCATTTAATGCTGAAACTCACATCTACCCAGTGCTGTTGGCCTGGACTAATGGTTTTCAAACTGAGTGATAAGAGGGATTGTGTATCAATATTTTGTTGGTGTTACTGATTTTGAAATGAGCTCAAATGTAACTTTATTCACCTTAACGGTGCAATAACTGTTTTTGACAACTTGAGGGAGGCGAGGGAAAGCTGTGAACAAAGTAGTGAGATACCCTTTCCTTGTCAGTTGATATTTTTTTTGTATATTTCATTTATATCTAGCCTCACAGCTGCAAGGAGCAGCTGAAAAGAATTATCTATGAAGAATGGTACAACACTGCTCCACAGGTTTGTGCAAAACTGGTGTCATCCATGCCTGGGAGGACCAAATCTGTAATCAAAAACAAAGCAGGCATACAAAATATAGAGGAAAAATTAAAATAAATGAATACAATCTGACAAATAAAGCACGTGCTGACTTTTGTTGTAGTTGGCTCTTTAATGTAGACATGTTGTTGTTATTCATCTAATTAATTATTACATTGACAGACATTTAAGTACTATTTTTAGCTTAGTGACACTGACCAGGGGTTTACTCGTTTTTTTTTTTGTATACTGAATTTATGTCTTTAGATAAAAGCTTTTTGAACAACAAAGTAATACCATGGTGGATGTAATCATGAAAAGCTGCTGTTTCTTTTTTAAGAATCTCATAGGCAAACTAATCTTTGAAATCTTATTGCACATGGTCAACAGATAACTCCTTCCCGGTTTCCTGCTAAACATCACTTCTTCGCTCTTATCTCCTCATGTGGCCTTGAGGATCATCACATACAAAATAAGCACAAAACGTCTCCACCATGTTGTTGACACCATGTTTATCTCTGACCAAATACAGCGTGGGACTGCTCATGATGAGGGTGGAAAGTTCCAGCATCATCGTGTTTGGCCAGTTTGGATCGCTTTTCGTTGTGTATTTGTGCTTGCATGGCTAAAAGCAGGACTAAACATTTAGCTCCTGACACGAGCAGGCCTGTGACTCATCTTGTTGATAGGCCCAGGGACAGAGGGAAAGACAGATGGATGGAAAACAGCAAAGTAGGGGGAGGGGGTGCGATAGATACTGTAGGTTTTGGTGGGAGGGAGTTACAGAAAACAAGGATCATGTGTTTACCAGAGGCCAGAGAAAGAAGGAATGCATCTCTAGAGATGAGTCAATATTGTTGACATCCTCCTTACCCTCCTCTTTCAGTCATGACCAAACACCAGACAATGAACAGCTTATCATACTGGCACCAAACAATAATGATGCATAATCCCGATAGAGAATAACTCTGCATGTATTAAACCATCTCTTACCTTGGCCCACAGATTACTGCAGAAAATATTTTGGATTTCATAATAACTCCTGTTGTGCTCTGCTGCTCTATTGTGTTTGTGTATATCTGAAAAGAAGTTGTGCAAAGAGCCATTACAAAAGTGCATTAGTTCACCGTCCAAAGAATTCCTATCATTCCTGTGCCAATATGAGATGTTTGTGACCTTTGTGTTCTGGTATGTACCACACAAATATCCACAAACTTGCCAATACACACAAGTGCACAGACAATGGACATGACTCTGGTTGTTCTGTTCTGGCGTGAGTCACATTCAGCTTGTTCTCCTGAGTCTCCTCCCTCTGTGGAATAAAATGTCTCAGGCCTGACCACTACAATTACTGCACTTTTAATAGGGACAAAGTCAAGGCTTGTTGTTCAAACAGCACAGTTCATGCTCATTGATACTGAGCTTTTCCAACTTTCTGTCAAGTAGACAAAGATGTATCGCATGGAAAATTACACTTAAAGGGTCAATTCTCCTTAATTACAAACATATTTACTCCTAGTGATATCCACCCATTGAGTGGTTTTAGTTTTTATAGTCAAGTTTTTGGGGGTTTTTTTTCCAGGACATATCATCCTCTGAGATTTCTGCCTCCACCCGACTATAATGCAGGTGAATGGAATTTCTTTTGTGCTTCTCATTGAACATTTTGGAAAATTCACCAGTAATATCCCTTTCCAGAAACAGTGTCCTCGTTGCTCAAGATGATACATAAAATACACAGTCTTCACTGGGATGTTTCCAACATTTTGAGTGGTGCTGAAATGTTAGATGTTTCATGGATCAACTGAGAATCAACGACAAATTATTGTGATAATCACAGCACCATTTAAGTAATTTATCAAGTAAAAAAATACCAAACATTTGGTGCTTCCAGCCTCTCAAAAGGATTTACTGCTTTTCTGTTTTCATCTTCAGGAATGGCCTTTTGTCCAAGCAGCAGCCCAAACTCCAAACATATTGTGTTTAGATTTGCAGAAGACAAATTAAACTATTTGGAGAAGCTGGAACCTGAAAATGTTTTAGTTTTTTTCTTAAATTGTTAATGCAGCTTGTCAATCAAATTAATATCAGTCAACCAAAAGAATAAAAGTGCAATGTAATTCTAAGCTGAGGTTAGTTGTACTGGGCATTTTGTTATGACATTTAAATGATTAAACTACTAAACTGCTGAACACCATAAAAGGAGGATGCAGGTATCTCAGAGACTGATCTCAAACCATGTGGCGGATAAAAAAAAAAAAAACATCCCAATGTTTGAGACCTGTGGGGGTAGGCTATGTCTGTTATTTAGATGAACAGTGAGTGGAGAATTTTACGCAGGATATTATTTATCCTGCTTTATCCAGGTTATTTCATAATCAAATTGTTTCAATTCTTCCAACAAGGTATTTGCTTTGCTTTTCCAGTGACCCATGGCTTGGCTTGTGTCTCCGTGTCTGTCTGAAGTTCTGAAGTATGCAAACCCCCACTGATATAAGTGAACCCCCCTCCTATGTCTCCCAGCAGTTTGAAGACTTCATGTCATCATTTAAGCCTCACCTGGCCTCAGCTCAAAAAAACACCCCTCCTGTTCTCACTTGGCTCTTCCATCCTTCCAAACCTTTTGATCTGTCCCTAACCAACCCTTTCACTCCCCATCTCCCTCTCATCCACCCATCAATATTTCATAAACGTACAGTGACAAATTTATTTGAATGCGGTCTCCGGCGTGGACGCAGAGATGGATGGGCCGATATGAGGTGGTAGTGGGCTGGTGTGCGGCATGGTAGCAAGCAGCTTTACCGCATACATTAGTCACACGCTCGCAGACTGCTGGTGGAAGAGAGGCGGCCTAGGAGAGATAGTGTATGGAGGTCTTGAGAAAGAGAAAAAGAGAGAGAGAGAGGGGGGAGGGAGCCATTGTGTGTGAACTGCATGCATGTCTATCAGAATGTGTTAGCGAGAGAGAGGAGGGGGGCTACTCTGAGAATTGAGGGAGTAAATTTATCATAGTTATGGCTTTCTCAGGCATCCATTTTCCTGTGGTCTGTTGACAGCTAGTAGTATCTGCATACCACCCTCCCTCTTCCCCCACCGCCCTGTGTGATTGACGGCACTGGGCCTCAACCTAACAGGCCTGGTTACACGCTTCAGCACTGGACACACAAGCACACACGTGCACATGTATGCATGAACACACACACACAGTCTGAGATTTCTATTAATTTACCAATATTTTGTGACCAAATTTACTGTTATGGTCATTCTTGTAACTTCTTTTTGCGGCCACAGAGTCCCACAGTGTCACATAGAGACTCCAGTAGCATTTGAAGGATGCTGAAGAAAAATGTCTTGTAATTATATTTTCACATAACTGCAGCAAGCAAAAACATAAAATCATAATTCTGATTAGATATGTCTTCTGTCAAGACCATAGTCACCTCATTTATTTATTTATTTATTTTTAACATTACAGGTGGATGGAACTTGTTGGAGTTGAAAACATGAAACAAGACTAAGGAAGAGGATCACCTAAGTATCCTAATAACTTGCAAGAATGTAAATAATTTTGCACACATTATCACTTCAATGTATTACTTAGCTCTGGGTATCGGGCAACATTTAGTTTTGTCCTAAGGATGGTGCTAACTCAAAAGTTCAAAGCCCATATATGAATTTTCCAACTTTTACTTCCTCAGATAAACTGTACAATGTGTTGGGATGATGAACACTACAATAATAATCATAAAAATAAATAAATGATATGATTGCAGCTGAAACCAGACAAAAAAAAACTCATTCAAGAGTTTAGCATCCACAAGTCTAAATATGTTCTTTCTACCACTGTACACATTGTAAGAATAAAACTTGCTGTCTGCCCATTACATAAAGGGTTAGAAATACAGAGTTAGTAGGATAAAATCTATACCACTCTTCTCTATGTTTGGTAAATATAAAGCTGCAGCTCACAGCCACTTAGTTTAGCTTGGCACAAACTGTAGGTCTCCACAGTGGTGACAAAACCGTCCAGCACAACCTGAGTACACTCCTCCATGACACATGGTGTTACCAACCACTTATGCAAGGGAGTTTCTACAGAGCCACCCTAAGGTCATCTGAGGTAAATATAAAGCACCCACAAATCTGTGGGCAAGGTTTTGCGATCCATACCCACAGATCTGTAATTCACACTAAGAGATATGTGAACTGAGCATCATGCATTGACATATGTATACAATTCACAAAGGCCAATTTGAGTTATAGATCCATGAGTTACTGTCTCACTCAGCTGACAAAATAAGCCTGCGCCTACACAGCCTGTGGCATATACATAAGGCAGCTTTCAGACAGAACGCCCATTAAGATACTGACTGATATGGACCGAGTCTGATAGGATAAGATGATGAAAGAGAGAGACACCTGGCTGAGGAGAGGATGGATGGGGACTTAGCAGGGTAGAAACCACAAAGCCCAAGCAGCAACGGGACAGCTCATTCAGTTAATTGTTATAATAATTATCATGACTATGGGGAGAAGGGGTAGGAAACTGATTATACCCACAGAAAGGGTAAGAGAGAAAGGAGAGAGATTACCTGCCTGTGAGTAGCTTATCATTAACCTCACTTTCCCTTCATACACTCTCCATCTTGTGCCATCTCTCTTGTCCAGTGGAGTAGCAACCTATATCTCATTCACCCCTCTCTCCTGGGCCACACCAATCGAAGACAGTTTGAACATGCCTCTAACAGACACTTATCTCACCTCTTTTCTAGTGCATTTAGACCCATCGGAACACCTGTACAAATATAACAAAGAATTACAGCCTGCTTTGACACAGAGTGCAGAATATATGCATCTGTTTTGTTTTCAGAAATGAGAAAGACCACAAACAGTACAGAGTCAGAGATAAAAATACTAAAACAGTTTCATTGTGCTGTTGTTAAATACAACAAAAGATAAATTCAGTAGATGGAGGTTATTTTACAAGACATTAAGGTCTGCTGTTAAAAAAATACAACAGCTAAATCAACTTAAATTCACCATTAGATTGTGTACAATACAGAGCTATATATAGATACAGGGGCGTTCACCCTCTTGACAACTGAAGTCAGTTTACCATATTTAATATAAACACAAGAGTCTGGAGTTCCATGAGGGTTGGTTAATACATTGTCATAAAGGCATAATAGAGGTTTGGTATGATCATAATAAGGGTTATATTATTTTCGTCTATGAGTAATGACTGATGTGTGATAGAGTCTGCAGAAAAACTCAATTTGCATATGGAGTTGTATGATTTAGAGTTATGATAAGTGAACTCTGAGCTATGGGACATGAGTAAACTGTGGGAAAGGGTCACGCACAGTTCTCTGAGCCACATTCTTCAAGAAGAATTCACACAAATTGATTTAACACGCGGTGCTCTGGCAATTTGACATCCATAAACATACACACTGTGTCAGACATACCCACAAACACAACCTTTTCTTTTATCATCAAACTAAGTGCAAAGTGTTTCACAACTAAATACTGATGTAAAATAGAAAATACTATAGTTAAAGACGTAATGACATGGTAGCCCAACACTTGGAAAGGAGAAATCAATGAGTTTTACTTCAAGTAACTACACTCACCAAGCACTTTACTAGGAACATTACATTCATGCTGGGAAGTCTCCTCCTTTGACTCTCAAAACAGCCTCAGTTGCAATATGTTGGGTACACTTCTTGGAACTCCTGCTCCTTGTCAGTGTGACTGTATTAGATCATTTCTGTAGATTTGTCATCTGAACATTTGTACTTCATCCCATAGGTGCTCTATTGCATTCAAATCTGGTGCCTGAAGGGGCCACTGAAGTACACCAAATTCATTGTCACTCTCATGAATCCAGTTTTATGAGACTTTGAGTTTTTGAGTGCATTATGACACAGGAAGTCACCATTAGGAGATAAATAAAGTTTGGCCAAAAAAGTGAAGCAACAATATTCAGATTCAGGCTGTAGCATTCAAACAATGATCACTTTGTATTAATTAATGTGGGCCAAGACAACATCCTCCATTACACAAACATCAGCCTTAATACAAGGCTGGTTGGGTCCAGGGATTCAACCTTTCCATAACTTTTTTTTAATAACAGGATATTAAAATCGGCGATAAAATGAAATTTAGACCATTTGCTCCTGTTTCTTCTTCTGCTTTACTATAAACCAACACATTACTTGCACTGACAGATGAATCGTTTATTATTTTCTGTTGCATCTACTATTTTTACTGCAATAATTATCAGAGCGAACCACTAAAGTGAAGTAAAAGTTGTTACAAAGGCCAATTATAGTATATAGCCATTTAAAGCACCATCTGACAAAAAGCGACACCTTGCATCCATCCATATGTTCTAAACACATGTAACCAAGTCACAGGTTGCACTCAAACCCCAAATTGAAAACTGCAAGAGATGCTAGAAATACTTAAAGAGAACTTTCCTTTTATAAACTACTGGAGATCACAGTTAAAGAAAACTAATGAAATAATGCAATTTGGTAAATTATCTGTCAAAGGAAAACTTGGTCACACCATAAAATACACTAGAATCAAAGGACTCTCAGATATACTTCTACTTGGTTTCTCTAACAGTTATTTAATTACAGCTGTAATTACTAGGTAATTATAGTTCTAGCATATATTATTACTGTGTAAATTTCCAGTAATTCAAGAGACAGTGAGAGTAAGGGCTGCACACAGATATTACGCAAAGGCCACAATCATGCCCAAACAATCATCTTCTCCGACTGATCACTCCAGTCTTTTAAATGTAACTATATAATTGAGAAAAAGAGTAAGGAGAGAGAAAGACAACAGCAAGAGACTGAGAAAGAGAGAGGTAGCCTGTGTGCCTTGGTGTAATTAGAGCACAAGAAAACAACCACTGTGCTGGGAAATTAACTAAATACACACACACAAAAACACACGTACACAAACGCATAAACACACACCGTGGCTGGACCGCTGAGGATAGACTGCCCTCTACTGACAGACCAGAAAAGGTCAGCTGCATGTCTGCTCAACCATTTCATTGCTTAACCCCCAAACATTAAGCTTACACCAAATTAAATGATTTAAATTATGTTTTAGTTACTATTTAAATTAAACTACACAGACCAAAAATGTGAAATCACTCCAATAATCTTAATGTGTTCTTCTGCTCTGAACAGCAAATACACCACGATGCTCTTGACATGAAATGAACCATCAAGTCTTTTTAAATTCTGGATTCTATGTATGTACGTTCATTTTTGATCTACATATTTCTGCCAATTCTTAATGTTTAGGTTGCAAGGTGACATCATCTGGGCTTACTGAACACTTAAATGTTCAGGCAAACCAACAGTGGAAAATAAGATTGATTTAATTTGTCGGATCTGCAATTTTTTTTTTTTTTTTTACAAAGTGAGAATAGTACGTAGTATTCCATCATCACTTTGTTGTTAATTTCCTTTCTGTCATGTATAGAGTGACTGTGTCTCTTATTTGTATTGTCGAATAACCTCACTACAGGACACAGTAGGGACTGCCAAGTGGCAACAACTGCCAACTGTTGACTGTGGGAGTGAGTCTATGAGAGGATGGATATATGTGTTCTTCCTGGACATACTGTTGCATCCCTTCACACCTCTGCTTGTGATGATGAGGCGACGGTGTGACCGCTCTGGTGTCAGAAGCTGCAGAGCTGCATTGGGAGCACTGAGCGGCAACGGAACGTGACTTTCTGGAGGGGTGGGAGTCTTGAGAGGAAAAGCATGTTGCGAGAGTCAAGGGAAGTGATGTGTGGGTGAAAAACAGAAAAGCTAATACTGACACGTGGGTATTTAGCATTATAATGTATGGAAGTGTAAGTGAAGAGAACTTTTGACTGCACTTTTTTTTAATGCTAGCACTTCCTGCCCTGTTGGGAATAGTGCCATCACTGGTAAATGCACAACATCAATATTGGGGCCCTGGTGAGCATGTGTGTGAGTGTGTGTGCCTGTGCAGGCATGCACGTGTCATGTTTAAGCGTGTTTGCGTATGCACATCGATAGGAGGCGTCATCGCAGGTTCTCTGCTCATCTGAGAAAATCACACTTCATGCTCGTTTCCAACCCCCTGCCAGGGACAAGACCCGCTGACAGCACTGCATTGTTATTTCTTCATGTTTGTCAAATGTGGCATCTCGATGCACAAGCACGCACACACACACATACGTACTCTCACACACACACACACACACACAGATGTTGTCAGCAGTTCCCATCTTTTCAGACACCTCTCACTCCCAAGTGAGACAGAGTTTGTCAACTCGTTGCAGACTACCCCCCTGGAATCCACACACTCTGTTTCACAGTCCCGTCTCAAAACCATCGACTTCCTTTCCAATTAATTTCTTAAAACGACTCTTCACTCTTAAACTTTTCCTGTCGGAGACTGAGTGTTTTCAACCAGCAATGGCAAAATCTCAACAACCTTCAAAAGAAGACTGCTTTGGGTCACTACGGGGGCTCTTTTAGCACAAAGACTTTCACACATTTTAATAAGAAAAAAACAACAAAGAAAAAATAAACATATATATATACACACACACGCACAAGGTGTAAGTGTATTGTCAGTCCACCTGCACTAAGACAGGCCGCCTCCTGTTCCTCCTGCCTGCAGCAGGCTGGCCCCTTGCTTGTGTATCCGTCTGTAAGCAGCCCCCTTTTCCAGCTCAGCAGCTGAGAAAGTGCCAATCCCACAGTTTAAAGGCCCCACTGGCCCTGCCAGCATGATAGATAGTTTAGAAATGAGGACGCGTGTTTAAAAGAGAGGAGTGGAGAGGGGGGGTGGAGGGAGGGAGAGAGAAAAAAGGCACACAGCAGCAGCAGCTGTCAGACAACACAGAACCCAAGCTTCCATGACCAGGCTCCTAACAGAGAGAAAAAATAAAAGAGAGGGACTTCTGAGAGTTGAGGCCTAAGCTGACAGGTACAAAGTAGGAGAACACTCCAATGGATGAGAAGATAAAGACATGCAAGCACAAACTGCCACACAGATGAACATATTAGATTATACGGGGCACATGACAGAGAAGGGCCCCCAACATTTGTCTGCAACCAGTTTATTAACATGCAGACAGCGGTCTGATTGTTGTAGTTTACAATGAATTAATATACAGTAGCAATTAGCAAATTCTTTGTAAGGTTTGATGTGTGGGTAAGATGTGTGTTATCTTACAAATACCAGAAAAAGAAGTTAAATTAATAGACATTTAAAATGAGCTCCACAACAACAAATATGTTATTTAAATATAATGCAACGTAATCATCTGCTGTTATTACATTTATCTCCCACAATTCACATTTTCACATTATATCAGTTTCCCCTTACCAAATTTGTTTTTGAAGTGTAACCTGCGTTTATTTTGTTATGCTTACTCCAACTTTCATTTCAATTTCCATGTCAAATTTCAAATGATCCAAATACTGGTCTTTTTCAAATGGTCTCTGAATTATTAGAGTGTATAAATGCACAGCCTGACTGACACGGATGTGTTAAAGTCACATGTGAAGAATATGGATATTAGCAGGTTGTTTGAGATGTCAGCTCTGTCAGACAGACTGTCAAGCTGACTCTTAATGTTCACACTGGTGACACCTTCAACTCCCAGTTCACCCATACACACACTCAACAGGTGGGACCACACTCAAACCTGACATATGGTACATGCGTATTACTTAGATTTCTTTTTAAATGTATGTTTATCTAGTTCTTTCTTTTTTTTTTTTTTAAAGCATGTTTCCTATCCTCGCTCATTTTCCTCACCCTGCGCCACATCCCAACTCAGCACGCTGCTCTGTCTTCTTTTCACTCCGTGCTGCCTTCTCTGAGTGTGCGGTGTAAATGCAGTCAAATGGGCTATAATTCAGGCCCCAGTGAGCTGGGTTCCATTTGCAGATATGTATATGCCTTCTTCTTACCCATTGCTCTCACAGGGGCCCTGCCTAACACTTATTAAACAGATCTTAAGAACATCTCCATTCATCATTGCCACCTCGCTCATGCATCAATGCCTGCGTGTGTGTGTACATATCTGTGTGTGTGTGTGTGTATGTGTGCGTGCGGCCCCAAGAGGACTACTGTCGGTTCAGAGAGAGGGGGGGTGATGTAGGAAGATTAATATTGGTGTGACGGCAGAACCATGCCAGGGAGGAAGGGTCACTCATTACCCATCTGACCAGTCGCCTCCAACCCAAACACATAAAAGAAAAGGCAGACAAAGATGGCAGCTGTAATTTCTGTAAACTGTTCTCCATCCTAATTCACCATAGCCTTTTCCTGCTTTTGTTAACTTTGTACAAACTCTCCTCCTTTTCCTGTTGGTCTTTTGCCTGCCTCTTGGATTTTTATCAGGCCTGATAAAATATACCACTATAGTCTTGTTAAGTTTATAGGAAAATGCCTGGTGTATAAAATGAATTGACTGTCTCGGGCTCATCTTTATGGTCGGAGCGTGGAGGATGTATGGATGGAGAGGAGATGGGATGAGGTGGAGAACAGGAGAGGGGTCAAATACTGCAATTACCGCCCAATTGATTTCCATTGGTGTGACGGAGAGAATAAGCGTTACTCCGTCAATGTTCACTCAACCTGGAAAGGAACCCTCCTCTGAGAAAGAGAGGGAAAGATAAAAGGAGAATCCTTCCAGTCTATTTATTTAGCCAGTCATTTGTTAGGCTTTTCAATGAATTTATCTCAAATGTTGATTTATTTGAGATAAATTAATTGAAATTGAAATCCATGGTATATAAGAGAACAAATCTCGACAGGGACAAGTTTAAATGTATCCTTAAAAATCTTTCTTCATATTTCTTCTCATACAAATACATATTTACTCAGCCAAAGTGTCATTTAAGAATTTTCTTAAATCCATTAATGGCTTGAGATAATTATATTTATGTGCTGTGCAATTCCAAATGTTACGGTATTTAAAAAAAAAATGTGTGTAAACATCCTGAGAGACCAGGCAGAATAAAGCTGATCACCGTCTTGGTAAGAAAATTACACTTTTAGTCTAGAAAAGTGGACATGTACTGGGAACATGGAAAATTATCTCAACCCACTGGCACTGGTAAAATGTCATTTTTACGGCTTAAAATTGGTCAGTAAAGAAGAAGAGTTTTTTTTTTTCATGACAGGAAAAAGGAAATCTCTGAGGGGTGGCGCAATCAAGTCGGACTCCTGCTTTCCCTGAGATCTGAGGGTACTCAGATCATTGAGTGAGTACGAGCAGGTCCTACGTACTTACCACTATTCTGCTTTTGGTTCCTCTTTTCTATTCTATCACTATATCTTCTCGTTTCCTGTCCTCTCTAAAGTTTCTCATTTAGTCTCTTTCTTTCCTCATCGGTTTGCCTCCCTCTCTCTGCTGCGCTGTCCCCCTCCTGTCTCCTTTCTTAAGGGCCAGACTGTGGTCTGTCGATAGAATCAGTGGAAAACTGTTTGGAAACCCAAACCTCAGTGAAATTATTTGATTACAACCTCCCATTACTTGCTGGTTTGGAGGCATTAGAAGCTCGCGGAGAAGTAATGATTTCCATTTTGTGTTTGAGCCGTAATACAATATTTACTGTGGTTTCTTTCCAAGGACGGCGTAGAACAGTTGCTTGATTTTTCAGTTGTTTAGACATTTTTAAATTGACACTATCTACATGGAAATCCAGATAGAACTGAGAGGGTGAAAGAGAAAAAAGAAAACAGAGTAAGGCGCCATTAAACAAAAATGGAAAACTTGTGTAATTATTTCCAAAACTGCCTAAATTCCCTCACTCACCAAACAGACCATTATTCTTATTATATGGGGAAAGGACTGCAGTAGTTGACTAATTAGTCAAAAGTCACAGAAATATGACCCTGTAGAACAACAGGAGGGAGATGAGGACTAATTAAGGATACCTTGTCTCTCACCAGCAATTAAAAAAACAACAAAGCTCTGCATATTTTCACCCCAAATCTCTCTGTCTCTCTGTCTTTTCCTCTCAAACTGTCTTGACCCAATTTATCCTTTTCATTCATCTCCAGAAAAATGTGTTCCATCATCTTTATGTCACTAAAGGTTATGAAAATCACAGTGCCATGGCAGAAGAGTCTGGAATGTAAGGGACTCGTATAAAAGGACTTTGAGATGAGGAGGAGAGGTTAAGAGGAGGGGATGAGGGGAGTTTGATGACGTTGTTCGTGTGGTAGCGAGGGATATTTACAGGAGCTTGTGTTTGTACTTGTGCATATACAGTATCATTTGTGTGTAGATATTAACCCAATCCTTTATGTGTGGGTGTGTGTGTACATATAACGCATGCATGCGTGTGTGTCTATGAGAGTGTGTGACTGCGCTGTTTGGCAGGTAGAAGGCTGTGAGTGCAGCCTGTCACAGCCCAGCCCTGATTACTCTGCACCATTCATCAAAGTGTCACCTCCCTGACAGCCGCTAATAAATATACTGCCACAGACCCCCACTCGCACCTGGCAGCGCACCACATTCTCACACACACACACACACACACACACACACACACACGCACGCACATACACACCATACCCCCCCACAGACACACACCCCTTACCCCCATATACACACACACACACACACACTCATGCTGCCACCCCCAGCACCCCTATGCAGCACCAAACACAGCTCGAACAGCAACACATCCTAGAGCTCATTTGCTAATTGCTGCATTTCGCATCAATTCTGCTTCTGTCTTGTTCAATGTCAATGAGGGAGTGGATTTAAATGAATTAATGAAATACATAAATAACCAACAGAGAAAGATGTTGGATCCCTCCCTCTATGTCTTTTTGCCGTGGATTTTTTACTTTTAATGCTATGATATAATGCATCTATCCAGCTTTTCATTGTGAACACAAGTGTCCATATTTAAAAAAAAAATGTACCCAAAAGCTTTTTTTTTTTCTGGCAAAACTTAATGGACTGATGTTTAATGCACTGTGTCCCAGCTGTTACACTTTTTGGTTGAAAACTGCTCTGCATCTATCCACACTTTCCTGTATCACGCACTCCAAAATACATCATTACTCGAGCTACATTGTTTTTGCTCTCAAATTTCTGTGTCAATACGTCTTACTCCTAAGCCACTAAAGTTATTACAGTGCAAACATCTGAAACAATTTTACAGCATATGGTAATGCAATGTTTCAAGAGGCCGCAAAAAAAAGCAAAGATTGTTACCTCAAAAATGTGCATTTGCATGTAATTGCTGGTTCGCTTTCCCTTATTTTACTTCATTTGTAGTCGGTGTGGAATACACACCCATGTGGTCATATTTCCTCTGTTTGTCTATGATTAGGCAGTATGTGACTGCTGTAATGATTCGTTCTCTTACTGTAAGGGCAGCCTCTCCTCGCCGACTCCTGTCTCGGCTCCGGCAGATGCTCCCCGGCTCCCCCTGTTGGGAGACAGATGAAGCGTGTGACTCAACAGGGCTATATGAGCGTGTGTGTGTGTGTGCCTGTGTGTGTGTTTGTGTGTGTGTGTTACACAATGCGTGGGACTACAGTGATCTAGTGGCGGAAGGGTGGATATTGGAATATCCTGCGCTGGAAGGTGTCCTTGCCAAGCTGTGCCTGTGTTTGTGTGTGTGTGTGTCTGTGGGCAAGTGTGTGTGGACATGAGGCTGTGGGCATGCTGCGCTGGCAGATGGCATTACTGCATTGCCGGGCCACCCTGGCTAACAGGCGGAGGACAGGGAGAAGGTGGGAAAGGATGAGGAGATGGGAGTCAAAGCGAGGGATGGGTGAGGATAATCATAAAATGAAAACTGTGAAGGGGTAGTAAGCAGTGGGTGAGGGAAGAGTTGAAAGAATGAGTTATTACAAGAAAGATAGGGTTGATGAGGTGATGAATGAATGCATGCAGAAGATGAGTACAGGACAGGGAGGAAGCAGCTCTGCCAAGCTACACCAACTCTCCACTTTACTGTCCAGTTCACCCTCCCCCACAATTTAACACAATGTTGAAAACAAAACTTTTTTTTAAGTACTGGCCTCATATTCCTCCATTCTTATAACTTTGCTTCTCCAAGCACGATTCTGTGGTGGTCAGTTGCCAGCTGCACTTAACTTTGTGCTGTGTGCATATATGCGTGTGTGTGTGTGTGTGTGTGTGTGTGTGTGTTGGCGTGTGCTGCATGCCTGCTGGGCAGCGGGGATGGGCCAGGTGTGGAGTGGGAGCAGTGGGAAGACTGGGAACAGTGGGCCTGTTAATTAGAGAGGGGTGATTAATGGGACAGCAGAGAAGGAGCACTGTGTTATGGAGAGATGAAGGAAGGTGGGTTGTGGGGGGGGTTGAGGGGAGAAGGCAGGTGGGGGTGTGGTAAGCTGTTTGGGATGGAGGGGAAATATGTGATCATGAAAAAAATTAAGAAAATGTAAAAAAATTTAAAAAAGTACTTAAAAAGCCAGTTGCCTCAGTTAGTCAAACCAGATACAACTGATGACATCTTGTATGTTGTAAGCCGCAGCTGGATTCTATATTACCTTTACATATGTGTTTGCGTGCGTCTTTGGTGATGTCTGCTTTGGGATCCTGTGTGTTATTGAGATGTAAAAAGTGGCGTTGTGACAAACACTCCTCAGGGGATGTGGCGTGTAAACACCAATCATTTGGCAGATGCGCTGTGAGCAAATTGGCAGTGTATTCCCCGCGGCCAAGCCACACACCATTATCAGGATTGAGACTAATCGTGTGCCGTCTCCCATATGAGGAGCAATTAATTCACACCGAATCAAACTGCAAGAGAACCGAGTGAGGGACGAGCGAGCAACGGGAAAGGAGAGAGTGGAAGTTTGTAAAGGAGATGAGAGATGCTGAAGTAAATTTTAAAGTTTTTTGTGCAGTTTGATACATTTTCACTATGATCAACTATTCACAACTTACATGTTGCTTAAATGCCGCTTTTAGTATTTGCTCTTCACACTAAGAATGTGATCTTGTTTTTAGCCGGGATAAACTTTCCACAAAACTCACAGGGAAGAGAATAAATGACAAATGAGAAAGGAAGGACGTGGAACTGGTGTGCAAAAGCAAGAGAAAATTGACTTGAGAGGGCGTCCTGTGAAGCAGCCGAACATTTATAAATGTATTTCCACAAAGATTTGACACCGTGATAGTTTTACACTATCTGTATTTCTAGAAAGATGACACTTACAAGGAATCATTAATGTGAGGTTTTCCCATTCTCACCTCAATCCAGTCTTGAGGCATTGTAGTGAGGAGCCCGTACAGCCAGATGCCAAGCCATTATTTCCTGTCTGATTGCTCTGCGGCCAGTGCGATTAAGGAAGAAGACTAAAAGGTAATTTTTCACTATGATGGACAGAAGGAGAGAGAAAAGTAGAGCCGGTCTCAGTTTAATCTCCTGCAGATGGAGGGAGTGAGAAAGGGATGGCAGGAAGGGGAGGGAAGCCATCGTTTCCAGGGATACAGTACCTAAATTAATCTTGTGGCCCAATGGCCTTTTGGATAAGATAAGTAGCATTATAATAAGGAAGGCCATATAAAGAAAAAAAAAAGAAAAGAAAAAGCAGACAGCACTGACAAGCCAAGGGAGGCTATTCAAACACTGCCTCTCTCTCTTTCTCATACACACATACATTGTAAAGATCAGTCATTTAACCTTCTATATTATTCTGGCAAAATCATTTTTACACTATTGTGCAGCAGTTTGCGCACGTGAAAAGACAGAAGGAACAAAGATACAGTGAAGGAATTACAGACTCTGGGACTACAAAGGGAGACTTCTTGGAGCCAGAGAGACAGGAAAGAGTCAGAGCAAAAGAGATGTTTTTGAAAGCTCTTGTAATTCATCACTTTGTCACAGGAAAGCCAGGTTGTGTACGTAACTCTAAGTGGTGATCACAACTTCACAGAGGATGTGTAGAGGGAGATAAAGTAACACTTCACACTGCTCACGTACAGTGTGTGTTTGTCAACTTTGTGGAAGATTTATTTCAGAAACCATAGAAAGCCACAGAGGATCTGCACGGATGGGGGGGGGGAACGACAAGCAACTATAGGCGAAAAGCGAATTAAAAAAAAAAAAAATCAAACTGCTGCTGATATACCAGCAGTTATTTACACTCCTGTTGTGTTCACAAGCAACATGCAAAACACTTTTGTGATGTGTAAAATGCTTTAAACACATAAGAGTACATTAAGAACTAATGCAACTTTTGTTTTCATTATCAAATACTTTCTTCTACTTATCAAATACTTTGTTTTAGATGTCAGATGTCAGATAAATGTAAAAATGTCCATCATATCTTAGAGAAACTAGGCGGCTGATAATATAAAAGATGATCAATTAAGAATTGTAAGTTTGTTAACAGACATTCATGTGCACCCAGGCTAAGTGTTTTGTAAACTATGGCAAAATTATTACTCATTAGTGGCTTAAAAATGCACAGCTTTCATCTTGTTGGTTTAAGACGGCTCAGTCTAGTCAGTTACTTTTCAAATGGATTTGTGATTGATTACAATCCTTAACATCGGTACATGCTCTGCTCGGTGACATCGTTACAAAATATGCTCGAAATCAACTCTGTTTTGTTAACACATTAATATCTTTCATCACCAACCGATAGCAGCACCTTTCCTCTCAGTGCTGTCCTGGCAACTCCTCTGAAGAAAGAGGTTCATCAGCTTGTTATGTCAATCTTTCTACCCCCTGCTTTGAAGTTTTTAAGCTGTGTGTGTGTGTGTGTGTGTGTGCGCGTAGGGCTCGTTTGTGCGCATCAGCATACTATTGAATAGAGTGCGTCGGCTTTCCTTCTCAGTCCCAGTTTCGCTCCCACTGAGTGATTGTGTGCAAGCGTGTGTGTTTCCCACCGAGCAAACATGTTAGTTCATCTGTTCTCACAGTGGGCAAACAGCGAAGGGGGCTCATGAGCGGTGTTAATGGGCAGAAGAAAGAGCGGAGTAAAGGGTACCTCATGGAGGGATAAGGAGAAGGGTGAGAATTTAATGTGGGGCAAGACTTACATCAGTACTTAATGCAGGTGCTTGCTGGTGTTTATGTGTGTAACATATGAGCAGAAGAGGGTATACGTCTACGTGTGTGTGTGTGTGTGTGTGTGTGTGTGTGTGTGTGTTTAGGGGCCACAGGGCAACCTCGGAGAAACTCCACTAATTGCAACTACTGGGTTTTACCTGAGGGTCTTCTCTGGCTAATATCATTAGCTAATCTGCTGTGTGTTGTCCCCCTTGCCCTCTCCGTCAGAGCACCGCTCTAGAAGCACAACTAGCGGCATCCAACCCCCCCACCAAAAAATAAATAAATTAAAAAAATAAAAAATAAATAACCCACCCCATCCCTTCTTCCCAGAGCCCAATGCAGACTGCTGAGTCCAGGCTTGTGCTGCTGGAAGGGCCCTGCATCTGGGCTTCACTGACAAAGAAGATTAATATCTCAGCCACACACACGCTCGCATATGAGCATGGGCACACTCGCACACATTCGCGCCCACGCAGCAAGGTACCCTCATGGACCCTCTTCAAATGCACACACACACACTCACTCACTCACACACACTCACACACACACTCCAACCTCTATCAAAACTAAAAACAGAGGGAATCGGCGCATCCTACCCTCCCGCCACCCATACTCCTTCATCCTGCCTCCGTTTCTCCCGGCTGTGGACCACTCCAAGTCTACCTCCCCAATTCCCCTCCTTACCCCCCACCCCACTTTAAATAGAATCTCCAGGCCACAGAAAAACAACTTTCTGCTGATGCGACTACTCCTTCATCCTTTCCCATCTTTCCCCTCTTCCTCCCACTCCCATCACACACCTACGGTTACGGAGAGCTCAGCTGAACACGAGCCCTGAGCTCTGATGCAGACGTTATATGTGAGTGGGCTGCCGTGTGCTCCGTATGCCCCCTGTGGGCAAAAAAGTCCACAAGGCAAAGCTTCTCTCATAAGTCGGTTTCATTTAAAATCAACAGCATCCGGATTGTCCACTGGTTCAATGCATTTATACATATGATGCACAAGAGTGCAGTTATATGGAAAAGAATCGAGAAAATTTCCATTACAGAAACTATTTACTGTATGACAAAGTGCATGAAAAAGGAGAAAAAAAAACTAATTTGTTTTTCATAATTTTCAGAATAAAATGGCTCATTAAGCTCTCACAACTTCCTGACAATGATAGTCAGCTGATCATTTAAGAATTTCAGAGTAACGTGAAAACAAACATTATAGTACTTAAACTACTCTTTTTGTGAAAGAATAAAAATGCAAAAAGGGGAAGCTGGTGATGAGAAAAGACAAGAGGGTTCTTTCCAGATGTGAATTATTTCTATACCTCTCCCTCTGTCTTCATAGTGGAAACTCCCCGGCATTCCCCTGGGGACTGCCAAACGTGTGGTTTGGCCCACAAGAGAGAGAGGAGAGAGGGGTGTCAAAGGGGATAGAGGTGACATAACCTCCTCATATCACATTCACCTGCAAAGGCCCGTATGAGTCAAGTACCACACCTGTCACTGGAGGCCAGCGTGTGCGTGTGGATGTGTTTGACTTTGAGGTGGACAAAAATGTGCAACAGAATAAAAAAGCAGAGGGGACATAAAACAACTAGAGAGAGAGAGTGAAAAGGAAAAGAGAGAGGCAAATGAACGGAAAAATATTTGACCGTGGCGTTACAGCAAAGGATCAGATAAAAGTGATCACTTAGACAGGGACTACTCTGGCACATCTCCACATGCCTAAATGCTTCCCTGTGTCAGCACATTGGCGGCTTGTCAAAGAGCAGAAAGAGAGAGCGACTGAGACAAAAAGACCAACCAGTGAACGGGAATCAACATCTGTGCCGAGATATAATAAAAAAGAAACACAAAAGTAACAAAGGAAGATGGTGACAAAGCTGCAGTTCTGGTGAAGTTGATAGTTGCAACAGCTCATCCAAATACTACATCTGAAATACAGGTGAACTTAACTAACTAAACTTATACTTAACTAAATAAGCAGAAATAACAGGTATAATAAAAATGGACGTTTTGGAGAGAAAACAAAAAAAAATGCCGGCCTTTATATCAATTAGAGATGAAAGAAAACTCCAAATATTTAAGTGAACAAGACAGAGACCAGCTGTTTGAATGATGCAGTGTGTGGACATCAAAGCATACACATGCATATAGACTGATGATGCCCATGTGTGAGTATTTGAGAGCTCACAACGATGTCTGTTTTTATACTTTTTTTGATTATTTTATTTTTTACAGTTTTTAATACTACTAGACAAATTCCATGACTACCATGAACCAGGGTTTCATCCTGCTGTTATCTCAGTACACAGCATCACTTGTGTCTTTAAATGTTTTCAATCAAATGCTACAAAATAAATTCAAGTTGTGTCTCACACATTTACTCCCCTTTAGAAAATGAATTTAATTCTGGTTGAAACGGTTTTAAATAGTGATTACCAGCCTAATATGTTGCCAGATTGATTAAGGAATGTATGCATGTATCTTATCTTAATCTACATTTTATTTGTTGTATTTCAATTTCCGTGTGACTTATGTACCAGTGAGAGTTTACACAGAAATAGCAACAAAAATGGTTTAACCGATTTGATATCAGGCTTTATAGCTTCCATGAAAATATATCAAACTGTCTTTTAGATTGTGTGTGTGTATGTACGTGTGTCTGTGTGCATGTGTGTGTATATATGTTGAGGTGGGGGTAGGGGGATATAGGTAATAACATTTAAACAAAAATAATAAAACACTTTTACCATGTAATTTTACCATGAGTCATATTTCAATATCAGAATATAAAGGAGAGCATTTGTGAGTATTATAAAAATGAATAACTACAGTGGGAAGTGTCATGATCAAACTTGTAATGTTGTTTGGGATATATTGTAGGTGTATTCTTCCACTCTCTCTGCCCTATCGGACCGGCATTCCATGTCCTTATAAATAATTCATTTTTTAATCTGATTTCCCAGAGCGATTCTCACTGTGTTAGTCACATATTCAATAACGGTGCACAGTGAATAATCTGGCTGTGTTTCCGTGATCCCTCCCCATGTTCTGTGGAGGGGTGGTGGGTATGTCGGAGTTTGAAAGTGACTGTGGAGGAGGAGGAAAAGGAAGAGCAGGAGGAGACAGGAGGAAGGAGAGGAGTCAGGTGCATCATCACTCAACAACCCCACAGGTTGACAATGAACAGATGTGTGCATTTCTACTACACATCCATGCTTAGGATTACTTGTCTCTCTCATCTGGAGCCTGAACATCAGCTCGGTCTGTCCTAGCTCTCCCTTTCTCTCTCTCACAGCCACACATCTGGAGGGCCGAGGATGACTTGTTCAATGATTAAACAATTTCTCAGGTGACAATGATACGTAGGAAAATATCAAGACAAAGGAAAAAAGGAAATACAGGGCATTGTTTGAACTACACGATGCACACTATTATTACTTAAATATAAAACATAAAAATGTTCTTCTTTCCACAGTTTTTTTTTTATATTTTAATTATTATTGTTGTTGTTAAAGATCTGCAAAAAATTACAACATTTACATGAAAAATTTATACAAGAAAAAAACCCAAAAGACATCTCTCTTTCCATGGGTCTGATTTCTGGTTCTGGGATTATTTCCAGTGTTTCCTCACAAAACCAAAAATGTGGAAAAGAAGACAAATGATTTATAGTGGAATTAAAATTCATGGAAGAATTTGTTTTTAATAATATATGGAACAAGCAAGTTAAATATGTTGATTTTTTTTTTTTCTTAAAGCACCCCAAACTTGAAAGTGTAACATAAATATTCTGAAGGAAGAGTTGACTTCCTCGCCATGCTATACCGTAGCGACGTCCTCTCTCCCATAGTGTCATGGGCACCGTGTCTTCCAGCCACAATGTCTGACCACAAACAACCAGACAAACATGTAACGGCAGTTCACCAAGACCTCACAGCGCAGCAGGCAACAATTTCAATATGTTGCCATTCTTTAGCCCTATTTTCAAAAAGAAAATATGTATCTAATTTACCACTATTCTAATATAATATTTTTTCAGCCGCAAGCAAGTTAGTCCCACAACAATAGACCAAGCGGTCAGTGACAGGGTTTGTACGATGTCAATATAAATAAAAGCGAACGCTTCAAAGATGGAAAATTCCACAACAAGAGACAGTGCATCCAAACATCGTGCCACGACGGAGAAATAAGCGTAAGAACTTCAACATGAATGTCGTGCTGCTATAAGGACGTTTAAATCACAGCACATTTCTGCTACGGGCTGCATGACTGAAACCAAATCTTAGTAATGAACCCAACACACTCGACACAGTCACGGAGAGCTAATTGTTCTGGAACCATATTATTTTTTAACATACTATCTTTGCTGCGTTGAAATAGAGAAGACACACGTGTGTGTGTGTGTGTGTGTGTGTGTGTGTGTGTGTGTGCAAAACAGAAGAACATGGGGCAAAAAGTGAATAAGTAAACATTAAATTAGTGTATCTTGCTAATTCTGAAACTTCCTCAAAGAGACTAAAATGATCTCTCTCAAACATCCAATTAATGCATCCACTTGTGTCCACTCAGCAAGTTTGTACATATTCCGTAGCATTAAGTAACTAATATGAAGTGATGGACCCAATTCCAGAAAAAAGAAAAAAAAAAACTCTTATCTATTAACTCTATTATCATGCAATACTTTGTAACTAAGAAACTTAACCTCTGACCAGTCAGTGACATGAACGGAGACACAGGGTTAATGATAAAGGAGTCTTGTGGCAGGATGTGGTGTGACTATAATGGGGGGTAAAAGGAAGACTGACTTGGCTTCAAATTGGATTGCTTTATGGACAGCAAGTGGAAAACACATCTGCACTCACACTACACACAGACACAGACACACACACCTGGAGCTGTGAGCATTACGAAACCTCAACAGTTGGCTGGACAAACCTTGAGCACCCCCTAGTGTTGATTTTCCATAATCCACAGAGGCACAATGATCAACATGGAAAAATGTGGGGGTTTTTTTTTTTTTTTTTTTTTGGTTTTGTAAATCAATTACTGAGACAGACACACACACACCCACACACTTCAAAACTCATCAAAAATCCTGCAAGTTAAAGTAGAACAAAAAAAAGGGACATAATATCCCTATAATTTTTACAACTTAAAAAAAGAAAACTAAGTTACTACACATTACTGCTATAAAAGCACAGGGGCATGACTTTCCTAAACAACATCAATATTGCAGATTTTTGATCCAACAAAGTAACAAACAGGCCTGTAAATTATTATAATCTTCAAGTGAAGGTCGTGCTTTTTATGCAACTTCAGAGAGGACATCAAATTTTCCCCTGTCTAATCCTGGGAGATCACATCTGGATGATTTCACATGTACTTCGACAAATTTTTATTTTTTAGGCAATAACATTTCTATAAATCATTAGATTACACCCCAGACGAAAGCTGACCTGACGTCTTTCTCTCAGGCAAGTAGGCAAAGATCCCAGGTTTTTGGATGGTGGAGTGCGATCCAAGGTTTTACCCTGCATCCAAGGCAAACCCTTGGCTAAAGCCTAATGTCTGTTTCCATCCATCCAGGCCTCATGTAAATGTTTGTGATTAAAAAGGGAGATATGAGAGCCGAGGCGTTTCTGCAATCTTGCACATCCTAATTTGGTACTGGGGGAGTTAACACACCTGCCAGCTTCCTGCTGACGAGGGTGATTTCTCAACTGTTGTTGTTTGTGCCGTCAGTTTAAGGAGAGGCAAAGACAGTGAGGAAAGGGGAGAAGTCCGGGCTGGGCAATACAGAGCAAACACGCAAACACACACACTTACAAACACAAACACACACATAACACAATACACAGCTGCTGCCAATAACAGGCAATCGTAACATGTGAAAATGTTGACTGCTTGATGATTGATGGTAGTTATTTGTGGCTTTCTAACCCACCTCCTTCTTTGCCTCTACCCCCCCTTTCCTCCTCTTTTCTTCATCATCCTCCTCCTCTGTTCAGTCTCATCTTTGTGCCGTTGCTCCCCTTCTCCCCCCCTCTCTCAGACAATGTGAAAATGATTAATAATGTGTAATGTTGTGTAAGCGGCCCGCTGTCCATCATTCCTGCCTTGTCTGACAGTCTTCAAAACCTGAATTCGGAGGATATACATGTACGCTCCGAACATTGAGTTTCAGGTGACATGTCAAACTTAGAACAAAAACCTAAATGAAACCAGATTATATATAAACTATCAAGCAGTAAAATAATAAATTCCAATAGATATAAATCACATCTGTGTAGACATTACATCATTAAATTTGTACTTGTGTATATTGTGTGCAATATAGCCCATACACACATTTTTAGTTCGTACAAAACCTGAAGTTTTACAGTTTTACAGTTTTTGTGACAAAAGCTGTATTTTTCATCATGTATATCTATATTTAGATGTTGGTGTCGGGACAGACATATAAATAAAGATGCGAATACGGAGACAAATGAATAAGTGGCAGTGTAGTTCTGGGTGTCTGCTATTACTGCCACACTGCCAGCTCCCCATCCATCACTCGCTAACACTGTGCATCTGTATGTGTGTGTGTGTGTGTGTGTCTGGAGGAGGAGGAGGAGGATAAGGAGAGAGGAAGAGGAGAGGACATCGGAGGCCACAGTGCAAGTTCCTCATCCATCACTCTAAGACCAAACTTCAGAAGCAAAGGGAAGGGAGAGGGGAAAGGCAGAGAGGAGATGTTTTCTCAGAATGATTCTCTGCTTCCTTCCCCTTTTCCTCAGGTAATCAATGAAGCAAAACGGTGCCTGCGTTGTTTCTACAGCACAGCCAGGAATTCCTGTTTCTTTGACTTACCCTCTTTGGCCAACAACCATCCACTTTTCTGCTCGACCCTCTATTCTATTCTTCTTCTAGCCGGTCTGCAGACAGACGGGGGAGGGACAGAGAGAGAGGGAAGGAGGGAGGCGGGGGGGGAGACAAGACAGGACAGGGCCTTTAGTCTAGAGATCATTACCTTTACATTATTAATGTATGGCCAAACCACAAAGGACATTCACAGACAATGAGGGAAAGAGTGACTGCTTCTCTCCTCTCTGCTGTGAAACATATAGAAAAGGTAGATTTCTGAATTAAACTATGTAGTGTCCACCTTAACTGACCACATCAAACCACAGATAAACAGGTTATCGGTGCAAAAAAGGTCAACGTATGCTTCTTAATATAACAACATATAGATAATATTAAAGTTCATTGTCAGAGCTCTATGCTTTTTTTGGGATCGATATGTGCCCGTAGAAGACTCGTATACTGAGAGTGCACAATACCTGTTTGTCTGGGTTTTTCAGTCTTACGCTTTAGTCAGAGTGAATTTTAACATGACATGATTTTTGTGTGACTGTATGAACAAAATGTTATATTTGAGAAGTTTAGCTTCCTTTGTTTTGTGGCAAATTAGGTTCATATTTATCAAAGTCAGCTATGGTGAAAGTACTGTCTTGGCATTGCTACTTGCATCAGTCCAGAATTTCAATTAATATCTAGACGTACTATATTTCTTTATCAAAATCATACACTTTTTTATAAAACAAGTGTGTAAAACAAGGCGATTATGGAGATATTTATTTAATGTATTTATCAAAAATACAAATGATATTCAAAACACAATGTTGTCAGTAAAAAAAACAAGCTAAAGGTGAATTAAAAAATTAAACCATGTGGAAAAAAAGTGTGTGTGTGTGTGTGATAGGCATAAAGAAGGTTTGGCAGACACTGGTGAAGCTGAGAGCAGAATTAAGGAGTGTGCTGTGTGTTTCATTAAATGCTCAATATATCTTGTGTTTTCTGGATCATTTAAGCCCCATTACAGAACAGTGGCACTGCTTTAATTTCTAAAGTGCCTTTCAAAAGGAATCACCTCAGGCACTTATTCCTGCCTCTCGCGCACGTATGCATCTGCATGTACACATATGCGTGACGTCGTATACACTTGCTCGCAAACGTTTGTGCTGCCACACATAAAATGTGGATGGCCACACACCTGCCATAATACTCGCACATAATCGCACACACACACACACAAATAAAGACAAAACATAGTCAATGTCTGTATTCAATTCTCGTTTTCAACGTTGGGTCTGCTTTTGTCCCTCAGTGTGTCTTTCTCTGTAACAGATAACAGCAGCCTTGCAGTGACTGGGGCTGCTGTCTTGGCTACTGGACACATTTGACTTGCCAGCTTGGCCGGAGGATGAACCCGGGACTAACTGGAGCCAAGGTCAGATTCTCTCTGGGTGTGTGTGTGTGTGTATACACAGAGATGCATTTGTCCATTTAGTTCAAGGTGTTAGTGCTGATGAAGACTGCATGCTTGGTTACAGTATACTCATGGTACTAAACGTTACAGGAAAAATCCTTCTGTGCATTTGCAAATTTGATCGTGAGTGCTTGCATGTGGAGGTATGTGAGAAGTGTGTGTGCTGAGCCAGCTGCAGATTGAAGGGAGGTAGAGGTAAGGGGAGTGTTGTTCAGAGCAATTGATACATTGCAAATAGAGTGGGCTTCCTGTCTGGGTTTTGTGGCTAAGGTGCTAAACGCTTCAGGAAACCAGATACACTTGCACATCCTCTAAAGCGATAGGGGAACAGGGTGGGAAGGTGGAGGGAAACAGGAGGGGTGAAAAAAAAGAGCAAGGAAAAAAAAAGGATCAAGATAAAGGTAGACCCTGTCACTTAAGAGGGAAGTTTCGTTTTATGTTCATCCCTCTAACTTAATTCTATTGCTGTAACATGCAACTATAATCTGAGATTATTCAAACTGGCACTAGCAGCAGTGACGGCAGCTTGAAATCAAAGAAGGGTTCATTTCTCAGAGAGTGCCTTTGTCGTTTCTTCTCCCTCTCCTCTCTAATGAGATGGAATGTGGCTAAATTAGCAGCTGAGAGGCAAAGCTTCATTTACAAGACAATCAAATGATCCTTTACAAAACACACTCAATATGCATTAGATGCCGGCTTTGTGAATATAGGATGGCCTCCTTATGCACTCAAATGGGGAGGGGGGAGTATTTGGATGTTGCGCGGTGGTGAAAAATGCCAAACTGAAATCATCCATCACAATGCAATAAAAAGGCCTGCAGCGCTCTGAGTGGGTGAGAGGAGTGAGATGTTTGTATTGGCCCACTGGGTTTCCCCCTGTGAAGGAGGGAATGTGTAAATGAACGTGTAAATGTTAAAAAATGTTCTTTTTATTAGACGAATTGCATCATTAAATCACATTATAAAAACAAAAAATGCACCATTAATTTCCTCCCCAAACAGCCGTAAGTACATGTCTCTCTGTCCCTGTGCCCATCTCTGTGTACCCCCATGGGGCGGCAATTCCAAAGCTATTTCATTCCATTATACAGATCAATCAGGTTGGGGAGATCTATGAACATATGTTTGGGACTGAAGGAATCAGAAAGCAAAAACAGCAACTTCCTAATTGTGTGTAGGCTTGTCTCCGTGCCTACCAGCCACACAGAGGTCACAACAAACAGGTAATGTCGTCTTTCCATTTTTTGCCCTTCCTCCATCAGTACATGAAAGGTAGCATGAATAATAGATGATAGGGGTGATGAGATCAATCAGAGGCTATCAGTCTGGGAGATAGGAGTGGACAGAGCAGGACGTAGATTTGCACTGGACTAGAACAGCAGACCTGCTGTCAGAGATAGCTGCAAAAAAGGTGGAGATAAGAACTGTTCTATAGACTGGGGACAGCTCCACTTGACAAGCCACAGAGCAAATATATACACAGAGCACAATGAGAAGGATAAGAAGTGGCTAGAGGCCCACAAACACACGCAGAAACATCTCTTCATAAGCCTCCATCCACACCCATCTCTGCATGCATTGACCCCTTGCACCTCTGCACTACACTTTCTCACATCTGTGACAATGCCACCGCAGCATGACAAATGCAAACAAAAGGTTCACCTATTCATCACTGTAGAGAGGAGGGTGGGGCTAATTATACAACTGTGAAAATTATGACTTTCTGTTGTTTTGTTTGTCCTCTATGAGATTACTGTGCAGTGGATGGAGGGGCACATGAGGGGAAAAAATAGCCCCGCAGCTTCTCTGTCAGGGGGTACACGAAGGCACAAGTGCACACACACACACAAAACAAACTCACAAAGACATACACACACACAAATACAGCTTGTGTCCCCGCCGCCTATACCTCGTCTCTGCTCGCAGGCATGATTAATCCAGTGCAGAGTGGGAAGATTTTGACCCTAAACAGAAAAGTCCTGTTGAGGCTGCGAGAGGCACTGATTTATTTGGGTACAACTCCGTCCACATTAATTATCCCTGTGCAGGTGCAGGCCCAAATTCCTCTTCCCCCAGCTGTAGTCCGATGCTGTGATACACACACATACACACACAGACGCTCACACACAAATAAATAAATAAAGCAAGCACATGCAGCCTGCCTCTATTGCCTTGCCATGCTGTACTTATATTGTCTGGGTGGCAAAGAGAACACTGGCCGACATGGCGGTGAAGGATTGCGCACCCAGATTTAGCACAAACGCAAATAACAAACAGCAAACACATACACACGCACACAAACAGAGTTTGTCCTGGAGCGTCCTCTCTTGCAGCACAGGTTTTTCCAGCCTCCACTTCACCTTCTCCCCTTCTTCACAACCCACTAGTGCATCTTTTATTTAAGTAAGTTTACAACAACAGAAGAGAGGTATACCCTATTAGAAGTCTTGCATTTAAAACTTTAATTTAAGAAGAATTACACAACTTAAAACTTTAACTGAGCATAAAGAAATGAAATTAAAAGTAAATTTTAGATGCATCTCACTATGTAATGATCTCTAGTCAACTGCAGTGGTCTGTTAATGATCTATCTCATCATACCCACTGATGGAAAATCTTAATCCTAAAAATAACCAGTAAAACTATACAGTACATAGAATTATAGGTACTGAATAACACTGTCTCCACTGCCCAATGACCCGGAAACCTCTCTCTTTTATTTCTTCTTCCTTCCTTGTTGGCTTAGTTGTTAAGGTCCCCATGTCCCCAAGTGACCACAGACTGAGACTTACACCTGTGTTAGAGTGTGTTTGTTTGTGTGTATGTGTGTGTGGTATAAGCTGCAGCTCCGCCACCATGCCTCTCCTAACAGAGCTGGTGGTGTGTGATGTGTCACTGAGAGCTGCAGTCATTATGGCCTACATTAGCACCCTACCTCGCTCTGATTAGTCCCCTGCTGAGCTCAAATCCACAGTACAAGTCTGTTTTTGTGTGTGTGTGCGCACGTGTGTGGCTGAGAGGGTGAGAAAGAGGCAGAGTGAGTGAAAAAGACCAGGAGAGAGAGACCTTTCTCCTGAGAAGGAACACTGTCTCTTCATCCCAGTGACAGCTTCCTCATTTCTCCAATACAAATGGCTGCTGGTGCTGGTCGGCATGCATCAGGGGTTTGGGAGAGGGCCCCATCACTGCTCCTCTGTCGCTCTCATTTATTACCCAGTTTGTTTGCACTCTTATCCGTGGCCTTGCCCTGCCAGCCCATCCATCAAACATCCAGACACAGTTGGGCTCACATATACACGTCTGCCCGATGACTGTCACCACCTTGCCTTCCTGGACACTGAGACACATACATACTTACACACTGCTTCACTTATCTCCTCACCCACATATGCCTGCACTAACACATGTAGCACAAATGTTGAATTCTCCCACGCTTCTTTTTCCCGTCACATCACTCCATCACTGTCATGTGGTCTTTAGTTCTATTTCGTACTGTTCACTCATTTTTTATTCTTTAGGTACTTTTCCTCCACTGTCACAAAATCCCCAAGAGGACAAGTGTACATAAGTGCTTGGCATCGATCAAATCTTCACTCATCAATATGGATCAATATGCACAATCTTATAGATTTATCAATCAATTATTTCATGAATGTCTGGTCACAGCCCGTGCTATCCCTTGAGGGGTTTGTGAAAATGATGGAACTATTACAGAAAACAAGAAAAACAAGTGAAAACATGCAAACCAGTTGATCAAAGAGCTCAAACGTTTCAAATAGCAGCAGAGGTGCATTGGCCACTTTGCTTAAAGTTATTATCACATTCAGACAAAGCATAAAAAAAAGACACTTCAATCTAAAAAATGCAGCAGTCAGGGCAGATCATCTTGTCACAAGGTGCCCCGAAAAATTTTAGGAGCTATGCAGAACAAGTGTTCACCATCTCCATTTTAAAATGTCATTGCAAATGCAAGTCTTTTTAATTGCCAATCAAACAATGGATGGAATTTAGTCAATTTATTACTATTTAGAGTACATCAAAATTTTTCAGTACCTCCCGTACATCCCATACCTCCATGTACAATAATTATAATGAATTACTTACAGTAAATCATTATAATATGATTAATCAAATTACATACCTGGACAAACAAAACTGAGAAAATGACATGCAAATTTCTACTAAAATGGACAATGTTTATGTACATTAGATATCAGTAGTAAAGCAGTTCTTTGACAGAAATTTTGGAATATATCACATTTGTGAAGTGTGATTTTAGATTGGGCCATAGAACTCACGTCATGGACTCAATACCTTTCAAGGTCTTTTTTGAGGGAACCAAGTTTGAAGTGCACTTTGAAGTGGTTCATGTGTTTAGTGTCCACTTTGATGCATCTCCTGTACCAGACACACTAAGACCACAGCATAGATTTTTCACACCATCTCAAGGTCACATCACTGACCAATGCCCATCACCTTCCTGTAAAATGCTACTTCACTAAAGCCATATTTTTCTATCACAGGGAAGAACCAGTCACGGTTAATCAATACTGTTAATTATGTTTCCTGGAAGACTCACTTATATTGGCACATCAAGTGGGAAATCATGGAAAAATAAATTTTGATA
This sequence comes from Polydactylus sextarius, assembly GCA_016801845.1. Classification (NCBI taxonomy): domain Eukaryota; kingdom Metazoa; phylum Chordata; class Actinopteri; family Polynemidae; genus Polydactylus; species Polydactylus sextarius. The sequence goes on from CM028909.1 coordinate 12,734,987, forward strand.
CATTGAGTAAAGGATAAAACATTGTGGTAAAATAAATATAATATAAATCATTCTTTCAAAAATCTATTTGTAACATTCTTTCATATGCTAATTAAACACACCAGAACATTTAGATCCAAAAATCCTAATCTCCATTATGCAATGAGCCATTTCTCCAGACACTCAAAATAAACCACTGTGTGCCCACACACACAGACTCACACAGAGCATGTTTGGGGGCCAGCTGCCAGAAAATGAAGGATCTCCCTCCCAATTCACTTGTTATTGTGCTGTCTGGGTGACAAGTATACCTATAGAGTGAGTATTTATTTCCGGAATGTTTTGTTCCGTTTTCCTGCAATGATGAATGTTTCTTTTATAAATCCATCGCCAGGCCTTTTAAACCATAAACAATATTTCTCCAGCCCAGATTCCTTGTGCAGCAGTCTTGGGGAACCTTGAGATTTCCAGGCTCTGATTTAATGGCTCGTAATTCTTGAAAGGCAATCCTTCTTCACCCTCTGACGCTCAGATGCACCATCCTTCCAGCAGCCCACCATGCTCGGCCTCAGCTCCCCTCTCGATCCCCAGGCCAGTCCAAGTGCTAGTTAAAACTACTCAGCCTGAAACAGAACCATGGCCCTTATGTCACCCACACTGGATTATCTGGTGTAGGCTGACAGGAAAGAGCTTTCTGTTAAAAAATGTTGTACATGTGTGGGTTGCAAGTGCAGTAACGCTGTTGAGGAATTGAAAATCTGATGTTTCCATATACCAACTAAAAGACACGCAATTACCAAATCTTGACTGTTAATTGTAGGTTAATTATGCAGCACATCTGATCTATTTGGAACAGTCATGTTTTACAAATTCATTACTCCATTATCACCCTTGTGTGACAGTCTTACTCAACAATTTCAAGCACCATGCACTTGTCAACAACAGGTGAAGCAAAACGAAAACATGCAGGAATATGGCCTCAGCCAAACTGTCAGTCTCACAGAATAGCAGCACGCAGAGTCACCACTCCCACCACACGCATCATTTGCTGTGTCGAGGGCACCAAGTGATAAAGGGCTTACAAACGACCAGTGAACAACTGAAAGATGGATGTTAGCTCAACTTAGCTGGAAAAAAGTTGTAATTGTGATATCTGGCAGAAAATTTAGATTACATCCCACAAATGCCTCATGATGTCTTGAACTGTGCTGCCCTCCATTACCCATATCTACATGGAGTTTGTTTGTCATTTGATCATTTTAAGACAAGACATGGTTTGTGAAGTTTACAGCCTGCCACATCGCTGCCCTTGCATTGCTTTGGGAAACTGCTAAAAAAAATGCAGTGAGTTGAGCCTCATAATGCTGCGAGTCAACTCAACGTCTTCTGAACTGATGCATCTACTCAGCAATTAGCAGACACCCCTTGTGGCCAGTGTGTCAGACTGGGGGTCATAAACAAAGTTTAAATTCAATGTAATACTTCACTGAAACCTTGACCTATGGTTACAAACACAGCATAATAACCAAAGAGCTTGGACACGGGTCCAAGCTCTTGCTCACACAGGACACAAGGCGGCTGGGTGCTCAGAGAGCACAAAAGGTAAAGAGCTCAGAAATCATAAATGAGGATCAGCATAATGGCAATATGTCTTGTAGGACCACCAGTGCATTTTTTTAAAATCGCGATCACAGGTGATGTAGGCTGATGGTGAGATTTTTTTTCCAACTTTGCAAAGACAACAGATACAAAATGAAATGTGGACAAAAACTACTCAACTTTCATCTAACCATTTTTGTAGGTGTCTTTCAATGTGGTGGTGTGCAGAAGAGGTATGCTCTTTTTAAAATAGCCAATAAATGTACCCCAGCAAGTCAACTAAGTACAACAGAGAAACAACAGCAAGTTAAAAAAGCAATCATTAGGCTGGTATCTCTAATTGTGTTCCTTCCTCTCCTCACATATAATCCCTAGTTCCTCACTTTGCCTTCATTAACAATGGATGAATTAATTAGAAACCTTCAAAGGATTTCTGCTCAGTGAACCCAGGAGATAAAACACATCCTATACCTCAGACCTGTTCCTTTCCTTGCATTTTCTTTTCACCACTTTCTCCTCCCTCTGCTCTTAATTGTATTGTTTGCTTGTTGTGTCGATAGCAGGATTAATTTCACTATAGATCAGGATTATTGACCTTCTCGTCAATGTTATTTCATTTCTGTAAGGTGCTAATTATAGGGAACAGGGAAAAGCAAATTGCACTGTAACTTGCCTCACTTGCTTTCCAATAACACAGAAAGAAAACAACATTAATTCCCTTTTAGATGCCCTCTTTGGTGAAGTAAATTCAAACATTATCTCACTGTCTATCTATGGCATGTAGGAGGGACACTGTTACTCACTGCTAGACTTGATTGGTAGACTTTATAGTAAAGACAGTGTTGACTACTCTGACCCATTCCCCTCGATCAAATGCCATTCTCGTCACACTCTCTGCTTTTTTCTTGCTTCTCTCACTTCATTTGAGAGAGGGGGAGGGCACAGTTCATAAACAATTAACTGGCTGGATAAGTGATACACTCAAGCGCTAACAGACCTGAAAAACATTGCGTTATAAATTCCAGTAATTGAGTGGAGGGAGGTGGACATCAGGCCACTGAGTGTGAGTGGGAACATCTTCTAACAGTTTCTGGATGATCGGGTGGCTGGAACATTTCAGTACGTCTCAGAAAAAGGTGGAGCGGGTGACACCTTTCAAAAGAGGAAGGGCAGTGGCAACTAAACAATGGTCTGCATTTAGCTGATCACTGCCAAAAAAGAAAAGTCTTACAGGTGCAGTATTTTGCCACCATTTCAATTTTGCGATTGTGTCTACCCAAGGAGAGTAAGCCCCAAGACCCTCTTATCCACCCCTGTCTCCCTCTCCACCCCTCCTCTCTCCTACAGTCCTCTAATGAACTGAAAGGTCACAGCACTAATAAAACTATTAGCAGAAATGAATCTCTCAGATGTGTTAATGCACTTTTAATTCCTGTTAGCAAATTTCATCCCCCAGCAGTTTGCTGCCCGCTAATGAGAAATAAAACGCCCCGCTCTAGGGAAGGGGGATGGGGGAATGGGTCGATGCTCCGGCTACTCCACAGCAGACTCCATACACACACACAAGTCATGTACACTAACATTGCACCTTACACACACCCTGGATGTGCTGGATGTTATTCACGGACCGAGGCCTGTTTTCAGCCCTGTGATTCTGCAGGGTTAATTAAAGAGCACATCTCCATCTGTTCTCATTCAGCCTCAGCTCTGTCTCTCCCCATCAAGCACACAAGACACACACACACACACACACACACACACACAATCACATTTACTCTTCTCCCTCTGACACCCTTTGTCATCAGAGGAGACAAAAAAAAAACTTCCTCACAGGGACACAGATAAACATGCTACAACTTAGACACATGATCTGGCCTCGCACCAAGCTCGTCTCATGACCTGACTAATGAGTTACAAATGGGGCTTGACCCGGACATGTCGGGAAGCCACCAGAGAATATCAAGCCACTGCAGGCCAGACATTCAGTGTGTTTGTGTAAGTACGTCTATCATGGTTGCATGTCATCCTTAAAAGAAGTCAAGGTTCATTGTGGGCCAAATCTTTCCACTTACAAGCTGCACATGCTGGTGGAAAAAAGGAAATTCCAGCAATGCTTTTTTTTTTTTTTTTTTTTTTTTTTAAAAAACAGTGCAAGTTCAGACGCAGCATTCAGAATATCACAGCCAGGTTACAACCAACCCAATTCTAATTCTACGACCAACTGCTCTCACTTAGTTTGTCTTACAAAATCAGTTTTCGTAAAGATCTGAGGGAGAAAGTTTGCAGATCTGGAGATATAAGCTGCAAAGGTTATATCTCATATAATTTAGTTGATAAATGATTAACTACAATAAAATGACTGATGGATAAACTCAAAATCTTCTTTCAGATTATTTTTCTGGGGGAGGATATCAATATTTCTTAAAATTTTACTTTCACTGTTTGTGGCCTAAATGTACCCTGAACAAATTGATAAAATATTTCACCCAACCACTGAATAAAAAAGGTTTTCCAAACTTTGTCATTAATGATTGACAAATGTGCTACAAAACACCCTGTGCTTCTCAATTACAACAGATTTCAATACCTTTGAATAAACATGAATTTATAATAGTGTAACACAGTTTTTGGACTTCTTTGTCCAAACCAATTTCATTGTATTTAAAATTACAATACAATTATTAAAATTACAGTAGAAAATCATATACACACACAAAAATCAGTGAAGGAATAATGCACCAAATTAAACACAGAAATACCACGCAGGAACATTAAAAGACAGTATTTTATTTTCTTCAACAGTGGATTAGATTTTTTTTTAAATCACTATTGTTTTATGACCAAAGATTCTGTCAATGAAATATTAAAAAATACAAACAATACAAAAAGTATTTATCATTCCACATTATATGCACTGGATATATTCAGGATTTAGTTAAGTTGTACAGGTGAGATCTGTAAAATATCCACTTTATTTAATCTTTATCTCTAAGGGGGAAGAAAAAGAGAGAAACAAAAGGCCCAGCGGGAAGGGGTAGAGACATTCTTTCACCAAACAAAGCCTTTTAATCAATAAAGAGATAAAAGATATTTTAATCAAAGACATATTTCCTTGTTTGTCTAATGCTTCTGCCGCCACCGTGCACATGATCTTTAAATGCTGAAAAGGATGCATAATGCTCTCCCAGAGAGCCACTCATCCATATAAACACAAAACAGGAGTAGTCAGCAGAAACACACACCAGCCTGGCCCAGCGCACAGACACTCCATAGACGCCAAATTACATTAGGATGGGCATATTAAGGGGAAATTGCATCCTGTAAACTAGAATATTATTTCTACACACAAACTCACTGCTTGCACACACACACACACAAACCATTTGTCAACATCATATTCCCTAGCCCCATGCTCACTATTCACAGATCTATACAAGTATTGTTTTGTGCATGTGCATGAACACACACGCACCAACCATAAACACAAAGCATGGAGCTATTAGTGTGTGGGCTGTTTGTCGGACATGCAGGCATCCGCTAGCCATGGCTAAAGCGCTCCAATGAGATTAGAGGGGTAACCGGAGCCCTTCCAGGTCCACTGAACTGAGCTCACACCGGGCTAACAAGTCTAGAGGTGGTGGGCAGACTGGATCAGGTTCCAGGAGCTAATGGGTCAAATACCAACTGACACTTAATTGAGTGATAAAGTGTGCGCATTTAGGTGTGTGTGTGTGTGGCTACATTTCGGTATGTGAAAAAGTTTTTGGTTATAAATGATCTCTGCATGCATGTGTGTGTGTGTGTGTGTGTGTGTGTGTGTGTGTGCACTCTACTTAGGGTGCATCAGAGTTTGCACATGTCTGCCGAGCACCAGGGAGCAAACAGCAGCTCCAGTAATAGTGATTCATGCTTTCCGTCAGAGCCCCTGACAGGCTGGGTTCGATCCCCTGCTCAGTGCGCTGTAGCGGCAGGCGAGGCAGCCGCAGCACCACGAACATCATCATAACTGCTGAGGGACTGTTGGGCGGCTGACATATTGATCGACCCTCAGTTAGGAGATTTGATAGATTGACCTCGGACTCTTGACTTTAAACAGTAAAAGGAGGAGGCCAAATCGAGAAGTCAGAGAAAACAATCGAAGCAAAGGGGGAAATGATAGCAGAGGCAACAATTACTGAGATTGTAAATCAATTTCTTTAATTGTTGATTATTCTAAATAATATCTGTACAATTAACAGATTAAACTGGGTAAAAGAAATAGTGTCCAGAACCCACAGTGACATCTGCAAATAAGTTGTCTTGCCAATTGTCAACACCCAAAAATATACAAGTTACGAGGGCTGTAATCTCCCAGTTGACTGGTCACTTTATTGGTCGATACATTCTGGTTTGACCAAAATTCTGATATTGATATCTGAAATTATATTCATATAATTTCAATACGAATGCACCTCAGACCAGCGTGTGTCAGGGGCCGGTGTATGGAAACAAACTCTTGCGCTGATTGGACCAGCCGGTAGGACCAATAAACAAATTTAAGAAACGTGTGGGGACCGTTGGGACTACGAAAAGCAGACAGCCGTAGACCTGGAGGCCATTCTGGACTTTTCCAGAACACACAGATTCCCAGTCCACCCCTGAACACGGTATATCACCTATAAACAGTAAGCTTGTCAGTATAAACAGTAACTTGTCTGCAATAAGGATGCTCCGTCTGTTTTGAGTATATGAACATATCAGAATTGGCATATTTCAATGTTTTATCCTAATAATCGTTTCATAACTGCAGGCGCATCCGCCTGCAACAATGGCAGCATCCGTCAGATACCACGCTGGATGTTAAGCCTCCTCTATCATCCAAATGCAAAAATTATATTAAGTTAATAGTTTATTCATGTCTCGGCCACGAAGCTGAGCTCCTGTGTTCAGTCTCGCTCTGTGCGAGGACACGCACAGTCAATTATTATAATATGAAAAAAACTAAATATTCTAGTGCAGTTAATATTCGTCAACAGTTCTTGTGTTGACATCACTAGTTGACAGTATATTTTAGGAAATCATGGGCTATGATATTGCATAGATATACGTGATGCAAAATGCTGTCAAAGCCGACAGACGAGTGTGTAATTAATAACAAGTAAATATGCTGCTGAGTTTCCAGCTTCATCATGTATAATACATATAACCAACTGTGATCACATCCTAATAAAATAGGAATTAAAAAAATGAAAAATGATTTGCATACAGATCAAGCAAAGAGATAAGATACAATATTCATGAAGAAAAATCTCATCCTCCCTGCCCCCAAACCAACACTTCTCAGGAGCAGCGACTCATCAGGCTAAACCTCACCCCAAACCTCCTTTGGGCCTTGTGGGGCTCAGGGGCCAGGAAGGACCAGAGAGGGTACAAGCTCACACTAACGATGGAGGAAACCATGTCCAGTCGGCTGGAGCCTGAGAAGGAGCAGAAGACCCTGTACCATTGTTCTGCCAAAACAGTGACAGCCGGTGATTTAGGACCGGGGCTGCCCAGGAGCACTAGGGGAGGGACAGGAGCGAGGGAGGTCAGAGAGAGGCTCCACAGGCACCCTTCAACAATCCTAGCCGAATCCCTCCATCCATGAGATGGCAGAATGAATCATGGCTGACCCAGCACGAGGCCTGGTCCTGGCCCCTCTCCACCACCACCCATCCCCTCCATCAACCCCCCTCTTCTCGCTGGACAAACATGACAAATCTGGTGTTTATTTACTTAAAAAGACCTGGAGAAAGAGCAAAGGGGGGGCAAATAAAAAACTGCAAAATCAATACAGAGTTAGTAGTTCCTGCCCTACTGCTGCTCCCATTCCTGTCTGTGTGGCAGAAGAAACCTAAGTTCATGTCTAAAAAAGAAAGACCCCAGGTGGAAAAGAGACGCAGGTGGCTCAAGCAAGCTGCACAAAACTGGAGGGAAAAGCAAAAGAGAATGAGAATCTCGTACAAAATACACCAAAAATGTACTTTAAAACCTAATCACAGACTAGCAAATTAGTTTTTTCCAGCACTATTTAATTTCATTGACTGTCCATAATCACAGACATCTCTGGATGAGTTACACATGCTGAGCATTGAACAGCGCCATAAAAAAGAAAACACAACGGCCAAAGTCTAAGCTGTGGGTGATATATGTGCGCAGACTGAGACATGTGAGATAAAAATTGGTCTCCAAGTTAGAGTCCAGACAGTGGAGCATTGAATCTACAGAGCCTCTGCTCTCACCACATGACAGGGAGAAAACAGATAAGGCTTGCTCTCAGGGGAGAGGGAGGGTGGCCATCAAGCCAACCCCCTAAAAAGAAATAACAGCAGCGAGCTGTCAAGGTTTCTGTCATATCCTACATCACGTCAGCCGCCCCTTCTATCCCATCGCTGGCAAACCATGCACGCTGCTGTGGCCAAGGATGAAAGTGCTGGAAAATGGGAGTCATTGTAAACCATTTTCTGCCCTAGAGCCCCCACCGCCACCATCCCCTCCATCTCCACCCCTCTTCTTCCCGACTCCTCTTGAAGACAAATGGGTCCAGGGCAATGACAGAGTGCCTGGTCCACAAATCACCAGCGGCCGGCCTGCTCGTCCACTGTTTCCTCCTCCCCCGCTGCCTCCCCCCTGCACCCAACCTCGCCCCTCCCTGTCCCCAGCCCCACCATTAGTCATGTGCACACGGGCAGCAGCCAGCAGCCGTAATTAGACAAGGACAAATCGCCAGCCATGGACACGGACGAGTCCGGCCGCTAAATAAGGCCCCGTTTCCATACCGACCGGTGGGCGGCAAGAGGGCCAAGGAGAGGACTGGGGTGTGGGAGACAGAAGCGATGAGGGGTTGGTACTGTCCAACACACCCTGCAATCGTCTTGGCCTGGCCTGGCAACTCATTTATTATCCTACAGGCCCGTGGCTTGAACCCACCTCTCACCTAGACACCCCCACGCTAAACCCCTACTCCAACACCACCATACCCGTCGACCCCAGCTGGTGCGTTTTTGTATTAATGTACAAACAGGTCTCATACTATGGCTTGAAGTGAAAAGCTATTGATGGGCCCAATGTGGAGTATTGAACAAACTCGCATAGATATTAATGTATTGAGTTTTGAACTTGTTTTGCTCACTTTTGTGAAAGTGCTGAAAGTATAAAATTCAAGATACCAGTTTTCTACAGAGGATCTGAACACAACCATTCATCTTTCAAGACAGGGGCGAGAGAGAAACCCCATACAACCCTCCATCACATTCCTGTCAATGCAACACCACTACGTCACTTGTTTTTGTGGTGGTCAAACCAAATCTAAATAAATAAATTAAGTAAGTAAAGCAAAGCTGGAGCAATAAAGAGCAATAAAGAGGTTTCAGGGTACATTAGGTGTAACACAAGAAGGATGGAATTAGCAAAAATGAGAACCCATAGAATCAGATTACACACGGACGAAGAAACCGGCAGTCAACAAAATATAAATTACAGCCATATGAGGGCAGAGCAGACTGAATCCACAGAGGAGTATCAGTAACAATTGCTTTGGCCGGGTCAGAGCTGCAACACTCTCCCTGGGCAGAGGGGGGTCGACAAGAAACTGACCGCCACACACACACACTCACACAAACAGCACGCTCCACCAGAGCAAACCATATTGATCTGCCTCCTAATTTCCTAATTAGTTTTTATTGGATTTCATAATCGTCATCAGGACACATCAAAAGAAACTCAAAACCCCAGCAAGATTTTCTGCCCTCCTCAACATAATTTTTTTAAACTGTGAAAATGAAGCCATGTATTCAATTCCAAGTCCCCAGCTGTGAGAGCGACCCTGTTTTTTATTTTTTCTAAACTTCCCCACCAGAACTCCTTGGACAGCAAACACTGCACAAACACACCATTTCTCCCATGTGCAGTAACTGATGTTTAGCATTGCACATTTTCTGCATGATCTGCTGCTATTTGTCACACTTCTGCTCTCTCTTCAGTCGCCTCTCACTTGTAGCACTTGTTAAACATACCACAGTACGAGGCCTGGAAAAATGTGAAGATAAGAGAAAATACACAATCTCTTACTGCGCATCCGATGTTAAGTACTTCCTTCTTGATTCTCGCAAGTCTTCCATTCCCTTGTAACCTCAATGTCCTGAACAGAACTATGAACTGTCCAGATTCTTTTCATCAAGCATTCTGCTGGTCCAGTGACACTGCCTCTGAACTACACGAGTCAGTTGACATTTTTGCTCAACACAGGAAACTTCCCTCCAAATCCTCAGGATAAAATAGCTGCTCACGGATAAACATGCTGAAAGATTGAGCATCCAGCAGTGAAGCAAATTTTCCAATAACTTCAGCAGCTGTCCAGCAGTTATCATACATTTTAATGTTTTTGCAGTGTTACGCATGTGACGTTGAAAGAAATAATGAGTTCAAAAAGTAAACACAGTCTGGAGGGGGTTGAAAGACAAAGAATATGGTATGTCCTAATTCACACTTGGGGACAGTTATCTGACATCTGTTTATAAAGACGTAAATGTGCACAAAAACAATGGAGGAGACTTTTAAATTACTGGAACGAGTGTCCCTTTGGACCACAGGCCTCAACTGCTCTGTTAGCACCTCCGCTGTCATATCTGTTTCTGAGAATCCTACTTACACCATCTGTTGTGCAATAAATGACAAGAACAGGAGAGGAACTGAGAAGGAGTTAGAAACTGGTGTGTCTGGAGATATCCTGTTTATGTTCACCGCTGCTCCAACACTAAAACAGAAAGAACAAACTAGAGTAATACTAAAACCCCCTTTCCACACCCATTAAATGTCTACTGCCAGATGTTTAACAGCGACAAGAACTGATTTCAGTGTTTTCGCTCTTTGTAATGGCCCATTTTGTGATAAAATTTCTGGCATGTTGACATCAACGCAGCAGCTTTTAGATGAAGGCAGAAGAGGGAGATAAAGAAGGGAAAAAGTGAGAAATGTTGCAGGATTGTCATTGTTATTGACAACAGAACATCAGCATCAACCAGTGCAGCAAACTTTTATCATACCCCTTCACCTTTTAATAGTTCCAACTTCCCAAGAGATGTCTAAATTAAACAAAGAGAAAAAAAAAGAAAGAAAGTCTTGATTGTGGCATATAAATTCAAAACATTGACTGTGCTGATGCAGATAAATATATATTAAAAAGAAAGCACATCTTTCAAAGTTAGTTTCGAGAGTTTAGTGCATATCAGGGCACAAAGTTGCAAAGTCTGACGAACTCTCAGTGGATCTGCAAGATAAAACTATATTGAGGAAAAAATATCAGAATGTCATAAAGAGTTCAAAAACAAGACATTTTTAGAACAACGGTATTACTCCAGTTTAAATTCTGGTCTGCATATTTGATCTCATCATACTTTCAGGTTAAAACCCAGGGCTGGACCAGGATAGAATACAGTAGTCTAGTGGTAGAAATTAAGTACAAAATTATATTTTCATAAATGGATTAATTACCGAAAACCAAGAATTGTTGTTTTCATCACCTGAGAGTGAAATGAGTCCTATATCTACATCAGAACTAGGTCTTCTTCCACAGAGTCCATCATGTTCATCCTGTTGCACAGTAGCCCAGAACTGACAAACCATCTAATAGCTCCACAGAGAGTTCTTTGTGTTTTTATGTTACCTGAGGGCCACTACCTCCTACAGCAGACCGGGGCATTTTAAGGCCCACGGGCCAAACACGGCCCGCGGCCCAACTCTGCCCAGCCCGGGAGAGGTTGCTTGGAATTAAGAAAATAAAACCTACTTTTGAATTTTACATAATGCGTGGACTTAAACCATAGGCTATATATAAACTAAAAGAGCAATGCTTTTATATAGAAACCTGTTTATTTATGTACATATATGTAATCTGTAAAACAGGTCAATGCGTGCACGTGATTAGCAAACGGTCATTGTCACCCGTCAACAATGTACGCACATGTCAAAAAAAAGAAAGGTGGACACTGAAAGCCAGAGTTTCAAGAAAATATGGACCACTAAATATTTGTTTACTTAAGTCGAGGGTAAACCTGTGTGTTTAGTTTGTGGTGAGCAGATCGCCGTACAATTTGAGGAGCACATTTTGAGTCGGCATTTCGAGACGAAACACACAGAGAAATACAGACACTTGGCTGAGGCTGAGAGAGTGCGAACGTCAGAAGATTTGCTAGCAAAAGTAGCAAAACAACAAGGTATTTTACCAAGCTACACGCAGCTCAGAATGCAGCAATCAAGACCAGCTTTGTAATATCTCACAAAATCGCTAAAAAACAGTAAACCATTCTGAGAGGGCAAGTTTGTCAAAGAGTGCTCGGTGGACTCTGCAGTGCTAATATGCCCGGAGAATAAAGAAGCATTTGAGAAAGTCCCGCTGTCCAGGCGCATCGTGACCAGAAGGATGGAGGGCATCACAGACTGAAAAGTGGAGTTGAAAGTTTTGACTTTTTCTCTTTGGCTTTGGATAAGAGCTGTGATGTCAGTGACACTGCCCAGTTACTCGTATTTCTCTGGGGAATAACGCAGGACCACGGAGGAGCTGGCAGCAATGAGGCCAATGAAAGGAACGACAACGGGGAGCGAGCTGTTCAAGGACGTAAATGCATGCACGGTCAAGCTTGGACTGAAATGGGACAAACTGGTTGGTGTCACTACTGATAGTTGTCTGAATCTGACAGGGAAAAATGTCGGACTTTTGAAAAAGATCCAATATAAAGTGACTGAATTTGACACAGAGCATAATTTGGTGTTTATACATTGTATTACACATCAGTATGCGTTGTGCAGGTCAGTGCTAAAACTTAACCATGTTGTTGATGTTGTAACTAGAACAGTTAACTTTATCAGGGCACAAGCATTGAATCACTGGCAGTTTGTTGCACTTTTAGAGGAGCATGAGAATGAACATGGTAACATCAGGTACCACACAGCTGTCAGATGGCTCAGTCTGGGCAAAGCGCTAAAAATATTTTGGGACCTGAAAGCAGATATTCAAGAGTTTTGTGAGATGAAAGGCAAGAACATCCCTGAACTCTCAGATATGTACTGGATGGCAGATTTTGCATTTGCTGTTGATGTGACGGCACTGATAAATGAACTGAACACTAAACTGCAAGGCATGGGCCTTTTTGTTCACGAAATGCATAACTGGTTGAAGGTTTTCATGAGAAAGTTGCAGTTTCGTTCAAGTCAACACAGAACAACACTCTCACTCACACGCAAACCCTGAAAGAAGTCAAGCCATCAGCTAGTCATCTCTGCAGGTACTCGTCCATGTTAGGAGACCTGCGTGGTGAGTTTTCAAGGCGATTTGATGAATGTAAAAACTGAGAATGAAATGCACCTGGTTTCCTCTCCTTTTGCCTGCAGTGTGGATAATGCAACCAGTGATGTTCAGCTGGAGCTCAGTGACCTGCAGTCTGACACAGTACTGGCAGAGCACTTTAAGTCAGCGTCACTGCTGGAGTTCTACTCATCTCTCAAGGAGGAGAACTTTCCAAACATGAGGAGACATGCTCAGAAGATGTTGGTTCTCAGATCTATCTATGTATGTGAACAAACATCCTCAGTAATAAAGTTTACCAAATACATGCACAGATCCTCTCTTACTGATGATCATCTGTCAGCTGTGCTTTGCATCTCCATCTCAGACATTCAACCTGACTTTGATGCACCTGTTAAAGCTCAACAAAGACTAGATTTCTCTCACTGAACAAGGGAAAAAAATACTAAAATGTGTTCACTTTTACTTTGTGTCTGCACAGTTTGGCAGTTTGACAATCATAATGTGACATATCTTGTTAATAATATTTGGCACACAAAGACATTGTGGTGTCTTAATAGAAAGTTAAACTCAAAAACCATTTTGGGGTTAATGTGATTGTAAGAGAGTTACAAATGTTTCACGTACCATTGTTTTGAATAATTGCACAAAATGAATTCAATTTTTGTAAAACAACCTAATTTTTTCATTACCTAATAATAACAAACACTTACTAGCTTGTGTAAACAATGCCATTTACTGCTTCCAATGTAAAAATAAAATTAATATGCAGAGTAGAGTTTAAACTTTTGACCTGGCCCTCCACAATATTTTCGCCTTCTCATTTGGCCCTTTGGCAAAAATAATTGCCCACCCCTGTCCTACAGGACTGGAAGCTGTATTAATTTGTCGCAATCCAAACGTCGCCAGTGACAAAGTTACATTGTATGATTGGATATACTGGTAGGCAAAATAAATGATCAGAACAAACTTATGGACTTAAAAAGTTGTCCAACATTTAAGGTTGCCCCACATAGTCTAGACTACAATCATCAGAGACGGCTCAGTCAACTGAGATTCTTCAAGTTGAACAGTGCAGTTGTTACTGAGGACATTTCAGTCCCCTGAAGTAGCTGCAGGGTGATGCTCCTTGCTTTCCTTGGTTTCATTCCACAATGTCCATTCATCCTGTCTGCTTGGTAAAGGTGTCTGCTACAGACACAGGCAGCTACAGAGGTAATCAGGACCTCAGTGATGATGTCCCTAGCTGATGTCTATAAAAAGTGTTGTTGCACATTTCTGAAATCTTGTACATCTCAGATAGATGATTGTTTGTTAACTATACTATATGAACACCACTATGCCCATCAAACGAAAGCCCAAGAATGTCTCTAAAGGATGGATATCCAAAAAACTACGCATCAAAACTACGAGGACCTTTACTCAGGTGTACTAAAGGCATATTCAATGAAGGTATACGCTCTACAAATTAGTGAATAAAAGACATAAAAGAGGTTTAAATGAGACATTTCGTCACCTTAGCAGACAGATAAAAATTACAGTATAGATCAGGAGAAAAGTACTTACATTTAATATAAATTAAGGCATATGTACAAGCTAGGTTTTCTCTCCCTCTCATTCCTCTCACTTCACACTTTGACTCTTCTTGTTCACAAATCTTTTTAGAGTAGATAAACTCCAGCCCGACAGGCTTCTATGTGACCTTACCACTTCCTTCACACCAACCCTTGCTCATGTTGAGGAGTGTAACAGGGGCATGGGGCAGCAGAGCAAGTTTAAATCCCAGTGAAGATGTTTTTGGCCTTGATCACCGTGCCCATCGATCCCTGGCTGATTCCCACTCAGATACGTCTTATTTTATTAGTGGCTTCGGCCTTCTGCCGCCCCATTCCGCTGTGATCAATACCAGCATGGGGATGGCCCATATTTTTCTCACTTTTAGTGCCTTAACGCTGTTTAACCGCGTCACCTGATAAACGACAGGCCCTCCCCAAACACTGATTTCCTATTGATTTCTCCCTCATTCAGCCATCCCTCCCTTCGTCACTCTCCCTTTGTTTTTATCTCCAGTTATCGCCTCTCTCCTCTCGCTATACCTTCACCTCTTCCCCTTCCTTAAGTAGAGGATGGAACTACCAGCCACCTTTAAACCATTTTCACATTCTAACTATGACCACATTTAGGACAAGATAAAGATGACCTGGATCACATTTTTTTTTAAGAGTTAAGGAAACATATAGAGAGGGGGAAAAAAAAAAAACAGCTTGTCATTGATAATATGCAACACAAACACAATTTTAAAATACAGGCGGATTGTGCTGAATGGTAGGTTTGTGTTTCTCATTTTCCGTCATTACCCACCAAACAGGCTGCACACAAACAGTGGTGGAAACCTATCTGTGTGCATGCAAGGATCGACAGAGCAGGATACAGTGACCACCATGCAACAGATGCTATGACAACCTGGAGGGAGACAGCTCCATCCATCATCAGCCGAAGTCCTGATGATCGAAGCAGGGTTTGGACTACGCAGGAGGATGCACTGGGAGTTCCAGCATGGCAACACACAATCCACTTAAAGGGTTATATTGGGCTATAACTGTATAAACACATTTGATGCGTGTAGAGTAGATGGAAAAATTAATGTGGAAACAGATGAAGAGCAGTGATGAGGAAACAAGATTATGACTGAAACAAAATGGAGGGAAAAATATGCTGTAGACACAGGAGATCAAATAAAATAAACTGCATTTGAATACTGGGGAAAAAAACAAATGATAAAAAAGAAGGATGGACCTGGTGTCTGGCTGCACCATCTCTATCTCCCCTTCTCTTCTCAGACTGCACATTATTTATGCAAAATTAAACCTGCTCCAATTCCTGCTTAGTCTGGCTCATCCACTCAGTTACCTCTTTATTGATCTCTCATCTAAGGCACTTCTGTAAATCCAGTCCGTACCCTCCAGCCTTACTGCCATTAATGCCATTAAATATGGGTCCCTTATCACCAGATACTTTGAAGATGTCTTACTGGATGTGACCAGGTCATGATACTGGCTTCATTTTCTAATTCACAGGATAATACAATTATCTTATCGCCACCAAACTCCTGTGTTTATTGGAAGTTTATGTCCTGTGGAAAAAAAAAACTAAAGCAGTTCTCTGTTGTGCTTTACACATTACTTAAAACTTGCTGTAAAAGACTGATAAAAAAAAAAAAAAATTTTTTAAAAGACAAATGGTCCAGTCTTGAAAATCTGGTGTAATCTCAGGTCGATGCATGAAGTCTGAATAAGTAAGCTGACACCATGAGCATCTGTTAAGGAACCCGCTAACATGACCTGGCATCTTTTATTAGGTCTCTCACCATTTAACAATGGGTTAAGTGATAAATTGACATTTACAGCAAGGCCTGCCAAGTAACACTGGGTACAGAGCACACTGAGAAACTGACCGTGAAGTAATAACGAACGAGTGGGCAAGAGCAGCGATTTTCTATTAACACAAGGGGAGAGGAGTTAAAGGGGTTGTGGGCTCTGAGAAGACCAGTTTCTTGAACAAACCTGCCCCGCTTTCACAGCTACTCCCCACCCCCCACCCCCCTTTAGTAACCCCTCTGCAAAGTTGAAAAGCTATAGCCATGGAGGAGCTTGAGCACCAGCTAGTGGTAGTGGAGTTTCACTGCCAAGACACCCCCGTACCAAACACATTAATCATGACCAGGGGAGTGTAAAATTCAATCGGCTCCTTCCATCCATTTCATGTGAAGCAGACTGAAGGCCGGCCTTGTAGTGCCTGAGAAAGGAAGGATGAAAAAAGGGGGAAAAAAGAAAGAGGAGCTCCCTACACTTCATCAGAACCCCTACTTCATAACAAATGGTGTGTCTCTCTGGCGGAGGAGTGCCATCAGAAACACGCGTTCTCTCTATCCATTTAATTCCGGCAGTGGAGGAAGGGTCAGGGAGGGAGCAGTGGGTGCGTGTTCTGCTCTCCGCTCGCCGCTTCCCCAGTCACACAGTAAACTACCTTTTAGGAATTGTTTCTCAATAAGAAATGATCAGTCCATTTATCTGCACCAGGCGGGCCTGTCTCCTCACCCAGACCTCCAATATTTTTCGTTTGACCTGATCAGGGCTATAAACTAGACCGAGACACTTTCAATTTGTCACCCGAGGAGGCCTCTGCGAGTCCCATGCTACTGATTGCATCCTCCCTCCCAAATGTAAAAATTCCTCCCATGCTTGAAATCTCAGATTTTTTTCATGCATACAGCTATGTGGAAATTCAGCTTTTTGTTTGTGCTATAAAAGATGCTCCATGCCCCCCCCCCCCCCACACACACACACACACACACACACAATCCTTAGTTATCTTCTATTAATGAGAACTGAGCAAATTGGTATTTGTAAAATAATAAAATCATACAAAATTATCTAAGCGAAGTAGAAATTAAACAACTGATTCACTGTTTTTAGTCTTTCATAAAAGTAAAAACTGAACATTGTTTTTTCCCTATGCTGATTATTTGATGATTAATCAGTCAATCGGAAAATTTAATCAGCCGATTAATTGACAGTCATGGAATTGAATAAAAATATTTATGTATAAAATTACAGGAATGTTTGTTTGTAGTTAATCCCATTTAGATGACTCAAATTCTTCATCACATTAATGAAAATATTATGGAAAAATCCCATATTGATTGAAAAAAAATATATATATAAGACACATTGCGAATCCCTTAAACAAGCAAAATCCTCCATGAAGTGGGGTCTACTGGTTTACTGGTTGTTCATTGAAGGTAGAAATATTAACCACACTGTTTTCTTTCAAAACATCTACAAACTTTGAACAGGGGTAATTACAACTCACACATGACTTGCTTTCCCATAAGTCCATTTAAAAACAGTTAAACATTCTTTGAATTGGGTAGAAGATGTCAATGATTTTTTTTTGACAGTACTGAAATATGAGGAGGAACACTCAACCACAAAACACACAACATGTTCAAATCACTGCCTCGTCCGAGTCACATGCACGCGATTAATCACTAATACCTTCGGCTGTCGCATGTATGTTGTTGCACAAGACTAATGGGCAACTGAGTGGAACTGAAAAACACATGTTTAGACCCTTTCTTTTTGTGTCCTCAAACACACTAGGTGGAGAAAAGCCTCTTTACTCTCTAATAACATTGAGACTAATGCACCATACTTGCAGTACTTAGGAGGACGCCTAAAATACAGGACAAACAAGATACATAAGACATTAGACAAAATCCCTTTGAGAGACTTTGTGATTACACAAACCATCTTATAAATGGTTAATTATAGACGCAAAACTAAATTCATGGCTTGTTTAATAAACAACGATTGCATGTCGGCTAAAGATAAAAAACTCAATAGTTCGCGCAATTCAATTTGTGTCATATTTGTTAACAATGATTAATTGCTTTGCTATATAACAGACAGGGTCTAACATTAGGATGCAAAGCTTTTGGCTGCCACATTTTAATATATCTGCAGTGACAATGATGCCTCCTACTCCTAAGTGATGAAACAGTGATACTGACTGTGTTAGGTATATTTTCACATATAACTTGTTAGGCATTTGTTGTTAGTTCTCTGACGCAGAAACAAAGAATGTTGCCCACCTTTGAAAAAAAAAAACACATCAAAATAATAACAGAATATGTATATTGAAAGAGCATTATTTCAGTAATACTAGCAGTATTCTCCTGTTTACACAGAGTTTACAATCCACTTTTTTATCCATTTAAATGTGGTGAAGTTTCAATTTCTCATTCAATTAAGTTCCACTGGCTGAGAAAGACAACTGCAGTTTAGTGGGTTATTCTAAGAAGTTATACAACAGCTCACATAAGAAAATGTATGTACAGCATTTTTAAAAATAGGAGCGCCCAGATAGCTGAGTGGCTATGGCGCACCACTTCCACTATAAGCTTTGCAGCGATCGCCAGTTCGAATCCCGGCTGTGCTGTGTCATTCCCCTACTCTTCTGTCTACCTTCACTGACCTGTCAATAACCACAAATGGACAAAAAATGAAAAAAAAAAGTAAAGGTGTCTGCCAAGAGGGGGCAACAAGAACCACTGAAATGGTTGAACCAGCACAACTGGTTAACTAAGGTAGCCAGGTAAGTGTAAAGGAGAAACAAGTATTGAAAAACAGTCTGGATTTAGCATTTAAAAATTAGTACTTCAGTGAGATGCTGCAGTTGACTTAAGGGCGAGCTTTGCATTGCCGCTTAATTGATACAAATAATGTAATTATTACTTTACTGAACTGCACTGCACTAATCAGCCTCTAAACAGACTGACATCAGAGAAAAATATTTTCTCGCTTTAATTTGTTCATAACAGGTCACCACACTTATTAACAGTGGAGTGTAAGAAATATGGTGTTGTAGTCATGTTCAAAAGTTGCCAGAATAAAAGTGAAATTCATAGCCACAGATTTATTGAGTAATGGGCTCTATAGATTCATTTAGGTGACTTGAGTCAATATATTAAAACTTCATATTGATGAGGCTCAATGGCTGTTGAGGTGAGGTTCGAAGACCAAAACACAAGTCTGAACTTATTTCATGTTGCCTGCAGAGATTGTGGCATCGACTGTGCTGGAAACTAAGCGCCGTCTCTTCACTTTCTGCATTATACTACATGAACCTTCTACCAATCACACAGTCAGGGAATCAGACAAAATCTCATCATCAAACATGTATAATTTTCCATCTACTGACTATGAGGATTCATTGACCATATTTATTATTTGTCAGTGTTAAACGGAGCTGCAAAGATTAGTAATTTAAATCAATCAGTAGATTAAAAAATGTTTCAGCCCTTTTTCAAGATTTTTAGTTGACCTGATTAATCAAGAAAATGATCAGCACATTAACTGACAAAGAAAATTGTTAGTTGCCATCCTATTTACAAGTGTATCCTTGCGCAAGTGGTCAGGTACCAAAAAAGCTGATTTTTTTCCCTTCTTTTTCTGAACGCCTCTAGTGAGCAGTTACCATGCTTTCAATAATGTGCGAGTCCAGCAGTGTAAAAAGGAGCTGTGCTACATATAACAAAGATATGTGGTAAAATGTCTTAAGGCAAGCAACCGTGGAGAAAAAGGGATGCAAATCTGCTAAAATGCTCACTTATTTCAACCGCTGCACATAATCTATGGGATATCTATCTATGTGAATTTCAGAATGTATCTCAGGGTGGAAGTCTGTTGCGTTTTGGTGTCTGACAGCAGCAGCTGCATGGAGCAACAACTGAATGCAAAATCAAAGTTAAAGTCAGGGAATGAGGAAAAAAAGCCAGTTTCAAAACATTTAGTATGCACCACAAACAAACTGTCCAAGTGCAGTAAATTGAAACAAATGGGTATGCAGCTTTTGTGCTATAACTGATGGCTGAAGACTACAACTGCATCTTCAAAATGTAGCTGTATTTTTAAACGACCAAAATAAATCAAAACATACCTCAGTTTGGGCTTGAAGTTTTCTGAAAGCTGACCATGAATCTCAAGCTTGTTGGAGTCAGAAATTATCTTTTTTTTTTGTGGTCCACCACTCTCTTGTTGGTTCTGGAGAGACAGAACATTATGGATGTTATTTTTCATCTGGCTTTTCACTTATTACATCTGTAGCTGTGGAGATCCTGTAACGTTTTTTTGTCTAAAGAACGGTAACATTTTTCATGTTTTCAGCCATAAAGAAAATTATCCTCTCACAATTTTTATTTCCCATGAAATCTAAACCAGGGTTACTTCTGCGGTTCACCAAGTTAAACTGAAACTTTTTAGACCTTTCTGGTGCCACAGGGAATGAAATTTCAAACCTGTTTGACACAGACACTGCCCTATAATATGTCTTTGAATTACTTATTAATATAGAAATCACTTTCAGTATCTCCCCAATGATACAATTAGTTAAGTGCAACCTGGTCTTGCATAACCAGCATACATTTAATAGCTGGATTGATAAACTGAAAATAATACACCAGTTTAATTATTTAAGTTTTGACTAAAATCTTTTACTTGTCCACGAGACAACGAGGTTTGTGGTTACTGAAGCTTGCACTAGTGACAGTGTTTGGTACAGTCCTGATGGTTTATAACAGTCCTGCTATTATTTTGTATAAGACATGTTCCAACAGCCAGAGATGCTGCCTCCGGTGGGGGAAAAAACTTTTTAGGTGCTAAAGTTGGTGAATGGTGAATGTTGCTAGCATTAAAAGGTCTTCATATTACATTATGAAGGTAAGAGTAATTGTTTCCCATTAATATGTCAAAACACAAAGATAAAATACAAAATACTTTTCCAATATAGTGCAACAACAAACCACAGACTGCATCTTCCAAACAAACGTCGCAAAACATGAAATGAATCAACTCATCTCTCCAACACACTTTAAACAAAAGCTGAACATCATAACCTTCAATTTTCAGGACAGTTTTTATTAGACTGCACTAGTTTTAGGTCAGTGTATCTAATAAACTGCCAGTTGAAATGTACATGATGCTCCAGCCACACAGGTAACCACAGGTGTCTCCATGAGATAATTAACCAGCCGCCATATTTGCAAAACCCAGAAGGTTGTTTAAAATAAATAAATAAAAAAACTAACACCATTGTTCAATGGGTTTATGTCAAATCTACAAAGTTTCCTCTCCATCTACTGATTGAGAATTAAAGATTTGTAAGCCTCTATCTCATATTGGGCCCTTAAACTGTTCCAAGTTAAAACAAAGATGGCTGCTACTTGTCGACCTCCTGCAGAGAGTTAATTGGTACTAAAGTTCATTTGGGAAGCTGTATGCTTTCAAAATTCCTGGAAATGTAGAATGTTTAAGCACCTTTCCTGAAGTTTACAGAGTTTAGCAACTGTGAATTCTTGAGAAGCTTGAGAACACAAACCCAGCAAAAGTTGACACTTCTCAGCACTTTGGGGAAACGCGACTCGCCCACCGGTGTCCAGGTGAGGTCGGGTCGTCTTGTAACCTTTTCTTCTTCCTACCTGAGCGGGTACTGAGAGTTACGCTTGCCCCCTGGCGGGGTCTTGAGGCACTTAGATTTAACGCATTAAACGCAAAAACATAACTTCTTGTACAGGTCTGAAGACCTGTGGACCCAAAAAGATTCAATCTTTGGCTTGTTGGTAATCCAGCCTCACTGGAAGGTTCACTTTTTATTTGTTTGTTTGTTTGGATTACGTTGTTTTATTTTTTTACATAAACAAATAAATATTTGTAACGTAACCTGCCTCACACCGATGTCCGTCCTGGATGTGTGCAGCCTACATCAGGATGTGGGTGGCCGCTTGCATTAGCAGCAATCAGTTAGTAAATATACCAAATATCCTCCAAAGAATATAAACTACACTTAATGTATTTGTTGTAACTGGTACAGCTAGGATAAATGAGACTGTGCAAGGACTGTGCAAAATCTTTTTTAATAGCTCAGGCAAATGCAGGAAATGAGAATTTAATAAGCAGATACAATAAATAAATAGAAATCTAAAATTATTACAGTGTCATTCATTCATGTTTCCATACTGTTCATCATACTGTAGCTACATAACATCTCACAATCAGCAAGAACAACTATTTTAAAAGTAACACACTTACCACAGGATCAACACAGTCACACACCCTGAGATTCCCTCTAATAACTTTCTTGTTGTCTTGTTTGTGGTACAACAGTGACACCATCTGGCGAGGATTCCCATTGCATGAATATGACCATTATAATTCAATAAAGAAACATAGGGCAAGAAACTCAGTGCATGTCAATAAGGCTTTTATTTGAGGATGTGAGGAAGAAATGGCAGGTGACAGTTTTTAATCTCAGAGATGAGCAATTACAGAGATCTACAGATTACTGCTTTGGCTGCATATATACTCAAAAGTATCAGCACAAATGAGAATAAACAAGTCATCTCGCAAATGTTTTCATTTGCATTTAAATCTACGAGGTGATCTTAAGTGTATAGGTCTACATTAGAGTACCATTTACATGCAGAGGTACATTTTAGTACATTTGTATATCCATCTAATTTGAGGTGGCTTACCTATCTACTGTATGGTGTTTTGTTCCGTGGTTTGATTAGTTTCACTGAATCTACAGTTGTAACCTCAAGAACAAGTTCTAACAAAGACCATGCAGGCAGAAGTAAAACTGGGCATCAGTGACATTACTGGTTTGAAAGTACATCTCAGCAGAGTAAAATGACAAATCTTTAATATACTGCTCACTTACGCTTTCAGGGCCAAATACCTCTGAAGACAAACACCATAAAGAAATACTGAAGACAAAGCAGGAATGTAAGACACATGCAGCCTATTGTGAAATGGAAATCACACATAACAAGTGATAAGCTGTGTTACTGAATACCAGGTAGAAGATGCTGATGGTGACAAGGAAAGAAAAGTACAATATGGCCTCGCTCAAAATTGAGACTAACCAGAGGAAAGAGGCCAAAGAGGCTGGAATCTGATAAATGCTACTGTTTCTTTGAGGCTTTGGATGCATGTCTGAATGCACTTCATGTTGTCGCAGCAAGAAATGGCACTTCATTTTTAGTTTTGATTTCACAGCTTTTCATTTACAATGCTTGGGTATGTTTTCACATTCCATCCGGAAATGAAATGTGAAATATTTTGATAAAGAAAACTGGCACAGAGTGGTGACAAGGCCACTATGTCTGAGCTAGACTGTAGTTAAGTGGCAATACAGAGTGGAAAACCAGAATCCAAGAATGAAGCAGTCTTTTCACAGTATGGTTATTCGATGTAAGACCTGAAAAGTTTAAGGAAAAAAAAAAAAAAAGAAAAAAATAAATGTATTTCTATTTCCATGTCTGAAAATATATAACAGTACATTCAGTGCATTAAGGGTAATGTTAAAGAGATCAAATTTAAATTGGAATTGAAGTGAACCAACAAATTGAAAACAAAGGCACCCAGGCTGTGGGAGGAGCAGATCAATCAAAACAAACCCAAACCATGTCTCTCATTAGGAAACATCCTCACATTCCATCATCTTTCATTATTTATCAAGCGACTGGAAAAAATACAGCGATTAAAAAAATAATGAAGCCTAGAACCAGGTATGGACGGGCCTGTGGCACACGATTCGTTCCCTGGACAACGGGATGCTCTGACTATGTACAAGTATGAATCAACTACATGACCATGCCTGATTGAATACACATCAGGCACAGCCTGGACTCTTCTCACAGTCATCTTAATTTACTCTCACAGATCAAATATAAACTACATCGCTGCCAAAAAGCGAGAGATACTTTTAAATGAGGCAAGTGTTAACATCAGTACTAAAATATATATCCACTTAATCCCATTCTAGCATGGCCACATAGTGTGGAGGGGTTGTGCAGGTGGATATGGGCAATAAATATATATTACATCTTTATATACAATGAAATGGAGAGGGGCACAGTGGCAGCTTGAAGGGGGTTTCCTCCATTTAGAGTCTTCCTGTCTTATCATGGTGAAATGATGATGAGATTTAGAGGACCCGGGATCTCTTGCTGGCCAGTGAACCATGCTGAGAGAAGAAGAAGAAAAGTTTCTAAATCAAAGTTGCACCATTATCAGAAGTGACAAAATGAACGACTTTAAATAACTCGACCTCTTTAGAATATTCACAAGTTACAGCAAAATAATAATAAAATAATAATAATAATAATAAGCTGTGAATGTGGGATCTCTTATTTATTTATTTTATTTTTTGCCTACCTTAGCCTGCTTGTAAAAATGAGGAGCCAACTCGACCAACCAGGACGACTCAACAGCAGTCACATCACGCATGTAGTATTTTGATGTCTGCACCACTTCATTGTAGACAACCCTGGAGAAGAGACGACGTAGAATGTTTTAAGTTTCTTTCATGGAACACTGTAAATGTATTAGGGTGCAGAAACTAAAGAAACATTTATTTTACATTTACTCGATATCACATTTGTAACACTAGAGTAGAGTAAGTGTCAGTGTGCTGACCATTTTGGAGGTTTCTCTGCGAAAAGCACAGAGTTAGGGTGGATGTGAAGTTCACGGTCATCTCGTAGAGTCCTGGCAAAGCAGAGGAGGAGATTGTGATGAGATTTGAATGAGATCAACCAGAGAGATGATTCCTTTGATAGCATCTAAAAGAGAGTTCTCTCACCTGTAGGAGCCAGAATGGTGAATGCGCGCTGCATTGGCAAAAAACCCAGATACAATGCACTTCAGGATCACATCCGGATCGCCTGTGTAAAGACGTACATTTGTTAAGACTGAACACAAGACAAAGGTCACCTGCTACTGTCGCTCCCTAATCAAAACAGTTTCATTCAAACTATGTCACCGATACAACTCCACACATAATGTGAGGTTCACATGACACACATGTACCTTCACTGGAAGTCCGTGGCACCTTAAACTTGTTCATAAGACGTCGCAGCTGCTCTCGTACAGTCACAGCACGCAGCAGACCTTTGTAATTGAGAAAATGTTCCTGACACCACTGGGAGCTCTTCTGATGCTGCAGGAAAGGACAATATTACATAACATTGATTAGAGTCGCCTCAGCCCTTTTGCCATTTCTCTGCCACGAGGTGAGCTATATCTATAAGCACACACACACAACATTATACCTTAATGAACGCTTCATACACATTCAGCATGGTGAGGTGGTCTCCCTCCACAACTGCAAATTTCCTGTGCTCTCGGGCCTGCGGGGTGAGATAGCAAAATATGGGATAATTGTTGTGCTGACAAAGCATTTCTGCCAAATGTACAACATGCTCCTTTTGAGAGCCTGTTTTTTCCACTTACAGCAGCTTTCTTCTGATTGGCTGGCACAACAAATATATTCTGAATCTGCATCATTGCTGCTATAGTAACAATCTCTTTGGAGCAGCCAAAGTTTCCTGACTCTAGGAGCATCTTGGCAAACATCGGGCTGAGAGGAAACTCTGCCATCCGCACACCTGTGGGATCAGTCAAGCGGCCATATTGGTCCAGACCTGTCAAAAGATGCACAAATGGTTACGATCCTGCATCATGTGCAAAGACGCCATAGCTTTCAGATGTTGATGAACACATTTATAACACATAACATGAGAATAGCAGGTGAAGGACAGAATCGTTTTTCCCTTTCAACTTGTTTCTCACCTCCGAGAGCGTAGAGCAGTTCCAGAGCTTGAACCATGGTCTGAGCTGGAGGAGGCTATCAAATTATAATAAGCGAAAAGGCGTCTTAAGTCCAACAATTACAATATTTACTCTAAGAAACAAACCAAAGTGTAACTCTTTAAAAGCACATAGAGAAAATGACTGCATTAATTTTATGGTTTCTATGCATTTTCCCCCCCAGAGGCCATGGAGCCATTCTCGCTAATTAAAATGTAAAGTACAATTCCCTTCACAGTGGGTGAACATGACGCAGCCACCCCGTGGATGCAAAGTGAGCTACTCACAGAAAGGAAGCTGAAGCGCAGCACGTTGTCGATGCCTAATGCTTTGAGCTGCAGGATGACAGGGGCTAAATTGGTGCGCTGCATCTCTGGCACAGTAGCGGCAGGCAGTTTCTCAAAGTCCTCCTCTGAGAAAAAAGAATAGAGGCAATGAGAGGCACAGGGAGGAGCAGGACAGAGAACAACCGCAAAACAGGCTGAGACGGTGGAGGAAAGAGGATAACATATTACAGCAATTTTCCACAAATGTTAACAAAGCACATTTCCTATAACAGGCGATAGTTTAGACTTATCACCACACAGACCTGTGTAAAGTCTAAAGCATTTCCCAGGTCGGTTTCGTCCGGCTCTGCCTGCCCGCTGACTGGCTGAAGCTTTGGAGATGGGGGTGACCACCAGCGATTCAATGGCAGTGCACGGATTATAGGCTCGCAGTTTAACAAACGCGCAGTCGATGACAAACACGATTCCGTTAATAGTGATGGAGGTCTCGGCTATGTTAGTAGCCACCACAATCTGGAGGAAACACACGGGAATAAGTCAGATGAAGTGAAAATGTCAGTTTTAGTAGCTACTTTGAGGCCATATATGCAAGTCATTACTTGATGTCATTTTCTTATTAATTAGCATTTTGTGCCAAAAATCAAAAAAAAAATAAATAAATAAATAAAGCAAATAAAGTAAATTTCACAACATTTCATTCAAGAATGGTAAGCAAGTGTAGGACACAGTGGTGTACTACACTATCTATTTTTAAATTAAATTATGGGCCATGTAAAAAAAAAAAAAAAGACAAAATTGCAGAGTTTGACATAAAATTTCACCTCTATAAATGTACAAAAATAGAGACAGGGTTTACCTTGCGAACAGAGGAAGGTGCCCTCTCAAAGACCTTCATCTGCTCAGCGTATGGCAGACCAGAGTACATGGGCAAAATTCTCAAGTGTTTCTTCATGCCATATCGGGACAAGGACCTCGCCTGGTCCTGCAGAAGAGACACCACCTTCTCCACCTCTTCCTAAGAGGAAATAATAAGAAGACAATAAAGACAATGAAGAATAAAAATATAGAACTATCCTTCTATCAATAAAAGTTATTCTATAATTTATAAGTGAATTTATGGTCACTAACCTGCCCCGTAAGAAAAGCAAGGACGTCTCCATCATCCTCCGTCTCATGGATCTTCAGCACCGTCTCCACTGTGGCTTTCACGTAGTCTGGAACAGGGCTGCAAATAAACAAAGTGCATTTCAATATTAAAAAGAAATTGTATAAAACGTTTTCTTTCAGAGTGAATTACGTGTGTTGAGTACCTGACAGTGTAGAAGACGTCAACTGGAAAAGTTCGTCCCTCCACTGTCAAAATCCCACATGTATCCTTGTTAGGATCCCCAGACTCATTCAGGTTGAAAAAGTCATGGAATTTCTTTAGAGGAGAGAGTTAGCACCGTTAAAAAGATCAAGGAGGAATTTCTCCCCTTTTTTTCCAAATTAAAAAAAAAAAATTTTAAAAATGTTATCCTACAACAGAGAATTGCCCTCGATTGGAAGTTTTAAAGAGTGTGCAACTTAGTAATGCGGTACAGCAACTTTGCATGTAAAGATAAAAGCCTTTTCAAAGAGAAAGTAGAGTAAGATGTCTGATATGACTATTCAGCTAACTTATTCAATGCTGAGCAAAGTCATGGCCTGATTATGTCTCTTTCATCAGTGTATCGCAGATGTCGGTACAATGTGATCTGACCTAACATCAATTTTCCTTGTGTCTTTCTTTGTTTTTCTCTTTCCTTGCTAATCAGGCATATCTGTCCATCTTAATGATGTCAGAAGTCACCTTGGCGTCCAGAGTGGCAGAGGCTACAATCAGCCGCAGGTCTCGTCGCTTCTTCTGAATCTATTTGAAGGAAATGATCAAATATAACAAGTGTGAGCACAGAAGGAGAGTCAGGGACAAGTAAAAGTTGAATCAGTAGTAGTTTAATCATTATGAGTTGCTTAATTTTAAACTGCCCACACCATCAGTCAACTTTACCTTCTTTAGTAGTCCAATAGCTATGTCTGTGTACAAGGTCCTCTCATGTGCTTCATCTAACATCAACACACTGAGGAAAACAGCATAACAAAGAAGATTTTAAAGAGAGTCAATCCAGTTTACAAGTCCAGTAATAGCAGGAAAAGCACAATTAGTAATGTACGAATTGCAGTTTGCTTTCCCCATAATGACTTAACTGTAATCACGTACCTGTATTTTTTCAAAAGAGGATCTGCCATCATCTCCCGTACCAGCATGCCATCTGTAAGGAACTGATGGACACAAGGACAGTTAAGTACTGAACAAAAAAAAAAAAACACAAACATCTTGCAGGTAATACCTTGATCCGTGTGGCGTGAGGATCAGAGCAGTCATCAAATCGTATGGTGTAGCCCACCTCATGACCTATTAGGGCCCCTCGCTCCTCTGCTACACGGTTAGCGACCTGTCAGCATGAAAGAGTTTATTACCTAAAGAAGGCATGTGTCCTTCAGTGTGACCTAAATTTCTTGCAATATAAACCAGTAATAGAACATCAGTAGAGCTCTTACAGAGATGGCAGCCACTCGTCTGGGCTGTGTCACTCCAATCACCTTCCCCTCTGCTGCCCAGCCGGCCTCCAGCAGGTACTGAGAGGAGTCGGATGAAAAGACAAGGCAGAGCCAAGAAAAGAAAAGAAAGGGAGAACAAAGCATGAGATAGAGACATTGATGTTGCAGAACACCCCGCTCTGCATAAATTAAGCTTCATCTCATTTGGTCAAACCTTTGTTAGAAAAATAAAACCTACAAAGCATCAAGACAAGGGCATGTAAAACCTCTGTGGGAGTTCAGCCACATGAAGGGTATCAGCCCACTGCAGCAATGTTGTACCTTGTGGCTGTTAGATTTGGTGCATATGTGACTAAAATGAGGGTGTGTTGTCTTTTTTTAGACCGGACCATTTTTCAGTATTTGCCAAAACATTGCGAAAGGTTAACTGTCCTGACCTGAGGTATCTGTGTTGTCTTTCCACATCCTGTCTCGCCAACTATGATGACAGTCTGGTAGCTCTCCACCAAGTATAAGATATTGTTTCTGTGCTGGAAAGAAAGTGAATTAACAACGCAGATGATTAATATCAAAATACATTAGATCACATTCAATCCACCGGTTACATGACATGCATGCTTTAGAGGAAGGTGCAAAAACCTTGAAAACAGGGAGTTTCTGTCGTTGTTTCTCTATGGAGAGGGCGGTGTGCGGATTGAAGATGATGGGGGAGCCGGTGGTCTCTGTGTTGAGCTCCCGCTCCTCTGAAATCCCCGGTGCCTCAGACCCTGGAGCAGAGCAGATGGTGAGAATGTAGATAAGATGTTTTATTTAGATGTAAGCAGGCAGAAGATTTAAGAGTCAGGCACACCGAGCTTTAATGCAACGCCGACGAAAAGCCTTTATAAGCGACTGGTAGCATGTTTGTCTCACGTATTCATGTAGTTATGATACTTTCTACCTCCTTCTGTTTGCGCGTTTTAATTTTTTTGGCAGGTTTATACTTTTGATTCCGCAGCGCTAACGTTACCTGGACTGAGGCGGCTGCAGATATCACGTAGCTGCAGTGAAGGAGGCTGCAGCCAAACTACACTAACTCATTCATGTTAACAGCTAAACATTAATAAATATGAAATATATACATTTCCACTAAACGTCTTAATTTATTCATTTATCAGTACTTACCCGGCTTCCAAAATTTCATCGTGGAGAGGGGAGCCGCCATCTTGCCCCCTACGTCACATTTTTTTCCCTCGACGGAAGACGTCACTGTCTGTGGTTTCCACAGTGATTAGGAGAGTTACGTCACTGCGCTTGAAAAAACAACTGCAAACTACGATTTTAATATTGTTTCTGTCCATCGAAGCGACGTTAAAATGTCACGTGCACAAGCACTTAGCACAATCAATCAAACTGCTTTCAAAGAAACGTAAAGTGGATGAGACTGATCAGGATTATTTTAGCCTGATAACGTCAGCCTGAATTAGTTAAACCAGATAGACAAGTCCAAATACAATGGGATCTACAAGAATAACTTGATTCATACGTGAAATGTGCTTCGATGAATATTTCAATTTGACAAAAGCAAATATATATCCAAATCAAGGTACTACACCTTACTGATGTAAACTGTCTCCTGTTATACTGACTCACATAATTGCATATTGCATATTCTCTGGACCTAAAACCTTCAAATATCTGTGTGGTGTTTATAATAAAAGGATTGAATCAAATCCTTTAAGTGGCGGTTTTAGTCTAAGACCAGAAAACGCTGCTGGTGACATTTGCCAGTGGAAGATTGAAGATTTTACCTTGAAACCTGAAAACACAGAGTGGACATATTTCACTACTTTATGGTATTTAATAGACTAAGTGATTGATCAATTCATTTCTTAGATGAAGACACAGTATTTAACAGTGAAATACAGTTTAAGCAAAAGAAAAATCTTTTCCCTAACCAGCACAGCTCAGTCAATGCAAAGGCACATGCAAGCATGAAATCGTTCCCTGTACAAGTCTAGGTATCAAAACTGGATACGCATCATACTGGAATTTCTTCTACATTTAAATAAAAAAACAGATACCATCTCTTTGAAAATGGAGGCCAAATAAAGCCCATGTTTAATGATTCCCAAAAGATTTGATCAGAAAATACAATCCTTTCAAACACCAGCTGCATATCTAATATAACAGTATCATTACGATAACTTTGCAAGAACTGTTTTTCAAAGTTCTTCACTATAAAATACTGAGAAATATGTTACATCAAACAAGATATAACATACAGTACAAATAAATCCATGTAATACAAGGTGGATTTGACAAAAGGGACATTGTACAGAATTTACAGACAAATTTAAATTAATTCCAAAACAACAGGTAAGACTTTGATCTGGAAGCTACATGAGAGAAATTAATAAACTTAAATTATTTCTACCTTTCAAACTAATGCCATAAGACATCGACAAACAGCTAATCATGGCAGTGCACAGACCAGGTTTCGGCTTAAATCTGTGAACATTTGCATCTGATCACAACATGCACGTTTCCTTCCTTTTTGTTTGAAGAATGAATTCGGGATGGACAGATAACGGAGAGGGTTAATAGTTTCTGACTGAAGTTACAGTGCGTCGATACTACTGGCAGATACTGGCACTGGGATTGGATATCAGTTGATATGGATATCTTATAACCAGCGTTAGTTAAACTGAGGACAAATGAGATTTCAGCGATGTAGTTGGACGCCGGACCCTTTAGAAGAAATAACAACTGACAGATTTCATTCAAAAATGCTTTGTTTATATGTGTGAGCAAAAAGAAAAGACAACTCTGACAACAACTGAAAAGAAAAAGCCGTACTGTGGTTGGTAACTTTGATAGTAACCAATACAATATTTCACTGTCATGTCTCTCTTTATATAATTATTTTATCAGGTCCACATAAATTTCTCAAAAACACAAACATAATTATGGAGTGAAATTTAACCGTGAAGCCACATAACTAATCCAATACCGGTAGCCTGGTGCATCTGATATGGTGCATTTTGTCCCAGAATTAACAGAAACACTTTAGACCTGTAATTTGAGTAACCAGTTCACAAGCAGTAAACTGGGATGAATGCATACATGTCATGTTTAAGGTCAAAAATCTGTATTCATGTCACTCTTCAAAAAACAGAGGAAAGGCCACGTTGTAAGCTGACCAAAAGAAAGCACGCTCGTTCTGTTTTACATCGGGGTATTGCTCCAGCGTGATTAGACTTTCAACTGCCATTAATCTCAGCTGCTTTTTGTATCTTTACTGTTTATCAGAGACAATGAGAATGAAGTGAGGAAGGAAAAAGAACAAATGGGAAGTGTACCAGAGAGCGCCTTAAAAAGGAACCCTTAAATTACGAGACATGTAGAGTATTTGAACATGTTCATCATGGCGGTCTTGCAGTATCTTGTTATTCAAACTAGGATTCCCATGATGCACTGCACACTGAGAAGTCATACTGTATGTAGGAGTGTTGACCCCCCGCGAGCCATGGAATTCCCATGTTTCGACAATTTACTTCAACAGAAATGTTCGTATTTAGTGTCCTATGGATCCATGGATTCCTCTCTCAGTCAAAATGTAGAGCTGTGTAAAAGATTATCCACACCACCTACAGACAAAAGACGTTACAGATAAGACATTAATAACAGAATCACTGAATAACTGAAAAAACACTTAACAAACACATGAACCTGTCATCTCTCACAATGACATGTAGAATGCATGAGCCTGCAATGAGTAAAAAAAATGTAGTAAAAACTGACATATATGGTTAAATAAGAAAATTGGTCCCAGAAGATTATTATAGACTACAGTTAGTTCTTAAAATGAAATTGTAATATGCCAATATTCATGGTATTAAATTATAGATTTGAAAAAAGTTGTAAACCCATCTTAAGACTTTAATCTTTGACTTGACTTGATATTGGCCGAGAATAAATCCTTTCCTCACAGTGACTGATAACTCAAGACTTTAAATTTAAGAAAAGTGGAGAATAAATTAAAAATTTAAACGGACCAATATAAAACCAAAGTCTTCACACAGCAGAATAATTATTATTATATTATAGATTATTCTAAAAAAGCAATGTCTGTTATATCTCAAAACTATTAAAACCTTAAAATATGACAGAATATTTCTAAATTTAACTCAATGTTGAGAAATTAGTTTTAAGTAAGTATAACTTTTTAGCAGACTATTACATTTTACTCAACCAATTACACTGAAACTATAAAAAAAAAAAAAAAAGAAAAAAAAAGAATTTGACTGGGTCTGGTTGAATCCATTTTTTAGGAGGACATAAGATGCCACTGCAGTGTGAGAATCATCCACCACCAATGTAACAGTGGAGGTCAAATAACAACTGAACTGGAACGACAGGCACCATGAATTGGCCATCATCAAGTCTACTCTATAGACTATATTGAAAGGCTTATTGAATCATATTTTGCAACAAAATCTACAATGTTTCCATAAATATTAGCTCCCCACCAGGAACAGGGCAAATGATGTCATGAAGCCTTCTTTGGTGAGTTCCCACGTGCCACCATACTCTTCCTCGTCGATCTGCTGAAAGCTGCTGAAGTATACATAAAGGACGCCAGCATTGATGATGCAGAATCTAAAAAGACAAACAAACACAACAAGGTGTTAAGATCTTCAGTGTTCTCTTTAAAGAAAGGCATCAGATTTACACAGAAACTACAGAATACTTACATGGCTATTCCCAGAAATCCTTTCAACGGTGCAATACCCCATATCACACCGAGGATTACTGCAATAATTTGTCGGAGCCAGTAAATCACATCTAAAAACTCATCCTGTAAAATAGAAAAAAAAAAAAACAGAGAAACTTTATTAGGAGAAAATAACCAGTTGTAATGTATTTGTGCATTACAATCCTCAATTTCATAGTTTTTGGTTATGTATTTTGTACATGAAGTGTTTTTTTTTTTGTTTTTTTTTTTAAGATGTGTGTGTGACCACATCTAACCCTGATGGGAACGTGCTCTCTGGTGTTATGACCAAACAGTGAGAATGTGTTACCAGTTTTGAGTCCGTTTCTCCTTCACACAGCACCGTCTATATATCAATGACCTCTGTGGTTTGAGCTGAAGCTTAATTGAGATTAATTCAAGGCATGGTTAAGGCAAGCGCTCAGCTTAAAGTGAACTATGTTACTGGATTTATTTATTCAGTAATAAATAAACAAATTACCTGTGTAGTCAGTAGTGACACCTTTCTACTGTCATGTGATAGAAAAATGAGGCGTTTCTCTACTTTACATATGGAAATTAAATGTCGTTGAGCTTCAAGCTGTAGGTTTAAGAGCAAAAGTATTACCTGAGGCTCTGAGAAACTAAAGAAACTTTAAAGTATAAGTTAATGACCTACTTCAACAGATTAATGGATAACAAAGTAATAATTGCTTGTTGCAACCATGGTCTTAACTACTTAGACGCAAAATACTTTGACGTGACACGACTTCATAAGTAATTTAAAGAGCTATTTAATTGCTTTGTCTCTACAATTAAATGTATAAAGTAATAGATATGCATCAATTTAAGTCTCGCTTGTTTTATTTTGGACACAGCTCAAACCGCAGAGACAATTAATTGAGTTTTTTTCGATTTGACAAATGTCCCAGCCAAATCAGATTAATGCTTTAGCATGGCAGCTAGCTCCACATAGCCGTCTTTATGAACGCCTGGCAGTAAAAGCAAATAAAACAAGCAAATAAAACAATATCATGGCTTTACCACAAAAGGGCAAGTAACTGACCTTCTCTTCCCAAACAGCATTACTGCTGAAGGCTTTGCTCCATGTGGACTGTTTTACACCCCCATTCAGCAGATGACTTTCTTCTTTCCGCTTTGAACTGCTCGTCATTCTTTGCTGTTTCCTTCGGCAACAGACGTCGAAAAGTTACAATCCAAATCTAATGACACCTCGGGTTTGATTTAAGTGTCTTCCGCCAAGTGGGAGAAGAAAGTATAGTGAAATATTTGAAGGTATTACACGGACGTGCGCTCCGCTGATCTGACAGATTTCTGTCGCTAACCGTGTAAGGTCGTTTGAGCATGCGCAAAACCGTTTGACCCCGGCCACCGGCAGCCAATGAGAGAGTGCGACGTTTCTGCGCCGCAACTGACAGATGATGTAAAATCCACAGCGACCCCCAGTGGTGGAGTTCTGTTAACACATAGACAGCACATGATAATCATGGTCGGGTACTCACCCTCAATACACAGGCTTCAATACCATACACCAACCAAGTACTCTAAGGCTGAAATTACTGAGTTGAGTAATTAATTATTTGTAATATATTTGTAATGTTCAAATACCAGTTTAATAAATGTGAATATTTGCTAGTTTCTTAACAAAATGGTTCAGTTAGTCAGGAAAAAAATATAAGCAAATGTGTTCATTTGGGCTTCAGAGAATAATGGCCATTTTCAGTATGTTCTAATAAACTATATAGAAATATTAAAAAAAAAAAAAAAAAGATGGTATGGTTTGATGTGCTTTCTTTACACTATGACACTATAATTTCAGATTTGTAGGCATGAATTGATGGTCAGTGCGTTCATTAGATTTCTTGTTTTTCACAACCTTTCTAATCTGGGGGTCAGGAGGTCATGATCAATAAAGCTGGAGAAGGTGAAAAATGTTTTGTTTTGTTTTGTTTTTCTGTTGGACATTGGAATTTAGATTCTCTTTTACTGAATTTTCTCCACTGTCTTGAGAAACACTGTGAAGTTTTACCTCCTAGTTTTTATCAGGCTTTCAGATTCAGGCACAGATGCTTCATTTTAGGGGCTCACCAGACAGAGAGGTCAGGAGCAAGTGTCTTTGACTGCTAATAAACAAAAAAGTGTTGTACTGTGCCATCCATTTACAAAAACAAGGCTTGTCTGACTTTAATTGTGTTTTTATTGACTAAACAAACTCAGTTGCAGGTTTTTACTTTACTGGTAACTAAGCAGAGAACAACTGTATGAAATAAGGACTTTAAACCCTCATGAACCTTAAACCTTGAACCCTCATGGATGGTCACTTACATTATATTTCCTTATATTATAGTCAGAGTTTTTATTGTTAGTCTCTCAGTTGTCCAGCAGAGGGCTTCATTTGTCATGATGAGCTTTACTCAAAGACTCAAGGTCTTATCTAGCATCATCCTCTCTTGCTAATAACTTGACAACTGCAATTATTTGACTTTAGCTGGATGTAACTTAATTACAAAGTGTAGACAGAATTAATTATTATCACATATCTTTTGCCTTTAATCCTATTGAACAAATTAACAGTGAACTTTTGGCAGATTATATTATATGTGATGGTAGAAATTCCAAACTAAGTTGCAGAATATACAAAATATAAACAAATGTTTAATTTATATATGTGAGTGTGTTGGAAAAATCAAAACTTTCTTTAAGTCCTGAAATTCTCCTCCTTGAGAATAGATTGATTTGTACTCCACAAGTTATATTTCAGTGTGTATATTTAAGCTCCAGCACCTCAGTATGGGTATGTTTTTATTTCATGTATGTTTTATGTTTTATTTCAACACATGTGGTCTCATATGCTGTGGTTATAAACGTTCTTTCAAAAACTCTAAATGTGAGAAACAGAAAATAAATTTTGGTTTCTCTGGCTCTGAGTCTTAAAACTGACCTGATGAACACTGACTCATTCAGGAAGATGGGGGTTGGTGGTGGAAGGGGTGTCATCGCTTCATGCATGCATCATAACATAACTTAATCAATAATAGCCTCAGTATAAGCTTATACAGTCACTTGGTATTTGCAGTTTACAGTTACAGTGACTGACACAGTATGTTGAAAGGTTTCTCTATTGTGCCATTACTACTCCATTGAATGAGGTTCAATGTCACCACATGTGCCTTTGATCCTGTGACTGTGAAGCTTCGCCAGGTACGTATTTGTTTTCAAGAGGACCACGTTTCATTTAAGTGGATTAGTGAAATACTTTAGTTATTTTAAGACCTGCATTTACTGTTCACTCAGGTGTATGTAGTTTGCTAGGTAATCCTGGTGAAAACTGAGGCACTAAAGTATATATATATATATATATGTGTGTGTGTGTGTGTGTGTGTGTGTGTTTTTCTCTAAACTATTTTGATGAGAGGTGTGGAATCACCTTGATGAATCGTTTTAGAGGCTGTAATAGCTGTACTGGTGTTGAATTGTAATGCATTATACAGAGAAGTGTTTCATTTTGTCAGCCACTTTCATGAGAGAAAGATCAGTTTAGCTTATCTGTAAACAACAAACTGGCAGCTGAGTGTTTATTGACATGGATTTATCAGGGCTCACTGTGTAAACTGTTTGAAATTGCAGTAATGCACCACTATAGGCCATAAACTGGAGACAAAACAGGAGGCCACAGAACAAACTGCGCTCCATCATGAACAAACATCATGTATTCTTCACATAAGCTTACAAAGACAGTGAAACTTCTTCTCCAACAGACAATATGTGAGAGAGATCACGTTAACTATTCACAATAACTCTGTACTCTGTAACAGGCAGCTCTGTGTGAGAGGTGAACACACTGTTCACACACAACCATCTGTGAACACTGGTCACTTACTGGTAATCTAGTTATTTATTCATCTGTCATCATAAATTCATCATTAATTATTCTTTATTATCTAGACATGTAGATATTGTAATATTATTTTTTTATCTTGTGTATATATTTAGTGTGTTTGTATACATATAAGTATGTGTGTTTATATGCATACACACACACATGAATATTATTCATGTTTTGTCTGTTAATAATAATAATAATAATAATATGGAATGAATTAAGCATTTATCTGTCTGTCCTAAATTAATGGAATTACAGTCACAGATAACATTTTTTAATTCTTCTCATAAAGCGGGTAAGCATGAAGCCAGATGTGTGCAGGTTTGTGATGTTTTTAAATGCATGGTTTATGACAGCAGCTGATTATTTCATTGAATGTGTGTGTGTGATGTGGTATTGAACATGCATTGCATTATATAAATACAAGATCGGTTTTGACAAAATTGTTGTACTGTCCCTTTAAGAGGGGTCACCTGGGAGGGGGACAGGTGTGAGTTGCGGTAACATCACCTTTAACCGGTAGCGTACAACGTTTATGTCCCGGTCGAAAACTTGACCGCGACCACCACCCCCCTGTTGTGTT
This sequence comes from Polydactylus sextarius, assembly GCA_016801845.1. NCBI lineage: Eukaryota > Metazoa > Chordata > Actinopteri > Polynemidae > Polydactylus > Polydactylus sextarius. The sequence goes on from CM028909.1 coordinate 12,773,185, forward strand.
AGGTCAAAGTCAGGATGGAATGTCTGACTCACTTCTGCTCTCTGTACGGCGGAGCAGCTCGAGCTCTCACGCCAACTCCACCGTCAGTGACGTCCGCGTCACGTGTTCGTCTCTTCCCTCGGTACGTCCGTCGTATTTTCCTTCCCTCCACTGCCTGCTTTAACACTGAGAGCCACTCGAAATAAACAAGCGCAATAAAGGGGGCCGTTGTGGGGACCGGTCTGGCTCCAGTGTCACGTTTATCACCAGCCGATGGACAGAGGGGGCTTACACCTATAAGTTACCATCAGTGAAGCCCAAACCTCCCGTCAGTCTCTGGCTCCAATGAGCCTCATATCATTGTAAACTTTTCTTTTTTTAAAAAACCCTGCGCTGCATACACTGAGCTCCGACATAGCGAGGTGAGTGTGGTTTTATCATACACATTAATTCAAGTGTTTCACCTTTCCCCAAACTTGTGTGAGCTATTGTGAAGCCCTTACCTTTGCGGGCTGCGCTTTGGCTCAGCAGTGCTGGCCAGCTGCATGTCGCCTGCTTTAAAATGGCGACAGCCAACGGGGGGAGAGAGTAGTTTTTTGGGCTGGGGGCTTGCCTTTTCCTCCGCTCTGAATTGGTTACAGTATTTCAAACATATAATGTAGACAAGCCCATTAAGTTGGGACTCACTCCGCCTAACTTGAGCGGAAGATGAACACGCATCATTTTCGGGTATAATTTGACGCCGCTGCGCTCTGGGACTAACGTAACAGTACAACCACTTTGCGTTGGCACTGTTACACATACCGATATTTGCTCACATTTATATATATATATATATATATATATATATATATATATATATATATAATATATATATAATGCCATATATATATATGTGGGTTTTTTTTTATAATAGCTACAATCGGGTGTTGTCGATTTATTTGAAAGTCAAACCTGTGCGATTTTCATGTGAGAAACGAGCAAAATTTCACCATCAATTCAGTGTGAGGTATTATTGAAGAAGTTAGAAATTACCTCCAATCACTAACGACTAACATTGCTTTTCTTTGTTCTATCTTTTTAAAACAACAGCAAATAATTCATTGTGATTTACCCACGCTCTTATCTCAATAGCCCTATATGTTTTTGTCGTGATCAGATAAAAAAAAAATGTGTTTATTGTTCTGTGTTTACACACACAAAGATTGAAAATCAAACCTACACCAAATATGAACTTAAATCAGGAATCCATGCCCGGCTCCATGGTCTCTGACAGGCTGTTGTATGAGTTTTCAAGCTGTTGCCTTGGTTGTGTATCATGTCTGTGTTGTCATGATTGTGTGTGACGCCAGGGATTAGAGCAAAGCTTTCCCAGACAGCTAATTTGTGCCTGATGCCCACGTGTGCCCCAAAGCATAGACTTGCAGCTTAATCCAGCTATTTATCAATCACCTGCAGTACACCTTTTACTCTTAAAATGGCAGTTTGTGTACTATTATTAATGTTACACTTAGTCAAGTATGTTATTATTACTGTTATTGTTGTTGTTATTGTGCGTCATCTTTCATTGTGTTGCTGTGGTGATGGCTTGAGCTTCAATGGCTGTACATCACACTGAATAGTCTCACTCACACGTACCCCCCCTCCACACACACACACACACACACACACACCACCACCCTCTCTCATCACCACCTCCCACCCCTCTTTCTCCTTCTCTCCCTGTCTCTCTCTGTTTTAGCCTCGCAGTTGACACAGGTTGAGCTGCTTTGTATGAAAGGATTCATCAGTCCACCACTCAGTGAAATCCTATTTTGGCCTTGTGTCTGTTCAGTTAACATCTCTTTTTTTTTTTTTGCATCAAGTGATCAGCTGGTATCCTGATGAGAGTGAGTGATTCTTTGTGTGTCAGTCCTTCAGTATTGACTTTTCATCCATGAGTTTTAATGTTTTTTTTTTCTGTGTTGACCCATGTAATGACAATTTACTTGCAGATCCCCATGAAATGGTCAGCTTCAACTCAAGAACCTTTTTACAGTTTTGGGAGCGGAGAGAGCAGTGTGATCCTCTAACACGTCCAGAGCGAGTAGGTTTGGGTCAGCAGCAATAGCAGCCTCTTGCTCTGCTTGGCTGGTTAACAGCTTGTGATGTCAGCCATTTTAGGTTGGACAGCACAGAGCATGGTGTTCCGCCATTTCTCTCTCTCCCTCCCCTCTCAGCAACACAGTTTTAACGCATGCACTGGCTGTGGCCACAGCAATGCAGCCGTTTGCAACCCACGCAGCGATCCTCTCCCTGACCTGAGAGCCGCCCAAAAGGGGACTCAGGAGCAGATGGAATGACACTGTAGGAACGCTGTCATTGAGGTTTTCGTGGCGTTGCCAGTATTGTATAAAGAATTAAAACGGGAGTGGGAAGAAATTCAAAAATATGCAAGTGTTCAGAGTACTGAACCGTGATTCTCAGCAGAGGTGTGAATGACAAAAATTCGGGAGTTGACTGATAGGAGGAGGTTAGCTAGAGCCATTTCATTTCTGGTGGGAGTAAATTAACCAACTGACAAGGTGTTTATGTTGTAGGACAGGAGAAAATGCAGCGAAGGATTTGTGTTTTGGCCAAAAAAAAAAAAAAAAAAAGTGTGTTGGTACAAATTAGTAGATGGCGAAAGATTCGTCTTAGGGTGCGGACTTGATAATTATCTTGAATACATTGGCGTAATAGAGGTGGTTCTTCAGTTTTCTGCAAAAAAAGATAGCATCTGCCAAAATCTTGGGCCTGTTTATGTATCCCTGCCTGCGTTGCCCACAGGGAGTACAGGAACCCTACAGGCCAAACACAGAGAGCCACAGAGAGCAGGGAAACAGTGGCCCAGGCAGATGTCTGGACAGGGACTTGGACACAGAGTTAACAGGAAGAGACGGCATCAGCCGTGGCCAATGGTGTGCCTTAACGACGCCGACCACACCTAGCTGGGAGACATCAACACCGCGTGAGGGAGGCACTGAAATAGGAGCAGGGCAGGGACTCTCCAAATACCACTCACAGGGGTGTATGGAACAAACAAGCTCCTCTAGAGCCAGGGACTGGATGGCATAGGAGCTGCGTGCGTGTGCGCGCCCATGTTTACCCACACACTCACTCACACACGTGCTTTAGCGAAATGAGCTAGTGGGAGAGAAGGTGGTGGTGGTGGTGGGGTTGGGGGGGTGGAGGAGGTGGTTGCCATGGGGACAGTAACACACCAGTGGCGCTGCCGACCTGTCTCCCTGGGCCAAACTTGCTTGGAGAAGGAGGAATGGTGGGAGGTAGGGAGAGAGGGAGGGAGGAAGGGAGAGAGAGAGGGAGGGAGGGAAGGGAGGCAGAGGGTGAAAAGACGATTGGAAAAGGGAGGGGGAGTGAGGGTGAAGAGACAGGGGAGAATCAGGAAAAAGACGAGAGGAAGAACAAGAAGCAGAGGAAGCAGGAAAGGGCTGCCTATATTGTACACTTATTCTGTTTGTTGCGCGCTGATATCATCATTACACCTGTATTCTCAGCTAGGTGATGACATCAATGAAGTTAGCATGCAGATACACTGTATGTAGCCAGGCCATAAGATTTCTAATGTGTGTGAGTGCTATTATTGGCCTGTACTCAGAGGATATAGCCTAGGCCTTGACAAGAGTCAGGCGACGGTATGAAAGGAGGTCATGCTGTGCTGAGCCATTGACGAGGCGCAGATAATACGTGTTATGAACCAAGAGGACAAATACATTGTCTTTGTGTGTGATTGGGAGATCTTTGACTCTCACACACAGGAAAAATGGCAGCCTCGCTACCTCAGTAAACAAGCTTCACACACAGGCATGCAGGCAGCCACCCCCACACCACACACACACACTCACACACTTACACTCACACTCACGCACTCACACAAATGCAAGCACACATGCCCCCACCCCACCCCACCCCTACTCTCCATCTCACAGGAAACCCACACATGCAAATGCTGACACATAGAACAGACACAAACCCACCATCACCACATGGTCAGTCAACGTATGTGCTACGTTCAAATTAAAGTTGCTGGCCGATGTGCTCATACTAGTGAGTCACAAGGACACGTCTGAGCTTGGCATTACTGAGACATGAGCTGCCCATTTCGAATCACCGATAATAGCTCGGCCTGCATTGTGCATTGTTTTTGTTCTCACCTGTACGAGGTCATATGAATCTGTGCTAGTTTCTGTCATAGCTGAGACTCATTGATGTGTTCACACAGTTGCATTTTTTTTGATCTCTCACATGCCATCCATGTGTAACATGAACTTTACAGGCCTTATAGCAAAGTTTGTCAGTCTTCATGGCTGTCTATCCATGAATGAGGAGATTTTATAACTCAAACACCATACTTTGTAAGGAATTTTTTTTATTATGACTAATTACTTTGTATGAGACCCTGAAATGTGTGTATGATTACATATAGACACTCAAGCTGAACTCCAGGTTATGTCCACTGGCTGAAGAGCTCGGGTTGGAACATTCCAGGCTTTGCACTGCAGCGAGGTGGGAGGGAGAGACGAGGGAAGGACTGTGTGATTGTAGTTTGGAGCAAGAAGGGGGCGTTGAAGAGCGGGGGTTGGCAGGGTGGGGTGGGATGGTGTTGACCGGTTGGAGGGGGGTATCAGGGAGGAAAATTCCTCACTGAAACACCTCAGTGCTTCCTCCAGTTAACACCCCTCCTTCCCTCTCCTCCTCACCCCAAACCGGCTACCCATCCCCCACCACCCTCTCCTGTTCGCCCTCCCTCTCCTCTCCTCTCGCTTGCCCACCCACACCCAGCAGAACCACGTGATGGATGGCTGAGACTGCCCACCCATAAGCCTTTGTGTTGGTCATGTGACCAGGCCTGCCTTGGCAGAGCAGTGCCCCCTGATGCAGAACTGAATGGCAGGAGAGTAGGAGGGGTGCACAACAACCCTATCCAAGGGCAGTTACTCTCTCTAGGGGGTGCATGGGGGAACAAGGGGCATCACGTTCCCTCCACAGTAGCAAACTTCATTTGCCTGTTAACCCCTTGTACTCTTACACAGAGTGAGGGGTCTCTCAGTGGTGAACACCAGGCTAAGATGACCAGAATCCATATTTTGATGTTTTTCATCATTAGTTTAATAATGTATCTTAATGTTATTTGATCACTTATGATGTTGCTTTTTGGGGAAAAGTTAGTGGGCTATATGGACTACAGGCTCAGTCTGAAACTGAAGTTGTGGGTTTTTGAATACAGGAAAGTGAACTCTGTATACCTTTGTTCGGGTAGTGTGTGAAAGGACATCTGTCACACCCGAGCCCTGTGAGGGTTCATTGGGCTTTGAGCTAATGTACCATGACCTTTCAGAGGCAAAGCAAGATGGCCTGTGTGCATTTGCATGTACTATAGACAGAAATAATTTGCCGTGGAACAGTTTGTTCAAAGAGGGATGGATTTATTGTATAATGACACTGACTTACAGTGTTCTGCTCACCTGGGAGTGATGGTTTATGCTGTAACAGCACTGCACACAAAGAGGTTACGCGTAATCTGCAACTGGTTACAAACGAGTTTTAACATTTGCATGGAACTGTTCTGTTTGTGCAAAGAAAGGGGTCAGATTATACTACATTTAGGCTATCTGCCAAAGTAAAATGTCTTTGCTTTTGAGAGGGGAGGGGGCTTTCAGAGGTTTGAAAGGTTTTCCTGTTGAACTTCTGCAAGTCTTTGAACTTTTTGTGAGCTTTTGCTGCTCTGTGCATGAGGTGTCATGCTAGTGCAGGGTGATTGGGAGAGTAATTGCCCTAGAGCTGTCCTCCATTACTGCATCACTCCGTCTCTGTCGAGAGAGGGGGCAAAGGAAAGAGAGAGACGGGGAGGGGGGAGGCTCTTCAGGAAGCTTCGCCATTTTGTATGGAGACAAGGGATCAAGAGGTGAACAAAAAATGTAGAGTCATAGAGTTTTAAGAGTGATGTTCATGTGTAGGTTGGTGTGTTTTTGTCTGTCCTGTCTGTGACGCTGTTGGGCAATGCCACCTTTTCAAAGAACATCTGTTGAATCACCCGTTGGCACAGTTGTCATGTAGACTCTTAATCAACACTCACAAGTCAGTATTACTGTGACAATTTGTTATAAACGTGTTCAGTGAAGCTACAGAGACGCTGGATTAAAAAAAAAAAAAAAAATACAGAATGTGCTCTCACTGTGGGGGTGTGTCTGAACGAGGGGAAGTGAGACAGAGTTGTGTGGGGGAGGGGAAAGAAGGGGGTAGGACAGGAGCTCTCCCAAAAAGCCTTCAGTGAAGAAGCAGACTGGCCTTGTTTGAATGCCTCATAAAAGAGATTGCGAGGATAGTTGAGGGTAAGACTTGACTTTTTTTTAAATTAAAGATTTACAAGCAATTGTGGATTTTAAAGGCTTCACTTGAATCTTTTAATGCTTCCTGAGATTTACCTGCGCTGTTGCTATTTTGCTTGAAAGCATCCTGCTGTGCATGATTTTGTTTCAGGTGAGAGGAAACTGACTATATAGCGCAAGTTATGTCATTTTATTTCTTCTCCCAATCTCCGCCCTTATTTTGTACTTGAGATGAAATATTTTTCATAAACTTATCCAATAAATCACAGGTGTATCATATTGTTTGGTCAATGACAACCTGGACTAGAATATGTTCTCCTCTCATTTTTGTTCTTCTCTCAATTACAGGTTTGATATCAAAATAGCAAGCAGTGAGAACTGCAAGTGGACCTATGGACACATCTCGCCGTCCTCCTTCCCCTTCACCTGGTCGATAGACAACTGGACACAGCTCATATTCTTGCTGAGAAGCTGCTTATAGCCATTTGATCAACCCTGAGGTCACGCCATGGCCAGCAAGAGGAAGTCAACTACTCCTTGTATGATACCAAGCAAGCTCATACGGCATTCAGATGAGGCCGATCAGGACTCTCCTGTTTTTCTCTGTCAGTCCAGGAGTTCTGGAGGAGGCCGACATAGTCCTCTAGACCCTGGAGAGTCTTCCAAATCAGAGACAGGAGATGCTTTGAAAGACGGTGCGGGCACTTACACCTGTAAGCCTTGTAACTTTGAAACCCATGACCTTAACTTGTTCTTGGATCATGTGTACACTGGACATCCAGACTTCCGTGCAGACCCCAGTTTCTTCTGTGTGAGCTGCGGGGTTTCTGCACCCAAGTTTGAGGGGCTGGCCCTACACAATGCCAGGGTTCATCCCAGCACTTTGAACACTACTTTACAGCTGAGAAAGAAAGATAGGAGGGTGGTGGTGGAGCAAAATATTGTATCTGGGACAGAACCAGGAAAGGACAGTGAGATATCCATCACTAAAACCCCAATTATGAGGATGCTGAAGGGCAAATCAGAGCCTAAACGAATAGTGGTGTCTCACCCAGTCTCCGACGAGTCTTCCTCAGATGCTCATCCTATCTCTTCCACCAGAGAGGTTGAGAGAAAAGAGACTGCTGCTGTGACGGTCACCCATGTCCCCACAATAGTCCACAATGGAACCACAAAGGTCACGCTGCCCTCAGCAATCCAGATTGTCAATGGCTCTGGAGCTTTACCGATGCTCAAGACACCCATCACACAGGTACGTGGAAGTTATATCTGATTTTTAGTTTTGCTGTTTTAGAAAAGTGTGATTTGATTTTAATTAGTTAAATATTACATTTGTTTTTTGTTTCGCAAAGGTGGTCTCAGTCGTTCAGAACAGAAACATTCATCAGTCAGCTTCAACCTCAGGCTCCTCGCCTTCTTCCTCCACTTCCTCGCCTTCTGCCTCCAAAAACCTCCCCAAGGTAAGTATTTTTATTAACATTTTGCATTCCACTGTTTTGATGGTAAATAGATAACCAGTGACATGATAATCTACCACTGGCATTTTCACATTTTTCCTTCTCAGGTGATGATTCCTTTGAGCAGCATCCCTACTTACAGTGCCTCCATGGACTCCTCGTCCTTTTTGAAGACTTCCTTTAGTAAGTTCCCGTATCCCACAAAGGCTGAGCTCTGCTACCTAACTGTGGTCACAAAGTTCCCCGAAGAGCAGATAAAGATCTGGTTCACAGCCCAGAGACTTAAACAAGGAATCAGTTGGTCTCCTGAAGAAATCGAGGAGGCCAGGAGAAAGATGTTCAACACTATCATCCAGACAGCACCCGCCAGCACGCAAAACCAGACACAGACTCATCACAGTCCAGCTCAACATACGATCACAGTCCTGCCTGCGTCACTGGGAGCCACTGGGATCCCTCATATCCTGCAGGGATCTCTTGTTAGCCAAGGAGGAGTGATCGTCACGCAGCCTGTAATGGCCAATGGTATCCAGGTTAGCAGTGCGCCTGTGGCACTGGCCGTTACACCTAAGCCCCAGGCAGCAGCTCGCCCCATGATGCAGGCCCGACCTGCTGCAGCCCTGGTGGCAGACAAAGGCATCAGCATGGTGGTGGGGACGGTGGGCAGCAGCAGCACTGGGAGCAACATCATTAGCAGCAGTAACAGTAGTAGGGGTGGGGGAGGGGGCACTAGTAGCAGTCAAGCTAGTGTCATCAACCTCAGTCTAGGAAGCAGTAATCATAGTAACGGTAAGGGGAGCAGTGTCAATGGTAAACACAGCAGCGCTAATGTGGACTGCAAAGACAAGAGCAATAGTAATGTTACCAGCCATGTAAATGTTAAGAACACTGATCTCGGCAAAGCCAACGAAACCAGCAGTGAGCAAAGTGACAAAGTAACAACAGACAGCAAAAATACCACAGATAGCAAACATATTAGCAAAGATAGTAACAGTAGCAACAACAAAAATAACACAATTGACACAGGCATAGATGATGATGATGATGATCCCACCACCAGTGACTCTCCAAACATCAGAATGGAGGATGCATCTTCCCCTGCCTCCAAATCTTCCTCCCCCTCCCCTGTAGCTTCTTCACACAGCATTCTTGGTTCCAGGACTCCCGTTAATGCATTCCTCGACCCCAGCTTTTTCAAGAGCAAGAAATCTCAAGAGCAGCTCAGCGCTCTGAAGGATAGTTTTCAGGTCAACCAGTTTCCCGACCAGGAGGAGGTTGACCGTCTCATTGCTCTGACCGGCCTCACGGTACGAGAAGTCCGCAAGTGGTTCAGCGACAGGCGCTACCACTTTCGCAACCTCAAAAGTTCACGCACCACTACAGGTGCACCAGGTAAATCTGGCTCTTCAGGGAGTGGTTCGAGTACACTAGGGAGTGGCACCGCTGGCAGTGCCAACCCCGTCGACCTGTCTGACAGCAGCAGCAGCTCCGGTGCAAAAACACCCCAGCACAGCTCCGCACCTCTGAGTCCAACAGCATCACAGACTCCCACCTCACCCACCACACCTTCCCGCCGCCTCCCCAGGCCACCATCTCCTGATTTCACAGCCATCCGCTACAAGGAGAGAGAACCCCACCAGGTGAGACTCTGCATTAGGGTTTAACACCCATGTGCATAAACTGCTGAAAAGATTTGTCTAGATCACCATTTTTACCCAGTTCTAGGGCTGTAGCTGTTTTTGTTATCAAGTCATGGGTTGACATTTGTTTTAAATGAAGTGAATATTTGCACTGATATTATCAGTCAGTATTTCTAATACAATATGTCTATTTACATATTGTGTGCACGGATACATATGCTTTTTTTTCTTTTTTTTTTTTTTTAAAGAGCTGCAAAAAGTCTGAATACAATTCAGAAAACCCCACACTATTGTTGTTGGACTGAAAACTGAGTTTGAATACAAAATAAGCAGAAAGCAGTGAGCTTGACAGTCCTCTAAAACTCTCTATCTCTGTTTCAAGCTAGTGGTTTAAGGCCATATGAGCTGCTGAGAACAATGCGCTCGAAATCACACAGTCTGTGACTTATTGTAAAAAAAAAAAAAAAAAAAAAGTCTGACATAGTTATAAGACCACAGAGATAAATATGGTGAAAAACAGTTCATCACTTCATCATTAAGTATATTTAAAAAAAAAAAAAAAACAACATAAAAATGCTCATCAATCTGCTGAGGTCAGTGAAGTGATTTCTTCAAATCCTGATTTATTCAACCAGCATTCAGTAACCCATATTTATTTAGTTGACAATGATGTATCACAGAGAAAAGCAACAAATCTTAAATTGAATTGTTGAAAGCAATGGTGGTGCAGATTATGTTTTTGTTAACCATTTATTCATATATACAAGTCATTTATGTTCCATTCAGTGCTGCTGTTAAACCTGTTTATATCTGTATGACGTTTAGTTAAAGGCACTGGAGGCCAGTTTTGCCCAGGACCCTGAGCCGCCTGGAGAAGAAGTGGATAGATTGAGATCTGAGACCAAAATGACTAGAAGAGAAATCCATGGTTGGTTTGCTGAGAGGAGGAAGAGGGTGGCAGCTGAGAGGAAGAAAGAAGAGGCAGAGCGGGCGATGAGAGAGGAGGATGATGAGATGGAGGTTGATGGGGAGGAACGACAGAAAGAGGACTCTTCAGGAGAACTGAAGGTTAACCCGATTAAAATAAATCTGAAGATGCTGAAGGTGACGGAGGCCAACGGCAAAGCGGAGGGTGAAGGGTTGGATAGTTCTGCTGTACTGATTCCATCCAGTGGCACACCTGCATCCTCCCCGGGCCCCGCCCCAACCTCTACCCACAAACCAGCTCAATCCTCCACCCCAACACCCAAAACATCCCACTCTCCTAAAGCCACAGCCATCAGAGGAAAGAAGACCGTGGAGCAGCTTCACCTGCTCAAACAAGTCTATGCCCGCACCCAGTGGCCCAGTGCTACTCAATATGATGAACTCATCTCAGCTACGGGACTGCCCAGACCTGAAGTGGTGCGCTGGTTTGGGGACTGCCGTTACGTGCAGAAGAATGGCCAGCTGAAATGGTTGGAATCATATCAGTCCACGGCTCTGGAAGAGGAAGTCCAGAAGGGGAACGCACAGATCCTCCAGGATCACTTGGACGTCCACGGCAGGCTCGAGGAGTCACAGGTATAACTGGCAACAATTAGTGTTTACATATTTTCTTGAGAGAAGCTCAGTGGCTCATAACAACTGAAACCAGAAAGGCAAGGTGGAGTATAGTCTTATAAGTCTTATATTCAAATTAATTTTTTTAGCTAGACACATTTTCACATGTTGTTAACTGATGCAAAACTAGAGTTGCTTCTCTGTGTTAGCTTAGTGTTATTTTGGGGGCTCACATGCAAATGAGTTTGTAGTCGCACAAGTGATAAACTGCGCCACAGAATTTCGCTTCCTAAATACGTGTGAGTGTGTGACAGAAAGACCCTGCATATTTCAGCTTAGTATATTAACTTAATATTATTCATTTTAGAAAGTTTTTTTCGCGAAATGAATGGTGGTGTTGTTTTGTCTTACTTCAAACTGGTAGCAGTAGAAAATGTATCTTTGAACTTTTTCATTTTCACCAGCTTGGAGTGAAATGATGCAAGATTATTACAGGACTTACTCAAAATACGTGACCTTATGACGAGCTACTCTTATGTTTATTTTGTGGTCTGTGCGGTACCTTGTGGATTTGTGTACATTAGATTAATGACATATTTATTTTGGCAACTGAAGAGCTTCTAAAGTCCTTCCTGCCACTTTAATCTACACAAGTACCTGTTGCATGTCAGATTAAATGAACGATTGAATGAGTAGCTGCACACACGAACACAAATATCCACAGTAGTTGAAATGAACATTTAATGGACTGAACTCTGTCCTGGTGAAAAAGGCAGGTCACTGTCTAGAGAGTTCACAGCCACAGAGTGAGCGTGTTGATGTTTATATCCTGCTTCCCGCAAGTTCTGTCAGTGCAACCCATCACTGAAGTCAAACAGAGTATCACCACTAAGTGTGAATGTGTCTCACATGAACAATCTCCGGTTGTGCAGCACGTGTGAAAAGGCAGCTCACAGGAGTTGATATGTGAAAATGAAGTACGAGAAGAATGACAAACAACAGTGTTAAGTAGAAAAAGGTTCAAAGTTTTAAATAAATTCTTAGGAATAATTTAAGTTATGTGTTTTATAAACATGTGGTCGGAGTAACATCAGGAATGCGCTAATTATCACCCAGTCTTCTACAGCAGCATTAACACCTCAGTGGAAAACTTTGGAGCAAACCTGGTCATTATACAGTATGTAAATGAGATAGAGCTGTTATTTTAGATTGCTTTGGATTATTTAGATGTACCTAATAAAATGGTTAATTAACTTTAGCTAGACGTTGCCTTGTATCTGTTTGCTGATGTTATTACTCTTGAATAATTGTGCTGTAGTTACACAATTACCCATAGCCTGTAATTTAAAGAGGTATTTTAAAATGAAACAAAACAGGGCAAATTTTTTTTTTCTTTTTGTGGATCTGTGCGCTAATTCTTGTTTTTCCTACACAGCTGCAGGAACTGGCTCAGGCTAGCGGTTTAACAACAGACTTGGTGCGACATTGGTTCTCTACCAAGGCATCGTCTTCATCCCAGAAGGAACAAACTACTGCTGCTGCTGCTGTTGTTGCTGCTGCTCCTGCTCATGCGACAGGATCAAGACCAGTTGCACCAGCCGAGCCACGGACGACAGGCTCCTCCCCCGCGGAGTCACAGCCAGGAGGAGGAACGGAGGAGAAAATGGAGCAGTCGGTGTGTGGTGTCGCAACAGAAGCAGAGGAGGCCAACGCTGACAAGACTGTGAATCCGACTGAAGGTAGTTTTTGGCGTCATACGTGCAGAAGTCACCTTCAGGCTGACTAGAGCTGTTATTACTGTCACTACTCATTAATCTTATTTTCTGATTAAGCTTATTGTCTATTTATCTGTAAAAGGTTTAAAATAGCTTTCACATTTTCTCAGAGGCTTAAGGTGCGATGCCTCAATTATGATGCTTTTGTCCAAGTAATGGGGAAGTTACTCAGTTACATTTTATACATTACTTTGGAAAAAGTAACTACATTACTAATTAGTGAGCAACAGAAGTAAAAAAAAAAAAAAAAGTGTAAGTGTATGTGCGTTTTTAAAAATCTACAAATCCTCCACACCCACTTGTCGCATCTTTTGTATCGGACGTGAAACCTGAAGACGCGACTTTGCAGTTTTACAACCAACAATTTGAAGCTTTGACTGATCACACGGCCTCGTTGACACATTTCTCCACAAAACTCAAAAGCTCAAAGTACAATAGCGCGTCATCCATCTCGCATCAGCCAGAACACACTGAATTTGAAGACAAAAAAAACTGGCATGAGTGGACCACTCTTGGTAAGACGGGATGATCCTCAAATGTCAAACATAGCTTTACTTGGATAAGTCACTTTAATGTAGGCTGTGACAGGAAGTGTTTTTTTTTTCTTCATGTCTGACTGCAGTGCACTCTATAATCTTGGAGGAAATGCTTGTGTGTTTTTCTGGTGTGTGTTGTCTGTTTGATGGATTTTTAATTTCTTTTTTTTTTTAATGACTGCAGGAACTGACTGAAGAGGCCTTTTGTGTGAGGACGGAGTTCACAGTGTAGGTGGTCTTTGTGTTGGGAGTCCGAGTTAAAGATGGCAGATGCGGTTGTAACAGGATCACTGGATGGAAATGGACCTTGAAACCATCTCCACCCATCTCTCTCTCTCTCTCTCTTTCCCTCTCTCTCTCCTCCCTCTCACACCCCTAGAGGTAGGCATGACTCCCACCCCCACCCCCAGCTACGTGAGATGGACGCTAAAGCCACTAACTCCCCCACTATCCACCCAGCCTCCCTCTCTCCCTGCCCTCCTCCTGTTTTGTCTACTCTTCTGACACACACACACACACACACACACACAAAACTCTCACCCCCTCTCCAATATCCTCCCGTCCACCATTTTCCCTTCAGAAGGAACTTCCAGTAGAAACTGAACTGCAGGAGCAGAGACAGTGGCGGAGGGAGGGGTGAGGCTGACAGCGTTTTTCTGCTGTGTTTGTTCGGCCTGCCTGCGGGGATGGAAGAGGAGCAAAAAAAAAAAAAAAGATGCGGAGGAAGAAGAAGAAGAAGAAGAAGAAGGGAGAAGTGTGGTCGAGACTGAGACCTCAGCAGATGTCGATCAGGGGTGGGGGGTTGGGTTTGGACAATTATTGACCAAGTCAGCTCTCAGACGAGGATCAGCAGTGTTCAGATAATGTTCACGGTTTGTTTCTTGGGTACGAAAAACTGCACAGCTCTTTGCTACAGGGTGCTTGCCTAAGCCTTAAAGTAAATTGAATAAACCTTGTTTTTTCCATTGTCATTTTCATATTTCTTTTTTTTTTTTTTGGTTTGTTTTGTTTTTTTCACCACCATGCACTCTCTCACTTTGAGTTCATGCTCGCAGCTTACCCTAAACGTGCCAGCGATGCTGTTCATGGCATCTTACGTGAAATACAGCACTGATGTTCATTTGAGCAAATCTTGAAGGTTTTGTTTTGTTTTTGTTTTTTGAGCATCTCTTTGTACTCATTTTTTTTTTCTTTCTTACCTGTACATACTCTTTGAGTAAATAGAGCATAAACAAATTGTTTCGAATGGGGAAAGTGTCTGGAATTGTTTCATCCAAAGAGGGCAAGCACCCTGTTGTGTCTGAAAACAAAACAAAAACGATGACACAATATGTTAGTCTGTATGGAATCTGGTTTGTGTTGTAGCATCAAGTGCTTCTTCTTTACGTCACTGACGTGTACGTACATTTGTTTTTATGGAACTTTCTTATAAAGTAAATTTGACTGTAAAAGAACTGTGAACTTTTACCGGAGTTCCATACTTAGGCTTGATGTATAATTTTTACAGATGGTATTTGCAGAATAAACAGAATGTAATAAATTTATGGCTCTGGCTGTCATTGATCTGTGAGCGTTTAAAGCAGAGGTGTCCAAACTATTCCACAAAGGGCCGTGTGGCTGCAGGTTTTTGTTCCAACCAAGTAGCAGCACACCAGACTTAACTCATTTAATTAACTGATCTCGGTCTTTAGACAGTTGATTGGTCAAACTGTGTGATCTTGACTGGTTGGAACAAAAACCTGCAGCCACATGGCCCTTTGTGGAATAGTTTGGACATGCCTGGTTTAAAGGATGCTGATAATGGAAACAATAGGTAGCAGCCCAAACTGAAGCCAAGGAAACATTGCCTACACCATTACACCAGCAGAAGCTTAGACTGTTGACATAAGGCATTGGGTCAATCCAGTCATGCTGCCGATGCCAAATTGTGACCCAGCCATCCGCATGTATCAGCAGAAATCCAGATGCATCAGACCAGACTACAACGTCTACTTTTAATGAGTCTGTGCCCGCGGCAGCCTCAGATTTCTGTTCCTGGCTTCTGAGAATGGAACCTAACCAGACTGGTCATTCTCCGCTGACCTCTCTCTTATCCACAAGACTTTTCTGTCTCACTGGATGATTTTTTTTTCTTTTCTGTTTGTCTGCTGCACATAAATCTTCATAGCTGCAGGAGAACGTCCTGTGAAAATTAATTGACGCCACCTAATCTAACCTAGACCTGCGTGTTTTAACGCATTACGCTGCTGCCATATAATTGGCTGCCTGGGTAACTGCATAAATAAGTATTTGTACAGGACTTAAATTGAATTTATCGAGGGAATTTATAATATGGAATAGAAAAACCCACTGCGCTAACTACAGAGAGAACAGTTAGTGTTTATATTATGTAGTAAAGTGATATAAAGGCATGGAGGGTGAGGAAAAGAAAGGAAGTGCATCAGAAGAAAAGTCCAGGACCAACTCAAACCATTTTTAACTCTACGCTTTATCATAAAGTTTCACGTCGGACCTAAGAAACCTGACAAAAGCATTTTGAGAGTGTTTATTCACATCTGTTTCTTATTTTTTTCAAATCAATATTGCCATATTATCTATAAATGCGTTAATAATCAATTAAACACATTAAAAGAAATAAAACATTCAAGTGTGAAATGGGAAGTGTTGGCTAAAAAACTGAACAGTGACTGAATCTAATTACTGACCCCTGGTGTACGGTGCGGGAGGATGTTGCTACTGTGCTGCTACACTTCTGCCTGATGTTGGTTATAAACTAAAATAATACTTCATATTGTCTTTCATTATTTGTTTACCAAAAACTGCAGCCAATCCATCGATGGAGAAGCCGCATCTGAGAATATATGACATTTTTTGCTGGATTGGTTTCAGCAGCTAATCATTTCAATACTGCAGCAGTTTAGTCCACCTACTCTCAGGCTGCTGTTGACACATCTGAGACTGAAACTCCAGTTCTCTTCCTGTGGTGCAGTATCTGAGGTGAGCGAAACCAATTTTATCTGGTGCATCGACAACGTCTGACAATTAAAATGCGCCGTGGCTGAAAGAATTTGAATTTAACTGTATTTTAAGGCTGTTGGTGGGGGAAGAAGACAAAGTAGTGTAAAGTAGTAAGTATTTTATTTACTTTTTCAGACTTGAATATGTTTCATATGAAAGGCAAAATTAAAATGAATACTTTTCCTCTCCATAGTTCAGGCACATTACAGAAAGGCGACTGTAAATGAGACTGTCAGTAACAAAACAGACGAGACTGAAGATTAAAAAAAAAAAAAAAAAAAAAAAAAGGCGAGGGCCGTGGACACCCACACAAGTGTTATTCTGTTTGATTTGACCTTCTTTTTTTTTTTTTTTTTTTTTTTTTACAGCTTGTTGTCCTGCTATAACAAGGACAACGAACCAAACGGGAGAGTCATGGACGTGGCAATCAAACATGGTCCATACACGTTCACACAGTGCTAAGAGGAGGTCTGGCCAGTCGAAATGAGTGAAAAAAAAAAAAAAAAACCTGTGTGGGTGTTACCGTGGCTGTGCAGGTGCTTTAAGCCCAGCAGGGCAGGTGAATGATGTGGCTTTTAATGAGATGTGTACGGAGGCACATAGACGTTTAGCAGACAGGTCAGCAATAAGAGAAATGCAGCATTGGAGGGAGAGCTCTCCACAAAGACCATTCATCAAGGAGGAAAAAAGTAAGTCACATGGAGGAGCTTTGGGATTAATATTGGCGTTCAAACACACACACAAAAAAATAGATGCCAATGTTCAGTGAGATCTCAAGTATCAATTCCCGTCCCTGCATTTTGTCTTAAATCATACCACATGGCTTAGGTGTACCTCAGTGGTCAAACACTGAGTGAGAATACTGAGTTTACATCATATGATCATCACATACCAGCAGGGAAAACACGGGTTTCTGACTGACCTGGAAAGATAACAGTTGAATATATGGGTTCACTTAAGGCCCAAACCTCCTTTTCTCCCCAGGCACCTTCATCATCCATCAGCCACAGACACACAGTGACAACAAACTCTGAAGCTTAGACTCAAACCTGTTCCTCTAGAACAAACTCACGCAGGAAACGACAACTCTCTGCATATTTAAGGGGCTGACAATTTACCTCGAGAAAGTCTTCGTTACCGAGTTAGACTAACATTTATGAGCAGAAGCTAGAATGAGGCAGTAGCGAATTTTAACTGTATCTCATGGCAGTGGAACTTAAAAATCCTCGCAGGTGTCTGGAGAGCAGCTTGGTGCTTTGACGCAAACGTCCCCCCCCCCCGGCAACGTCAAGGCGAACAGTGCAGGATGATTTCTGTGCGCTTCGCTGTGGCGATGTAAACCTCACTTCCTCGTTGCTCGTCAACACTACTTTACTTTTCTAACTCAAACACGGGAAACTCCTGTTGTACAAAGGTTAACGAATTCAAACTGAAACAAGTTGGTTGCCAGAAAACATCTTCACTTAAAGACCTCAAAACCACTTTGGAGACATCTGTTGATGCTAAAACACATTTAGGAAAAATACTGATTTAAAGGAGCGACTTTTCCCTCCACGATCATAAATCCTGGGAATGCAGGGCTGTGCAGTTAAAAGTGTAATCGTCACCACAATCATCCATTCGCATTTATGGTACACAGATGGATTTACCATGTTCCCTGTGAATGGAAAATACTTGTGAAAACATGACATCGTTCCATAAATTAATCACATTAATCCAGCAGATTTCGCAGCCCTACGACTGACATGATGACTGTGCTGCCAAAGGAAAGGTGATAAAACGTGAAAATAAACGAGTAGTGAGAGACTCCGGAAAAACAATTATCTTTGAACACTTTGAACACAAAACCCCTTTCAGGGTCAACATGTATCCCTGATTCCTGACAGACGTGTTCAACGAGAAGTAAGACTATCAGTGAGGGAGACGGGTGTTTGAGTTATGTGAGACTGGCAATGTAAAAGGCGTCTTGTAATGCAGGGAAATGGAATGATGTTCAGATTTTTTGGAATGTAAGTTAAAAATCATCATCATAATAATAATAATAATTAAAAAAAAAAAAAGTCTGTGAGTGAAAACAACAACATGATGCTGCCTTCTCTCCAACTACCAACACAAACAGATCATGACTTCTTCCTGATGCCTTCAAAAAAAAAAAAAAAAAAAAAGAATTAAATATCCCTCCTAGATTCTGGGCATTAGACTGAAGACACATTCCTCCACAAAGCAGAGAAGAGAGAGACATTAAAAAATAGCCGTAGAGAGCCCTCATGTTTTACACATATACATAAAAAAGTCACATTATGAATGTTTAAAGGTTTAAATAATTATAATAATTAAAAACATGGAGACAGGAGCTCTTTGAGAGCAGGTCAGCTGCTGCTGTTCTCTGGCCAACAGCACAGCAGGAATAAATATATATATATATTCATATATGCCAAACAGAGAAGAGCAAAAAAAAAAAAAAAAAAAAAAAACTTAACTGGGAAACAGTTTCAAACTGATACCTTTTTTTTTCCTTTAGAGCTCTCTTTCCCTCCTCTTAGCCTCTAAACTAAGCAGCTGTTCTGCACACCTAACACACAAGAGAGAGGACAGCCCGCCCTTGCAAACCACCACCAGTCCGGGGCTGGAACTTTTGTTTTCAGCCTTGTTTTTGTTCTCCTGTGAACGTCCGTTTCTTCTTCCTGTCTGCGGCGGTCAGCTTCCTCTCGGGCGCCCACCACCTCCGCTCACGTTCACGAGCCGTTCTTCTCCTCAGGCGAGCGTCGAGGAGGGGAGAGAGCGCGTGAGTGAGAGAGAGACAGAGAGAAAGAGAGGGGTGGGTGTTGGAGAAATGAGGGAGGGAGAGCTGCCTGAAATGTAGGCCAAAAGCGGTGGTGGGCGTTTCCATGGAAACAGTGTTCACAGCAGTCAGTGACATCATCAGTACAGGGAGAGGTGACTGGGAAAGGGTGGGGTGGGTAGGTGGGGTGGGGGTGCGCAAAAGAAATGCGTCCTGATTGGCTTGGACTTAAACGCGGTTCTCTCCTCCCACTCTGGTCCTCCGCAACATCCTGAGGTAAAGACAAAGAGACAGGACGATGTCTGAAATCTTGGAAACTCACGGCGCAGCCTCCGTAAAAACAGCACCTCAAAACATTTACCTCCTGTTCTGTGGGTCCATGTGGTCCAACAGAGTCTCCTGGGACACTCTGAAGTCGTCTAGAGGAGACTGGTAGCGGGATTCGAAGGAGCCCTCCTCACTCTGTAGGCCATGGCCTGTGCCGGTGACTGGGGCAGTGCAGACATGCTGGAGGAAGTCGAAGACACCGCGCTCAGATCTCCGAAACGTTCGCGGCCGGCTTGGGCAGATGCCACCACCGACGTGGCTCCGACTGCAAGAAATGGGCTCAGAACTTCTCCATTTTCATCCTGAGAGAACAAAGAGGAGACATGATTCACATCACACCACTGTCAAGTTCTCTTCCGTGGTTAAATGTGACCTTTAGAAAAGTTTATATGCAATTCACATACTCATTTCAGACTCAAATAGTTTTTCATTTATTGTGGTTTTGTTTGATGTGTGACTGAAAACAAAAGACTTTTTATGACGTATTGCTCATTATATGATGATTTAAGAGCGACAATCAATAAAACGTCCTCAATTAGTTCTTATGAGTGGATAATTATGAGAATGGTGTGACTAAGGTATGACACTGAAACAGTATATTCATTTGTTATTGTCTCACTCCATGAACTGGACACATGTACGTGTATGAAGCACTTACTAATTATAGAATAGCTATAGCCAGCTAGCCTGGCTGTCTCTGTCCAAAAAAAACTCTTTAAACTTCACCAATTATCATGTTATATTTTGTTTTATCCATACAAAAACAATATAAAGTACAAGATATAAACAGACACACTTAACAGTGTTCTTAAAGGCATTTAGCAAATAAGTAAGACTATTTCTTAGTAGGTGCAGTAAGTCACTAGCTGGAAATCATCAAGCTTGTAAAGCCACCTGTCTTTTAGCTAGAGCTGTCATTTATAGTGAAGACATCACGGAGCAGGTTTCACAGCAGTGGCTTACCCTGCCTCTGACGATGTCCATGTGGACTAACAGAGAAGCCAACTCCAGGTCTTCGTTGTAGCTGTTCTTCAGGGGAACTGACCGGTAACCTGGGAGACAAAAAAAAAAAAAAAAAAATGCTTTCACTACTGCACAAGTATGTGACAAAATTTCTGGTCGTCTCAGAAAACGTATTATTATTGCGTGTACCTGTCTTGAGACTGTGAATTGGGAATGTGGCCTGAGCCAAGAAATTTTGGTCACTGAACATGTCAATCTCATAAACCACGAAGCGCAGGAAGGCGAACGCAGAGTTGCAGACTGTGAACTGAAATGGTTTTCGGGGCCATGTGGGGTTCAGACCATTATCAGCTAGAGAGGACAAAAAAAAGGATGGAAGGAGAGAGATGAGAAATGTTCATTATGTATCCACCAATGGAGTTGTTACGGCAACAACATGACTTTCACTAGTGATACAGTCGTGTGTACACACAGGTTTCTATACTATTCATTTTTTAAAAATCTAAAACTATAAATATAATGCCCGAGTATGTGGCAACATATGTGATTTGAGCACAAAACTATTAACCATACCAAACCATGAAACCTGACGTGAGCAGAGCCAGACCTACATTCACATCATTCAGTGTTTTCAACTTCCTGTTTTTCAAGGACCAGACAGGAAATTACATAAGGCTAATGTATCCAGTAAAGAGCAACTACTCATTTCTTCAGTTCTGGCAGCGAAACTCGTAGTTTAAAATTAGAGCAGATCTCACCCTCTGAGTCGGTTTTTTGCTTGGCGCTGTCGTACTCTGCCCCGCACACCTCGATCTCAATCAGAGGACAAACTATGCCACGTCCGTGTTTGGGCAGGTGCCGGGCACCCAAAACCTTTGGGAAATAAAAAGAAGTAAACACGTTACTGCTTTAGATCTTTTGACTTCACTGACTCAACACTATGGCAGGAGTTTCCAAAGTCTAACTCTTTTTGGTTAGTTTCGACATTTTCTATGATTTATAAACCCATTTGTTGGTATTGCTCGTAATATGTATTAACTGCGTTCAGATTTGGCTAAGAAAAGATGTTGTCAGTGAGTCATAACATCGTTTCATCTGCATATTGCAGCGATCAGGTGCTAAAAGTTCTTCAGAAACCTCAGCAATCTTTATGATTTGTGTGAAAGAACAACAGCTCCTACTGATGATCGTGTTAAGCAGGACATGTCAGCACCCAAACTTCAAGAGCTAATTTGCTGCTGTTGTTTTAAGGATCTTTATCTCACATTTATTCTTCTGTAACCTCCCTTCAGCTCTCTAGTACCCCGGGGAAATGTGCCTCCCAGTACTGAAACCTTTGCATAACTGCATCACTCATGCAACCATGCAGTTCATTATCCTCACGTTACTGTACCTCTATCTCTAGAGTGACTTGTTCAAGGCCCCGTAGTGTATGTCTGTCAAACGGATCAAAGGCATCGTCCCTCATGATGTGGGGCTGAAGGACATATCCACTTCTTCCATTCAGCATGAACAAGGCCTGGTTCATCTGCATGGGCTTATCTGCATGAAGAAAGACGGAAGGGAAAAGTTAAACAAAAAACACACAAAAAAAAAAAAAAAAAAAAAAAACACAACAAAAGACGACGGGCATATGAAAGCATTACACAGCTTCTGTCTAGATTGTTTATCAGCTTTGACAACAAAGAGGGTAGTTACAGTACCTGCTGTCTGGAAGTTGAGTGCTACCAGCTGAGATCCACAGAGCCACATTGGCAGTGGGTCATAGTTGGAGGAGTCTAGTCTCTGGCCTCTGGGGTAAATCCTGGACAGCTGTAGTCGATTGTACTGCAGGAACTTCTTTCCCTTGATCTTATTGACGTACTTCTCAGCCTTGGTCTCAGGGAAGGATGACATGTCACGGAAACAGGC
Organism: Polydactylus sextarius; assembly: GCA_016801845.1. NCBI lineage: Eukaryota > Metazoa > Chordata > Actinopteri > Polynemidae > Polydactylus > Polydactylus sextarius. The sequence continues at coordinate 12,795,483 of CM028909.1, forward strand.
TCGCTCTGTGCCAATCTCTACAGGAGGCAGGGAGCGAGCGGACACAAGTTGACCTATCTGTACTGATGACTGTACTGGACATGTGACCATAGAATTATGTCACAGCTAAAAAAAACACACACACACGCCTTGTGCGTGTGTGTGTAATACTTACTGTCTTCGTCAAAGGGCACAGGCCTACAGTAGATGACCAGGTCAGATAATTCCAGTGCAATCTTCTTCCTCCTCTCCATCATCTTCCCCTCTTCAAGCTGTAAACAGAGACAATGTGAAACACAGCTGCAGCAATAATTATTTAAAGTGACAGTAGCCTTAAACTTTATTTCCCCCCTTAACAACTACTGCTCAGGTGACTGCACCGAGCAAAACAAAAAACAGCAGGTGAGAGTGTGTCACAATGTTCACTACTCAGCTCATTCAGTTTCTTATGTCAACAACACATTTGTTTTGAACTCTTACACAGCAGTCCCTTTAAGACTTTCAACATGGCTTGAGCACATTAAGTCTCGGTCTGCATTTCCTGTTTGTCACATGATTCAGTGAAATTACCTTGGCCTCTGTGGTCATGGTGACCTCACGGATCTTAAACACCCATTCCTTCAGCTCCTCTGAGCTGCTGGCAGCGACATCCAGCAAAGGGGCAGATCGCGAGGAGGTAGTCGGCATTAGGGAGAAGACATAGGGTCTGCTGCCCTTCCCTTCAAGCCGCGTAACTAAAAGAGAAGGCGAAGAAAAAGGCTTAGAAAAAGGTGAAGAAAAACAGGAATGTGGAGCACAAACATAGGTTTCTTTTGACTAGTTTAACTTGTAAGCTGGTTTCCACCAACCACCTAAATATGAAACAGGTTTAATTTACCCAGTTTTATAAAAAACACTGTATAACAGTGAGAGAAATCCATACATCCACAGTGAGGAAAAATACAAAAAATGTAAACAGGGCACATATAGAGTCAATACTGCTGTTCATTTGCCTCTAGCTTGGTCACAGAGCCAGAGATTAACATTTAAATTCATGGCTGTAAATAATAACTACATCAATCTTTTATTAGCTGGTTAATGGTATTGCAATAATAAACAAATGTCATTGCCATCATAATTCCCTTGTATGCAAAGAAATTAAATTTTGTGTTTATTGTATTTGACCAAAAGTGTAAAACCTCAAAAATGTTAAATTTACTATCATGTGTCATGGTGGTATAATTTTAAAATCAAACTTATTGCTTATGCTTTCACCATATTTACAACTGCTATTCAGTTACAATTTGTGTTATGTATTCTCGATTTAAAATAAATAAATAAAAAGAAAAAGAAGCAAAGCCTGTTACAAGTTATAGAGGCACAGCCTCAAGATTATGACATTCTCTCTACATCCTCTACAATGCTGCAATTGGTGCATTTCGTTTTCCTTACATTACCACTAGATGGAGCCAGAGAGACAGCCGAACAAAAAGGAGCCGATTGAGGCATCAAGTCGGTCTTGCATCACGAAACGGGGTGAACAAGCCCTTCAGTTATCTGGTTACACTAAAGCTAACAACCACTGTCTTGCTAAGTGGTCATATAGAACACGTTAGAGCGTAATATGATGCAAGAAGACAAGATCAATATAATGTTCAATGTTTAGTATAAATCTAGTTATAATAGTTATGTAATTACTTAGTGATGCTCAGTTTTAAAACTGCAAACAAAATAATTAACAGATGTATACATGTATCTATTGGTCTTTATCATACATGACTTCATTATAAACTCTTTTTGTTCAAACCGAGACCCTGTAGGAATGTTTGTAGTTGTTCACAGGTTGCAATCTGATCATCGGATGTGGCACAAATTAAAGAGAATCGACCTGGTGGTTTAACCAAGTAAGAAATGATTCAGCATCGTAACAGTGAAATGCCAGTGAAACCTTAAGTTACCTCAATAACCATACATTCTGCTTTATAGTACAGGACTAGTTAGAAAAAAGGTCACATGGCAACGTGTCGACGCTAGTGGGTATGTGCTGACTGGATCTGAAGATGTCAATAGAATACTAGAGAGAGATCTGTAAAAAACAGTAATAAAAGAACTGAAAGAAGAAGAATTAATAAAAGAAAATGTTCGTAATGGATAAGAAAAAGACAGTAAAGAGAATACAATTAAAAACAAAAATGTTAGGATACTGTAAGCTTATATGACAGCTAGAAAAAGAGGTTGCCCTGTGGCAAGGTGACTGCCTGCTCTGCAGCCCTGCAGCGCACAGTCGAACAGGAAGTGGAGGGAGCACTCACTAATATGACAGGAAGACACGTCCACACTTCCTCTCAGGAGATCTCCCAGAGGGCTGTTCTCTGTCATCTCCTGCTTGACAGAAAACCAGAGGATTAGGGTAGTTGTTTGTGCTCACGTTGAAGTTAGATTACACATAAATCTCCATGACAATGGATAACTGATAGAAGAGTGACAAGGCCCGACCTCCCAATAAAGGGCCGAGGGCCCCTAATTTCACTTGACAAATATATAAATGTGTGACTGTGGGACTCTCTTAGTTTAAGGTTTTAATTCTCACAGTTCTATCAGGCTCTGCTGCCGATGGACTGATCTCCTCTACGTAGTTAGCAGGAAACCACAGCTGCTTCTTTCCGCCGCAGTCACCCTTCCACCTAAGAGGAAGAGAGATTCGATGAGTGATGCAAGAGGGGTGGGAGAGATGGTGCTACATCAATAACATAAAAATGGATTTCTAGCTAATCTCGTGGTCCAACACCTATGTCATTTATGCCATTCATTTGATGTGGCTCTGTCTCTCTCTCTCTCTCTCTCTCTCACACACAAATACCATCTATTGCCTGAATGGACATTTGAGAGCTATGTGCAGGGTGAGTATTTTGCCAGTAACTCACCATCCTCCTTCCTGTTTGTCCACATTAGAGATGATGGCGTTCTTGACGAAGGAGAGTTCATCGTCTCTCTGAGCTTTATACTCATACATGGCTCTCACCGTGCACTGAAAAGACAAGAAACACGTTCACCAGCTCATCTATACATAGGTCGATGAGGTTGCAGCTAACAATTATTCTGATTATCAGTTAATGTGTCGATTCGACTGTCGGGAAAAAAATAAACAAAACTGTTGTTTCAAACAACTCGCACATAAAAACTTAAATGTCTGCACATTATGGTGCAAAAAAGAAGTAAATATAATTTTTGGTATATTTGACACAGAGATTCTGCACAGAAGCACAGAATCAAACACATGCTGCCTTTTTAAGTTCATAACTACTGATCTAAAATGCATAAAAGGCTAAATTATATCAAATTTATGGACATTGGGTGATGCAGCCATGTGCTGAGAATAAATGAGAAATGCAAGTAATTCATTTCGAGTTGACTGGCTCTCTTCCCCCACATTAACAAACGCTTTCACTGCATATCTGAGTATAATAACGTATAGTTAGCTATAGTTATATCTCTAGTTCAAAGGTCCCGCCCGACACATAAACTCAGTACAGTCTACTTACCTTAAATGTCGGCATTTGATTGGCCTCCACATAAAAGCCTGGATTCCTGCCCTCGTACAGTGACCCGTAGTCTGGCTCCTTTTGCACAACAGATAATGTGTTAAAAGGACAGAATACAACTACACAATTTGACTTTTTTTGTACAAAACAGTCACATTTCTGACTGACTTATTAACCCAGATCATATTTTTATTTATTGGACCCGGACTGTGTACTTACAGCAGTGCCTATCTTCTCCAGTGTGTCCTCATTGATGGGGTAACGTAGCTTCATTTTGCGGTACAGAGGGTGTTTCTCATAGTAGCTGATGAGATCTACGAGGCTGTCAAACTCTGAGGTGCCCAGCACTACAGTCTGACCCTCCTGCTGCACACGACAGTGCTTTATTTTACCCTCAGCCCTGTGAAGAGACCAGATATATCGGTTACTTTGCATTCATCTGAATAGTAGTTCTTAAGGTAATTACACTGGTTCTTCCTGTCTACAGCCTTTATTAAAATAGACATTACAATGGTACATTAAAATGGAATTCAGAAGAATGGAAATGACTTCAGATCTAAATAAGCAATGAGTTACCTGAAAGAAATGGCATACGAGTTGGGTTCTGTCCTCTTCCTTACAAGGAAAGCTCCGTCACGTGGAACCCTCATCAACATGTTCTCAGCATGGCTCCTGGAGAGGGTCGCATGGTACCACCTAGAACAGACACACACAAAAAAAACAGAGACAGAAAATGTCCTAAATAACTGGATAGCTGGAAGGATGCAACTTCTAAATGAGTGTGTCTGGTACCAGTCTACATTGACAATAGTATATAAAACTTTATTCACAGTTGAAACAAACATGGGGTGGATTTCTAGTTTATTACCTGAGACGACCTAGAATACATCAACTAAAGGTCAGTGTTCAGGGTTTCATAAATTAACATTCCTTTCAATCTGTGTGAATACTCACTCTTTACTTTCATGGGCATTGGTCTGAGGCACTGGCTCAGTCAGCTTCATCTCAAACTCATTGCAGCGCAACGCCACCTGCTGGTAGTGAGTGATGAGAGCAAAGAGCGTGTCGAACACTAGGTTGTCAGTCAGGTAGAACTTGGGGCTTCCCGCTTCTTGGCGGGAGTGGATACGACAGTGCTGCACTCGTCCTGAGCGCCTGGTGAGGGATGAGAGGAGGAGAAGTGAATGATTAGATCATTAGGACCAAGATAAACGTGGTTAAATAAAAACACAACATCACCCTTCTTTAATCTTGATCACGCTGACAGCAGAGTACGTATGTGTTGTTTCCATACATTATGTGCTCAGCACACGCACACAAATTGATTAACTGTTGCAAAGCCAATGCATTAGCAGACAGAAGGTGAATGATGACACTTCAGACCGTGACAACATCCACATTCAGTCAATGATGGAGAGACTGACATTGATTGATCTGCAAAGTGTGTCACTCTACTATTATCTGCTATATGCAGTCTAGCGCAAAGACTACACAGAGTGAGGAAGGAAGAGTTTGTCAGTGACATATAAAGTTTTGATGTTACACCATCATTACAAACTTTATCTTTTACAAACAGTAAATATTCATTGAATACTAACTGTATGTTTCTAAATAATACACCCCATCAGTTTCAGAGATTTATGTGAACATATCTCCCATCATTACCAGTGATTTTTGTCCCATTTACAGCTCAAACGAATGCACACTCAATTTGTGCAAAGTGTGCAGGAATAACAAATGGAAAAGCATTTGCACTATACCAGAAAGACAGTGTGTAGTCTCCCACGAAGGTCTCACTCTCTCGGACGAGGAAGGAGCCATCGGGGGCTCCGGTCTCCAAGCAGTACTCAGACAGCAGCCTCTCGGCTATCTGCCGCCCGTCCCGACCTGCGCCCAACTTCCCGTGGAACCATTTCTCCGTCACGTGTTGGTCCATACCGTTGGACACCTGGGAGGTTTGAAGAAAGAGGAGATGTTTTTTCAGCATCACAGCTATAAACATTTTGTCCTTGTACACACAAGAAAAACAAATGTTACTATCATCATAATACCATTATTATCTAAAGCAATACCTTCACAAGTGGTTCAATGTAAGCACTTAAAGCTGAAAGACATGCAGTCCTTACAGGAATCATATTATTGCTTATACTGTATGCAATTTGATAGTAATATCTGGTCCTCTCACAATTACAAGTTCATAGTCAGAAGAAGAGCTTCTTATGTCTACATATACAGACAACAGATCAGGTCTACTAACCTCTCTGTGCTCCTCCTCATCATCGTTACCCTGGTTATTGGAGGTCTCTTCTGAGTAGTAAATCTTACTGCTGGTCAGGACAAAGAAATGAGGGTACCACTCCTGTGGGGAGACGGAGGGAGGATGAAGGGAGAACAGTTGTTTCAATGATGTCGCACTCAATGAAATATTGAGACGATTAGTATGTTACATTTCTGAAAAGTAATAAGTCTTAACTATAAGAACATCATACCAAGTTATAAAATAGATTTTAATAATCAAAGAGTGATAAGCTCAAAAATGATAATGAGTCTTTGATTTTTTTTACAGATAAAGCCTAAGATCATCTATGAAACACAAAACAGGAGCAACACTGATGCTACTTCTTTCCAAGCTTAATTCATTTCATTTTAAGTTCATTGTTCTTCCTCAAGGACCATCCAGAGTCCATTCATGTTTGGTGAACATGCTTACGTGGTTAATAGGGTCTTCCAGGTACAGGATGCCATTTTTGATGGAGTTGCTGATATCGTTCTCTGAGTATGGGGTGGAGGTGGACACCTCCTCATAGGCACTGCCTTCTGCGAGCTTCTTATGCTGCAGATGATAAAGGGAGAGGAGGACAGACAGACAGGGGATGAGGTGGACGTTTAATCAGAAACGTTATTATACAAGAAAATCCGTTCATACAGAAACTGAAACACAATGCGATTTTTCATGACTCCAGGTGCCTGCTGACCTTGATGAGGATTTTCCTCTTGAGCTGGTTGGGAGAGGGGAGACCATCTGCTGCAATATCCACTGCTTTGGTCAGCAGCATGTCTCCAAACACTTTCTTAAAATGTTGGGCCATATTCCTCTGTTGCACAATACTACAGTGGTCCTCGATGGACAGGATGATGGGATAGCTGAGGGAGGAATATAGATCGAAACGTCAATATTGTAACTTCAAAGAAATCCCCTCCACGCCGGTGCTTACGTATCATTTTCTAATTGTATTTTCTCACGCTGCAATGATAAGTGACGTCAGTGCGGCGCATCCACATTGTTTCGTCTGAAATCTGATATCATGCACGTGCGTGCACGCTATGTTTTTACGTTGACTGTCACGGACAACTACAGAGATAAAGAGAGTTGGCTGTAATGGAAACTCACTCAGATGTGACAAAGGCGTGTTCTTTGATGGTGGTCAGGACATCACAAAACTTGATTTTTGTTGTGAGGGTGTGTCCGTGGTAGATGACTGGCATTGCATCAGGACCATCCCAGCAGTCCACTAAAAATAAACACATATGCACATGTAGGTCAAGCAACTAACTCAATACAATACTACACAGAAAGAAGTAAATATACGTGCAGGCAAATACGTTATATCTACAGAAGAGTTTTGAGACCTTTTAAACTTTAAAAGGAACATGGTTATGTCATGTGTGTTTACTTTTTGGGGGGCACCGTGACCTTTACGTCACTATAAGCCATTCCTATACAGAGAAACCTGCTTGACAAGGGTTATATAACACTTGTATGTATGAGTGTGTGGGTAAGGGTGCAGCAGCTGTATTGAAAGTTGAACTTCAAGGAGGAAAGGTAAGACAGTAAATTACAAGTACAAGTGCAAAAGTCAAGCAGCAGTGATTTACTGTACGTGCCGTAAAACTCGAGTCTGTGTTTGTGTGTTTACCCACATTCAATACAGCGGCAGCCCATCCTCAGACAGCGAGCGTACGCCTCCAGGGATGACTCACTGGAAAACTGGTCTCCCGTCAGGTAGCTAAAAATAAATGAGTAACGTCAAAGAACACACACACACACATACACACAAAACACATCTAACCAGTCTTTCAAAGCATTCACAAGCACAATAAACACACACACACACACTCTGTGGTGGTGACCCAAACACACTGATACTGTTAAATCAAAATGGCTCTTTCTTTTCTTTTTTTTTGTTGACACTTCTTGCTCATTCAACTGTTCGATTCAAACATAATCAAAGCAACACAGTACTTTTCATTACGCTGCCCCAATGAGTATTGTTTCAAAACCGGTGCAAAAGGTTATCATTTGAACTGCCTTTCACACACTTTTTCAATAGGAGGAAAAATACATTTTCCTGCAAAACATGCCGGGATCTCTGAGACATAATTGTTAAATAATACACATATCTGACAAATGAAGTCAGTTAAAACACCCACTTTGGTTAGAGGTTTCAAAACTTCAGTGTTCCCATGCCATAATTACAACTTTACAACTGGTTGAGCTAAATGTGAGTGTAAATGTCATCCATCACGCCATCCTTACGTGTTGTGCGAAGAGGAGATCCAGTAGTGGGACAGTGGGTTGTTCATATTCTCAGGACACACTTGGTCCAGTGAAGAATCCCAGATGGTGTTCTCTTTCGAGAACAGATACGTCAGGAACTTCACAGGAGAGACAAGAGAGGTGAGAATGAGGCTGAATTCAAATACACACACCTCCTCGAACTTGCAACGCTCGCAAGACTTAAATTCTATGTTCCTGAGGAAGTCTCGCCCTTGTTAATCAAGACTGCAAAAGTCTCAAGCCAACTTTTTTTGAAGTGTACCGATGCCGTGCAAATATGAAGAAATCACTAGCATTGTCAGCAAGTATATCAACTTACAAAGCTTGTGAAACAAATTCAGAGCTGGTGGCTAATTGAGTACATGTGTTAAACGTACGTTTTTTAAAAACTTGAGCAGGTCCAGAAGTTCTCTTGCAAGTTGCCCTAACAGGATATGATCTAGTCTTTGACCACTGGATTAGTGAGTCTGTTTCTACACCAAAACCATTCAAGAATTTCAGTCACAAGTGATGGAATGTCTCATACAAGTAATGTACTGTGATAATCTGCACGGCAAAAGCTGCATGCAGACGATACATTTCAATGCACGAATCCCCTGAAACTATGAGCAAGGTCCTGTTGTGGCATGCATTCATGTATTTGCTAAATAGTATATGTTATTTATAAATGCTGGAGAGACTACTGGACAGCTGCTTAGTGTAAAGATATGCACGTGCTAACCACAAGTCAGTGGTGCTCATTCACAAGCTGGTAAGAGACACAATCTGTTTTAGAATGGGACTCTCATATGTTCAGAATATGTTCAACATAGAAAACTAAGGCTTTCAAACGCGGATCTAATATTATCAGAGATAATACTCAAATAGGGGTAGAGTTTACCTTCCATATCAACTATTTACACAGACATAATGACGATGAGCACTTCAGATAAGTCGGAGTGTTTGTGACAGAAGCCTGTGGGCATGTAGTGTGCGAGTCCGGAGAGTGAACATTGTGTTCAGTCTGGCAACAACAATGGTGATGACATTTGCTGTCATACAAGCAAACAAAAACACGGCAGCTCAAGCAGCACTGTTTTGTGCTTCATCCAGCCGTCACCGTGTAAAACCTTCCCTGATCTTTTATTTTTTTTACATCTTATAATATTCTAAGGACAACCAGGGCCCAGTTAGCTCCAGCTCTCTCTTTTCTTCAGTCAATTGTATCTTTGTGGTGACGACAAAAAAAGCATCTCGCCATTTCTGCAAAACTAACACAGCACCACAGTCAATAACCTTTTCTGTCTGTGTGGGAGGAGGTGTTTTAGGCCGACATCATGGCTATCCATGTCAATTTTTGAGCATCTTCCACCCACACAACCAACATAGAGGGGGGCTATGGAAAAACATAACGTGCAAAAACATGTTTAAAATTTCCATTGGTAAGTGAAGACCCCCCCCCCCCCCCCCCCAAAAAAAAGGACATGACCAAAAAAAGGAAAGAAAAGAAGTGTAAGTGAGCATGTACCTCATCTTGGTGGAAATAAGGCTGCTCCACCTCCCTGAGGGGGTCTTTCAGGTAGCCAAACATAAACTCCTGAACCTTGTTGTTGTCTGTGGCCCACATTTCCTAGATTCACATATAAACACAAGATGTACTAGAGCACACACACGACACAAATCAGCAATAAAGTTAAGGTTCAATGGACCGTGGAGATTACCTTTTGAGACTCGAGGAGGAAGCTCTTGAAGTCCTCAAGAGAGATCCTCTGTTCTGGTCTGTCAATGAACCTGATAAAGAAAAGTAAGTGGCTGATGTCAGTGCACGCACACACACACACACACACACACACATCTCTCTCACTGCAGAACACACACTGCAGAAAGAACAGCTATATGTTTTTGCTGTATGTTGAGATTTGACCTTACCTTTGTAGAAATGGGACCTCCATCTGCAAGGTTGGTCAAAAAGAAAAAAAATCAGTTAATTAGTCAAAGTGCTGTTCCTTCATTTTGTCTATTAGTTGTAATGTAGATGGACACAGATATCCGCTGGGTGGTTACTTGTGGGGGGCCCTGAAGTCATCCATTTAATCTGACCCCAGCCTGCCTGCCTGCCTCCGTGTGTGTGTGCATGTACTTGTGTGTGTCCTAATGGCCTCCACCAGAGGGGTTTGGGTGGTTTTTAACTGGTCCATATTGATCTCACAGCCATTTGAGAGCAGACAGATGGGGGAGTAAGGGTGCCTTGGCAGGGCATCAGATGGGGAGCTGGGAGATGAAAGTGCTGGGACAGATCTATCTGTGGATACATAAAATGACAGCACTTACGTTTTTCTGAGCATCAAACATGAGGCTGCGATAGAGTTGCGCAAACTGACTGAAGGACACGTCTCCGTTCCTCAGCTCAGAGTCCTAGAAAACAAGAAACAATGCAAAAAAAAAAGAGAAGGCAAAGAGACCGTTGACAACAAATCATAAATCTTTAGCTTCTAACAACATCGCACTGAAAGGGAAGTGGGCACAAAGATGAGAATTGAAGGGGTTTAAGATAAGAAGGAGGTGGTTACCGGAAGTTTCTCTCGGAGGAACTTCATGTTGGGCACCCTGTAGTTGACCTGGCTCAGCATGCTCTTCAGATCCTTACAGGATATCCTAAACACATACACATATTTTGTTGAAACACAAACATGGACATGCACGTACAATAAGCTACTAGCTTGCACACATAGACACACTGAAAACCTACAAACACACACCCCACATGCTCTGCTGAGTGTTTCTTTCTTTCTTTTTTTTTCTTGGCTTCACTTTTACTACAGAGCCTGGAATTTTGGACAGAGAAGACAATACCCTAACAGCGTAACAAAGGCTCGCTCTTTCGTCAGGGATGTAACAGACAAACATCTCTGTGCATCTCCTCCATCCTCTGCAGTCTGTTTCCTGCTGCAGGAAGAGGTGCTGTTGTGTGGCTGAGAGCTTAGTTCCTTCACTACACCTCAACAAAGCTCTCTCACAGACACCTAACCAACAAGATTTCTACTTGCTCTAGATACTGGGGAAGGAGCACACAACTGGAACACCGAACAATCGAGTTATATATGATTACGCCTATTTCCTGCGAGGGTGATCTGATTAACTCTGCAGTTTTCATCTTTTAACCGTGCTGACTTACCTGTCTTCTCTGTTGCGATCAACAGCATAGAACTGCTTGCGTAACCACCTTAAAAAGAAAAAAAACAAAAAAAACAGACAAAAATAATGAATGACGGTCAGTAACAATAACACTGGTTCACATCACTTTTCAGTAATTTGAGGTTTGGAAGTGTTGTTTACACTGACACTCTTCACCTTTCTATTTGAAGTGGCGTTGGGGACTTCAGCGTGTCAGCCACAAGCCAATTTAGCCCCTTGACCCACATGGTGATCTCTTCATCGGACGTAGCTGAGAAAAAAAGAAACACTTGATTCAGGTTTTTTTCCCCATCTCTATTCAGTTAAAGTTTCAGTTTTTTTTCCTGGTCCTAGTCATTAACTGTGTAGATCATGAAGGGTTTCTAAGCACATTTGTGATCTGTAATGTCAGGCAACAAAAATAAAATTGACTGACATGATATTAAGACTTTGTTTTGATATTGTACAATGAGACATTTACTCAAGAACACTAATAAAAACAAATAAAAAGTAAAATATATATATATATATATATATATATATACATATATACACACACACACACACACACATACAGAAAAACAACAGCACGTGAGAATCAAAAATGTGACAGTCTGCTGGTCTGATGGAGGTTTGTGGTTCATGATGACGTTAGCAGGGGTGTTCAACTTCTTCTTTTTCTTTTCTAAATGACGTTATAGTGAAATAGTAACGTGATAGATGTAACTCAGCGTATGGCTGCCTTTGTCTGTGCGTACCTGCCAGGCTGAGTGATTTAAGGCGAAACTCTGTGCCATACAGGATCACGAAACAGTGAGCCTGGTCCAGCCGCGCAGCCGAATCCTCCCCATAACGTTCGAAGTCCCGGGACTTCTGTCCAGGACGGATCTCTTTGATCTCTCGAATGTCAACTGGGGAAGACAGAAAAACATACAACTGTTAGCAAAGCAGAGTAACATCGTTTCCTTAAGAGAGCTGAGCGACACAGATGGAATGAAAATCATAATAATAACATGATGTTACTATTTCTGACTGGTGGTGAAAAACAGGTATCGCTATTGCAATGCTGTGTGAAAACTAGAGTCTAATCATTTCAATTCTATTATTGATGGTTCAGCTAAAAGACAATGTTACATTCACCGTTTCCTAAGATTTTAATCTGGGAAACATAAATGTTTTATCTACTTTAAACATGTCGGCGTCACTTTTGTTTCCTTGAATACAAAACCATGTGCAGGTCTAGGCTAAACTGGAAACACATTACCCAAGTCTGATGTCCAGACCCTACTCTGGACCAAGAATTTATTTTTACTGGAAAATGCAAAACAGCCAAAACATGATGTGAAATAAACAAGGAAGATGACCTTTTATGATAATATTTGCATAAAATCAAAACCAACACACCGTATGTTTGAGTTTCATGCCCCCTGGCCACATAAAACAGAGGCTATGACCTGAACCACATAGAAGTATATTTCAGGTAAAGGCATACAGTAAATAGATGAGATGTTGAGAAGATGATGAAGTTAGCAACACTTGGTTTCACTCTCACCACTGAGATCAACCAAAACCACCATCAAATCTGCAAAGACCATGACCCAGATGCAGATATTATATCATAAAGACTAGTTGAGTGAGTGAACCAGAGGTTTTAAACTCATATACACCGGTATGTAGACAAAAGGACATCAGAGGGTGAATATAAGACGGATATGTAATTTCCAAACCAAACCTGTTAAAAAAACAAAAAACAAAAAAAAAAAAAAAACACTGCAAAAACTGCTTCATGGTTTATCTTTTCAAAAAATACTGAGAAAAAAAGAGCTGGTAAACATCTTGATTTCATTAATAAGCAGTTAGAAACAGTCAAAAATTTTATGGGAGGCTGTGGAGCAGTGTAACAGGTTTTTATCTGTGTCTCGTTAGCAGTAGTTAAAGACTCACAGCCAGACTCTCCTGCTAAACACGCACACACGCGCACGCACTCACACAATTTGCTCAGCTCCTGCTCCTCTTCCTGTACCCGCACCACACATCCTGTGCTTTTGTCGCCTACACACCACATCTGTGTTGTGTATAGGTGAGAATGTGCACACTCTTTTCTCAGACATTTAAAAAAAAAAAAAAAAAAAAGTAAGAGTCTTCTCATTTGAAATTTCACTAAGCCAAGATCTCTGTTCATACATCACACATTTCAGTTTACTTTTACCCGCTATAAAGGCCAATAGACTTCCGCTGAAAGCAAGACGGCTCTGACAGGCTGATCTGTTACAAAACGCTTTCAGTCATTTGAGTCAAAATATTTGGAGCCTGCCTCAGACAGATGCAGGAAATAAGGAGATAGCCAGAAGTGTACCCTTACCAAAGAAGATGAGAGGAGGTATCCTGCTACACACTTCCACATTTCCTCCAGTGCTTCGTCCTGCCTTCCACACCATTTCTACCACTCCTCACAAAAACTGGTTTTATGAGAAATAATTAAAACTCAGTGCTGATAAATTATCCCGAGTGTCAGAAGCACGTAGGCTTCCTTACTATGAACGAACGGCATTTTTCATTCAACAAAAGAAGCAACTGTGTTCAAACAGTAAAAACCGTCCAAACACAAGCAGCCATAAAGTAACTAATAAAAATCATATACTGTCAATTTAATCTTTTCATCAAGGTCCTGAAATGTAAGGATTTTTTGGGACTATTATAGAAAGATAAACAATTTTAATACACAACCTTGTGCTTGGCCTTTTTCACTGTGAAAATTTATAGACTAAATCATTCTAATAGTGAGTCAAAAGGTTATGAGATAGTCGTGAGTGAGTGCTGCTATGTCAAACTATAAACCTGGCAAAAGTGATTAAAAAATGGGTAAGTGGCACCAAGTATTTGTTGTGTGCAACTACAGCACAATATTGTGCAATGGTTTAACAAATATGTTCTGCAATTGGAGCTACTGGATTAGTGAACTGACAGAAAAAAAATAAACAAACAACATTGGCTTATTATTAAGTTATTGTCATTTTTAAATGGTAAAAAACTCTCAAATCCAGTGATTTATTTGTCATATTTGCAACTTCATTAACTTAACTAAAAAAATGATCATCAATCAATCATTAATAATCATTTTATAAATGAGAAAATTAACTGAGAAACTAATCTGCAGATTATTCAAAACCAACAGTAAGTTGCAGCGATAATCAAAATTATAAAACACAAAAATGTGTTAAGTATTTCACATGCTGACCGGAGAGTACATACTGCCTCGCAGGCCAGATCCAGATCTACTCTAACACATGGATCTGAGCATTGTCGATGTGTCTGCTTTTATACATTCAGATCCACGTCTTAATTCATAAGAAACTGCAGAGGAAAAATAAGTAAAGACAATCTTGGATCCATCTCTTTGGCCACATCAACATTCTTCCCTGGCCCACGCCTCATCCTTTTTTAAGTACTCATGTTGACAAATAAACAAACAAAATCACAGGCGGAGATAATATAAAGCTATATATTGTATATTTTTACATTTTGAGTTGTTTTCAGCACACACTTTCACGTCAGCTCCTTCTAAATCACATCGGATAGTTAACTTAACAGAAGACTGATAAAGAACTGTCATGCAGCTACGTGGATTCTCTTCTTCTTTCCAACGCTGGGTAAACTACTACTATGTTGTCATACAGACATAAACAATCTAAAGCCACGTGTTGCCTGCCTCTGGGTTAATGTAATTTTCAGAATAAACAAGATCGACAGCTGTTATGGCAATTCTAGGGTGTAACTGAAGGAGGAAAAAAACGGAGCGGCACGTCAACTAGAAATGACATCACACGTCTGAGGCGAGAAAGCTTGTGCATGTCCTTTGCAGAAGGTAGCAGGTCAGAATGATGACAGTTTCCACAGACACGTGCAGGTAATTCTATCCACACTTACATTACTGAAAAGTGAAAATAAAGGATTTAAAAAAAAAAAAAAAAAGTCCCTGACAATTTCTTCATCGTTTACAAAACTTCCTTACCAAAGAAATTACTTGGGTCTATCTGACATTAACACAACAAGACACAGCTAAGCATGGGCTCCCCCTTTATTATCACCCTATTAACATGAACACACCATGTGTTGTTAAAGTGACTGATGACACACTCCTCTGAGTTATTAATTGGCTGGTGGTATTTTCCAAGTTAATGATTAAGATTGCAAACTTAGACATTAGACTTAGTCAGACATTTCATTATACGAGAATCCGTGTTGACGTCTTCAGTCAAAACAATAACTATCTGCTTTTTAAAGACATTTTTGCCTCAACTGTAAAATTATCTCAACCAGATAATCGATCATTGTCGAAGTATTTCATGAGCATTTCTCTGTTGTTGCCCGATCAAGGAACCGATTGTTTCACCTGTCGCTCAAATAATAACCGCAAAGCTTTAAATGATCCGACAGGTACGTTTACTGTCTTATTGTGACAAAAACATCTTAGTACAGGAGACAGTAGCTGTGAGAAATATGCAAGTCTTGTCTAACAAAGTGTATGTGGTCTGTCACTTGTGTGTTAACTAACTGGTTCAGTGAGTCCTGCAGGGAACTCTCAGCGCTGGCAGAGCAGATGGCTGACACAGCATCAAGTCTGACTTGTGAATGTGGTCTGAGCTTTAATTTACTGCTTCTCAGAGAAACCTTGTGGATACAGCAACACGGATCCAAAATTCAAACTCGTGATGTATGAATCATTACCTATCACAGACACGTGTACCGGTTATATTCAAGTCTACTCATTCGAAACAATCTATCTAACTATTACTACTATAAGTATTTGAGAATTTAAAGAAAAAAGCAATGACATCGCAGCGGCCAACAGTAAAAACGTATAGATAACATTTACAACCATCTTGACATGGATCGTGTGATTTGTCAACAGAATTGTGACCAAAACACAGACTGAGCGACTGAACCTGTAATTGTTCTCTGCTGTCAAACTACAGCATTTGTGCAACAGTTTTGATATATGTTGCTAAAGGTAATGAAGTCCTGCAAGAAATACTACTGTCAGGTATTCAGCGTCGACTTACTTTTTCGTTTAAGTTGTTGCGAGATCAACTGTGTGATCATTTTCGGAGGGACTACAAACTGTAGTCATCAAAATGATCATAAAGCTAAGTCAGCTCCTCTCTTTCCAACACACTCTCCATATCATAACCATAGTGAGGGTAGAATTTACTGCAGAACTAATGTATTACACTGCATTACTTTTTAGCTGGGTGTGTGTAATAAACTGCAGACTGAGTGTATGTCTGCATTGAGCTAATAGGAGTCAATATATTGGCTGATATTAGCTTAATGGGCAAAGTTTCTTTGAGACACTTCATTATGCGGATATAAAACTCCAGTGAACTTGGTGATTTGCAGCATTGCCAACAACGGTCACACTTGATGCTAATAAGTGAAATCAGGTCTTAAAAGTATTTCTCTGAAATTAAACCCTGCAAACTAACGCTCCTTTTTGAGGAGAACATGGAAAAAGTGAGAGGGCTCCAAGTAACAGCACATATGGAAGCTCATTCATAAAAATCTACAGTCTAAGTGTCCTAAAGTCCGTCAGTTAACTCATTTTAACATCTAAGTTGCTCTCTCAGGATGATAAAATAACAAGATAGCGAAATCATACTGATACTAAAACAAGATTATGATTCATGTTCTCAGTAACATACCCGGAAACCAGATATTCTATACGATTATTTCATTTCAGAAAATACATTTATGACACGTACCATCATCTAAACAATCGTTATGCTGTGAGACCACATCCTGCTTTGTCAAGATGTACTGGTAATAGACTTCAAGTCAGATAGCCCTACATTTTCTTATATCATATTTATTTGCTGCATATATATATAAAATATATATGCAGCAAATAAAGACATCATGTGCATGAAATAAGTGTCTCTTTAGAAATACAATGAAAGAAAAAGACAAATCGATTCAGGGGAGAGAAAATTTAGGGAAAAATACGCTTCGATCCAGAGACAAGCAGGTATACTCTTCTCAGCACTTTATATTTAGCAACAAACTAGAGTGCTTTTTCTACAGCAAATGGACATCACTCTCTCTCATTGGCATTGATAAGGGGGTGAAGAGAGCAGGCCAAATCATTCCCAAATGATCTCACACTTCCAGTAAAAACCATCATTCTATTTCTGTACATTAATGAGCCGCCTAGGCCAATTTCACATCACCAGTAGTATCAAATGACAGCTATGAGGTCACATCTGTATGAAACTGTTCATCACAGTAGATAATACTGTTGTGTGCCTCCTCCTGTTCCTCCTGTCTTCTTATGTGTGTGTGTGTGTGTGTGTGTGTGTGTGTGTGTGTGTGTGTGCGCTCTTTTTGCTGCATCCGGAGCAGAGTGCAGCTGTGCACAAGGCATCCTGCTACCCGCAATACAGACAACTTAACGACTCACCGAAGCCCTGTGTATTCTCAGTTAGACACAATGTTTTATTAAAGATTAACCTGAACGCCAGCTTCTACTTCACAGTATATTCCTACTAATGCAACAACAGTTTGTTCTGGTTGAATGTTTATGTTTTTTATTTCTTATTGTTGACCCTGGATTTGTACCTGTGATGTGATTTCTCTGCTTCTAGACAGCACTGACAACTAGGCTCATCCTACAATATCCAAACCTGCTCTATCAGAATGTTATTAAAAATGCTACAAAATAAAATGAACAATTGGACATTTAAGTACTGTAAATGACACACACACACACACACACTGACAGTGCAACTTTCACTAGCCAATTTGTACTGAAATAACACAAATGATGTTGATATTTATAGGCACTATTGTGATTTTCTTTTCAGTAATATTGTCATATCGTCTTTTCTGGGTGAAAAGACAACTACCGATGGCTGCACCACAGTTGTGTAATAAAAGCTGCACTGTTATTAGACTGTTTCATCTGAGAGAAAATAACAAATTGCCTGTCTACCTGTTTCACTTTCATTTCCACATTAATAATCCATGTTTACATTTTCTTATGTGTATCATGTGAAAGCACCGCACTTAGTGTCACATTACCAATATTACTGAATTCAATCAATAACACAGCGGCTCTCCAGCTCTTCTCAATACCATCATGTCATGTGTATACATCAAATCTTTAGTGAGCCATCGAAGCATAGTTATATAGTAAAATTTCTGAATGTATGTATATAAAACAGCCAGTTGTGATATGACTACTAGCATTTTACCATCATCACTCAGGAGCATTGCTATATGTTTGTTTATATTTGTGTTTGTGTTTGTGTTTGTGTGTGTGTATCAGCATGCTACTCACTCTCTCCCTCGATTTTATCCGTGCCCCGAGTCCAGATAATAGTCCTGGTCTCCAGCTTGACTTGAAATGTCCTTCTCTCCGGCCGCTGGGATTTCTTTGAATAATACAGTGTCAGTACTGTCCCCAGCTCCAGGTCTCGGTACAGGTTGTTCATCTCCGTGTCGTTGTCCATCCACGGAACAGGTCCATTGGAAAAGAAGCCCGAGGTCCCTGCCATGTTCACTTCCCCTGTTTGTTATCCGTTTCCTCTTAGAACAATCTGCTCGGTTCAGGCTTAGACAGGGATACCTACGGCAGGAGGAGAGAGGGGGAAACCCATGAACAATTCCCCAGGGACTTCTAGTGTGTTGATGTTACACCAGAGAAGAGTTGACACATTTGATTAGAGCTGACAAAAAAAAAAAAAAAACATCCAAATTTTTTACTTAAAAATTTCACCAAGTTCTTACGCACACAAAGACTAAGGAAAATACTTTCAAAGACACTTCTACTCGGACCTACTTGTCAATGTGTGAAATGAGAACTTAAAGGACGAACATTTTCTGAAAGCTTTGCAAATCTCCAGTTATACTACCACATCTCAGAGATCCATTAGTGGCAAAAAATAAGATATCACATAGTCAGCACTGACACAGCAGATGACACCATTTAAAAAAAAAAAAAAAAAAATCACATACAAACATATATTCATGTCTCTATGCTTTGTGAATGTGAATATGCAAAGTTTGAGTGTTTGTTGTTCGTACTTATTTTATCTTTTGCACATGACATGAAACAGTATAAGTTCATAAACAAAACAAAGAGATTGTTCATTGTAGAAAAACACAACTATGCTCTATTACATCTGTAGAAATAAGGTTACATTCAAGTGTGTGATGTACACAAACCCAACAATTTGAACATTTCATAACACGCTGTGTATGATGTTATTGATTTTTCTTTATGACTTTGGCTACTAGCGACATTGTGTACAAACGGGAGCACTATGGCACTAAAGACCACTGCGGTTTATAATTAACACCCATGTAAATAAAACAGATAACTTTCTTTCCTGTACGATCTCACTCTATAAGAAGCAGCGAGGAGGTGTAATCCGGTTTTAAATTGTTGTTTTTTTTTTTTTTTTTATGAAAAGAAGAAAAAAAAAACAACCAACAGGCCTGTAACCTGCTGCAGAGGAAAATAAAGTTTATTTTGAAGACATGAAACATCACATAATTGGGAATACAAGTGGTGGCGAAATGCAGCAGAGACCAGTGTAACAAGAACCGTCTGGCTATTTTCAAAGCGTGGAAACGGGGCCGGTGTATGCTAGCATTTCACTGGGCCATTAAAAAAAAAAAAAAAAAAAGAAAAGAAGAAAAATCATGGCTGGTTTCAACCTTGAAAACAGCCCAGGTAGCGGTGGCTAATCTGCTTCTTTCTACCACCAACCTCTACTCTTCATCCTCCTCCTCCTCCTCTCTTTTCGTCTTACCGTGTTGGAGAAAAATCAACTGGAAAACAACACGTCGCAGAGGCTGCTGCTGTGCTGTGTTGTACCTACCGCCGCAATCTCGGCCCGACCGCACATCTCCAACGGCTGAGGCAGCTCCTCTCTCTCCTCTCACGCTCCCTTCGTCTCTCTCCTTCTCCTTGTTTCCCCCAGCACCTCCCGGTTTTGCGTGTTTAAATCATCGCCCGGCCAGTGAAAGCTGCTGTTGTCCCGACAAAAACAATTCCAGTTTCTCCCTCACTCCTCCGGCCGTCCATAGAGACAGGCAGGCAGGCAGGCAGCGAGGACCGTGGTAAGACTACGCAAGTTTGTCTGCTCTCAGATCCAGAGAGAACAGGCCCTTCCCCCCCAAAGCCGACCACCAGAAGCGTCACTGGACCGGAATCAAAAACCAGTCTTCCGCTGTGATTTTTTCACAATAAAGGTCTTGTTATAGTTTTATGAGATAGTGGGGAGTGGTTGAGTAGCTCGTGCTCTTTGTAGCATCAGTAAAAGCCACTGAAAATGTAAATAAATTTGAACTAAATAAAGTGAAATTAAATAAAAAATAATCTAAAACGTAGCAGCCATTTTCAGCCACAGATAACAACTGGATGGATGAGTATCGTTCGTTTTGTATTATTTCAGAAGGTGATGCTGCGTATCTACTATAATGAGGAGTGATTGTTATTGAAGTAAAATTTACATTTTAGACACATTGTCAATTACATTAAAACATCACGACCAAGTTTGGTGACAACATTAAAACCATAAAAAAGAAGCAACTAAAGAAAAACAACTATAATCTTTTGTAATGTTTTACTATTATTCCAAAGAGATGACAGCTGAATAGATAAACATTATTCCTAATATACATTTGACATTTGCATGTCAAGTGATTATTATTTATTTTAATGGTATTTTATTACCTTCAGAAACATCATGCAGCAATATTATCATAGTAATAATAGCATTAATTTTATTAGAGGATGCACCTGATGCTACAAAACTGAATGAGCTTAGTGATCATCACATCTAATGAAGCAACACACTTGTGTTTTATTTGTATCCAAATGTAAATCCAGATGTTTACAGCCAAAAGAATGAAATTGAGAGATGACTTATATTTCAGTTTCCAGCTCTTAACAAGGAGCTTTTGAGTTGTTGGGTAATTATTTTTTCCATGTTGGGATCCTCAGGCTGCCAACTTACATCCATTATTGTAAATGTGTTTGATTTTTTTGGTATTTGATGTTACATACTGTGACAATTGTTCCTGGAGTCTGTTCTAAAACCACACATATAGGTACAGCAACTAATGGAGAGTAGAGGCAACCACCTTTGTGCATTTATTGTGGAAGCCATTACCTGGCTTCCGGTGTAACCTCGTATATCTCCCGGTTCTTGACGCACCTCATCCCTCCGGTGAGAGCGCCTGTTATCGGCCTCTTAAAGACGCAGTTCCTCTGCTCACGCTGTCGTTTATGAGCTGTTTCTCCTCGTCATAACCTTTAATACAACTTGACGATTAACAGGTAACTTGATTATTATGATTCTTTTTTCTTGAACTAATTCTGCACTTTATTACATTCATACCAGTAGAAATTGGTGCTGCTGCTAGTTTTGTTCTCCTCATTTAACTAATTAACTTGTAAAGACATGTCATGATGATCATTTCTCTTAACATGGACTAATATGTGAAAAATGTTAAGTTATTACTGAATTTTGGGAATTAGATTTTAACAGAGTTAAGTTTTTTTTTCCACACTGAAAAGTAAAAAGGACTAAATGTACCAGGTTGATCTTTTATTCTGAAGACTACAAAGCTCAAAACAACAAGCATTCAACTGATGGGAGTTGTATGATAAATGATCAAATAGCAGGAAATATTAATGACAAAAGTTTAAAATATCCATTCACATTGGGAAATCAGTTCAATGAGGACACTTTCTGCTTAACCACAGCAATACAAAAAACAGTACACTACAATGATAAGACTTGTGTGAGTGCTCCTTTTTTGGCAAAATCCTAATCCCTCTTTTAAAAAAAGCTGCTGTAGCTGACACACAAAACATTATGCTGTAATTCCACTGTTTCAAGTAACCAGTACACACACACACACACACACACACACACACACACACACACACACACACTCACACACACATTGCATATGAATAATGAAGAGCTTTTTGTTGGCAATGTATCCAGCACACATTAAAAAAAACATGAATCATAGTTAGAGAAAAAAATGACAAAAATATGTACATCCCTGAAATAAACAGCAAAATGAAACTAACTGCAAAAAAACATTACATCCTGTTTGCTAAAACTTATATAAGCATAGTGTTAGAACCTCTATTCTTCACACTGTCATCAGTCTGTCAGGCTCATTTTATTGTACTAATCTTTCACACTAATTAATTCTACAAGTCAAGCTGAAATTCATCATGATCTCTCTCGTGTTGTTTCTCTCAGTCTCCCATACAAACATGTATTAATTCATTATTCTATGAGAATATAGACGTTCTCAATAAATCTGATGGCTTACAAATTTCAGTGCAGTAACATCTGACAAAAGATAATACTAATGTGTTCATTGTTGTGTTTGATCATGGTAAGATACCTTCAGCTACATACACACTACTGTTTTTTTTTTTGTTTGTTTGTTTGTTTTTTGTTTTTTTTTTGGATATAATTATTAATCTGTGGTCACAGCTTCAGAAAAGTAATAGCTTCCTCCTTCACGGCTCTGCAGTAACCGAACAGTGGGATTTTTTTTTTTTTTTTCTTGACATCAACTACAAACCATCTTTACAATACAAAGGCATGGGTAGAAAAGGTATTGCATTACATGTGTGGTTTAAAACTCATAGTCCTTTTCAGCCATGTCGATTGCCCAGGCAAACTTCTCTCTCTGGGTTTTGTTGTAGATCTTCTCGATGGGAACGCCCCATTTCTTGCACCTAGAGAGGAGGGAAGATGAACCGGTCAAGAGCTAAAAATGACTGTGCATCATCCGCTCAGTGGCTGCGTCCACTGCTCACTATTCACATATTCCAGGAGGAAGACTAGACAGTGAGTCAGATGTCAGAACATCTAAAACGATGCAGTTCATGTGGACTGCATTATTATTGTTGTAGTGCCTTGATTAGTGTTTTTTTTTTTTTTTTGTTTAACTGAATCATTGTCTTTGGTATAAATCTTTTTCACAACATGCACTTTGACATGTCAAAGTAAGAAAATCACAGATCAAACACACTGTATTATTGATGGCTCACTCCTGTCCAGTGTCCCAGTAAGCTGTAAGCCATGACAGTGAGCCAGCTTTCATAAAACCAGTGCCTCGCGCTTGCTCACCTAAATGGAATGCACTTCGTATAAAAGTTATTGATTACAACTGTGCTTTTCCTGTTATGACATGCCAAAATGTCTGCTGTGAGGAAAGTCTATTGTGTTACACTGTTATGGGTTTCTGGGATACTTGAATAGAACAGAGCCATTGTTAATGTTACTAGTTAATCCTGTGCAGTTTATTCTATTACAAGCCACAAAGAGCTCAACTCAATTATCACAGGGTTAGAACAAGGTTATCTCTGGATGGATCAAAAGTGAGTAATACAAATATAAATCAATATCAATTAATTAAGTAAACCAGAGTGATATGAATAGAATAAGTGCTATACTGTAGAAACAAACATATTTGGCTTTCTTTGTAGAAAAAGGCAGCTATCTGGAAGCTGCCTAAACAGAAAACAGATATTTTCCTGGGTAAATGTTGTAGCTTTCACTATTGAGTATTTATGTAAATAAGTTGGCGAGGTTTCTCAGAGGGACAGCCAATTGTTTTAGCTTTAACTACTTTACATTTAAATCTACTTTCTGCTTTGCATGAAAGAAAAATGCACCGACCTGCTACCCCTCAACACCACTCAGCTCAGTGTTTTCATCTCTGTTACACTTATTCACACATAACTACAGGGTAGACCAGGTTCCCATGCACCACCCTGTATGAGGGGGACCCCATCCCTTACGCCTTACAACCAGGCAAAAACATGGAGCATTCCTGTATCCATTGTGCTTGAGGAGGAGGCTCTCTATAAATAACTGTGGGGCATGGGTTAGGGAGGGCGGACCACTGTTCCCCTTCTCTGTGGCCTGGCCCCTCCATTCAGGCACAGACAGCTCCTCATTGACTTCCCACATGGAGGAAGGAGTGCTGTTTGGGGACGCTCCCTTGCTTTTAGAAACAAACCCCATTGTTCCTCGCACTCACACGCTTTTCTTCCTCTTATTTTCCTTCTGCAGCCGTTAGCTTTTTTGCTTGTGCTGCTCCTTTTCCTACAATGCAAGAGCATTTCCTGCTTTTCTGTCACCAAGGTAGATATGCACCCCCCACCCCCAACACTCACACACACCCACCCTCCCACTCAGAGCGAGAGAGAGCCGGCCTATAAACCAGTTCATGGTTCACTCATTAGTGCCACTGTTTTTTTTTCTTTACTGCAGCAACACCTGTGATAAAATAATAATAACTGGTATTTAATAAACAAATCTTAACAACATCTACTGTATCACATAAATACCATGCAACAGAGATGCGTGGATCCAGGTAGTTAAGCTTGGAGGTGCCCAGAGCGATCTGCTTGTTCTCCTCTCTGTCTGTGGCCTGCACCTGGAGCTTCATCAGCTGTTCCTCTATTCTCTGGACAGCTTTACGCTTTACCTCCACTGCCCTGAGAGAGTGACAAAAAGACACACAAAGGAAGGAATAAATACAAACACAAACAGAGAGAAATACAGAAAAAGACAAAGGTCAAGATGAAAAGAGGCAGGGAAACAATATGACAATAGAGGGAGAGAGAATTAGTGAGTACAGAAAAACTGAAAAACGGGTGTACTAAACTTTGTAAACTTGATTTTTAGGAGAGATACAGACACACTTGTGATCTTGCATCTCACCTGGGTTGAAGAGGTTTAACTATGTAAGCAGCAGATAAAGTGGTGACAGTCTCTCACATTTAATAGCAGCTACACAGGCAGTCTTACTTTTTGCTCTTGTCATCATGTGAAGCCTTGTGATCAGCCTTGGCAGCCTTTAGCTGCTTCCTGGCAGCAGAAAGTTGATTTTGTTTCTCATCAATCTGACAGCAAAAAAACACAGTGAATGAAAAAACAATCTTCATCATTGAGGCCAGGGGATAGCTTAATCTTTCACAATAAAAAAAAAAAAAAAAACAATAAACAAAAAAAGCAAAATATCGAACACAGGTCTTACCTTGGTCTGAAGGTTTTGCATGGATTTTTCAAATGTTTTGGGTGGAGCTCTCTGGTGGTTACAGAGGATGGCAACAGCCCGGTTGGCTCGATTGTAGGACAGGATCTTGGCTGGGATGCTGTCATCAGCTGGAGGCCCAACAATAACACAAGAAGGTAGGAGAAGTTTGTTGACCCTGTGTTTATGTGTCAGGTACAGGCAGTCATTCACAGTAAACTAGAGGTATAGTATACTTGTACATGGGCCATCTATGATATACAAAATTATACAAAATTGTCAAAATGTAGTTTGTATACTGTGTATTCTTAAGTCTAGGTGCAATGCCCCGTATAGATTCATTCTTCATTTGTGTTGGAGCTGAAACAGCCAGTACTTTTCACATGGCAGTTCTGAGTTATCGTTTGTCTCCGTCTGGTTTGTTTTGTTGTGCATACGTTAATGAACAATGTAGAATATTTTATAGGAGGCCCTTTGTACTATTCTCCTGAAGAGCTGAAGCAAAGAGAATTTATTCACATATAAGTTCTGCTTTATTATCTGTCCTTGTTAGAATAAAAAAGACATCAACTCTGGTAAGACCCTGGTGTCACAGCATCCCAACATGTTGCACATCTACATATATCTATATGTATATATTTTTGTTCCAGATTTAGTTGAGTTGTGTGAAATCTCATCACTTCTTCACTTTCAGTCATAAAAATAATATAGAACAACACATCTTGGTTTTTGTTGTGAGATGTAATTAAGAGAGATTACTACGTCAGAAACTACACAGCTTTTGCTGATGCTGCTGTCACTCACAGCAAGAAAGTTCCTTAAGCTGCTGCTGCAGGGTGATGGAGGCGTTGTAGGTACGAAAGACCTTGGCTGTCAGTCCATCCATCAGTTCCTGTAAGTGTTTATTCAGAATTGATGTCTACCAGAGACAGAGAGAGAGCATGAAAGACAGCAGAGATTAGAGAAGCAGAGGAAGAAGTGTGAATGATTATTAACACATTAATTTAAACAATGTACTTATAGGTGTGAGTCTTCCTTACATTAAGTCGGTCAAAGAGGTCGTCTTCTGGCTGTTTATTCTCCAGAAACAACTGAAGGTTTTTGAAAACCTGTTAACAAATCAGCAAACGTTCAGCGAATATGAAATCACTTTGGCCTATCAGTGAACTGTGTTCATGTAGACACTAGCAAATTTCTGCCAGACGGGGGTGCTATTTCATTTCTGCTCAAGATGACAAGTGCAGGTGGTGCGTTGTACTTTAGTGTTGTTTTTTTGGTTTGCGCTTACATCTGTAAGTAGGGATGCACAGAGGAAGTGTAGCCAAATAGACAGTGCAAAGCAAAGGGGTGTTAATAGATATATGACTGAAAATAGCAAAAGTCTAGTGTGTGTGTGTGTGTGTGTGTGTGTGCGCGTGCGCGCGTGTGATTTGTGTGTGAACACACTCTGGTAACAGCAGGAAACAGACCACCCTCTGAGGCAGAGAAGGCGGAAAGCTTTTAGTGCCTGATCACCTGTCTGTGCAAACATCCTTCTCAGTGCAGAAAATTCTTATCTCATTAACACTAAAACCACAAAAGTGTCAAATCCAGCAACATCAAGCAACGCCCTCATTAAACCAGAAACTAGAGTTTAGTGCTTTAATGTGCTTTAATATCCTCTTTCGCACTTTAGTCCCGTGTTTAACTCCTTTATCGCTCTCCTCTAATTTCCTTTTCATGTCTTACCCTTTTCTCCACAGGGATCTTGTTGTAATAACGAATGGAGTCTTTTCCCAAGAAGTCAAACTCCACTATGTACTCCTGGTCATCCATTTTGGGGTACAGCTTGATGTGCTCCACCCGCAGAGAGCAACAGCCGACTGTGTCCGCTGTCTCGCCTTCCTCCTTTTCATTACCCGCCCTCAGTGCCAGCTACAAGGGAAAAACCACATATTGTGATCATTATAAAGATCTAGGGAAGAAACATTTAGTCCGGATTTGAATCTACAAAATTAGTTTCTCTACATCACTCAAATGATAAAAGGTGAACCATGGAAACTGCCATCTTACTATAGATGATAGATTGTATGTGTTAGAT
The DNA here is from genome assembly GCA_016801845.1 of Polydactylus sextarius. NCBI lineage: Eukaryota > Metazoa > Chordata > Actinopteri > Polynemidae > Polydactylus > Polydactylus sextarius. The sequence continues at coordinate 12,822,859 of CM028909.1, forward strand.
TATTTTTTTCCAGATGCATCGATTTTGTTTGATATTTCTTATTTTTTCCCTCTTGATCTGTATTTTATCGTTACAATGTTACTGTAATTTTACTCACCTTATCTATGAAATACAGTGCCACAGCTCTCTGCCTGATTCTCATCTCCTTTGATTTCCAGTCTTCTCTATATTGGTTTCGGATGCGATCTACGCACTTCTTCAACCGTCGCGCGGTCTCGTATTTCTGCCAGTCCTTCTCCCCCTGCGCAGACATAAACAAACATGCTCTTTTTTTCCTTCATCAATGGAAACCTAATGATAAAATATCTAACTTCAGAGAGAGGATGGACTTAAGACCAGAGTGAGGCAAGTACCTTGATCCTGGAACTAGGATTTAACATGATGTATTTGATGGAGCCCTGGATATTCTCAGTCCAGGACGCCAGCCAGGTCACCTTGTTATCATGGCGAACCTCCTTCCATTTTGTCCCTGGGGGAGGTTTGGGATGTTTGGAATCCCTACAAAAAAAAAGATTTAAGCAGATGAGAAGCATGTTGACAGCTTTTCAACTATGTTTGGATGTTCTCATTCCTTTAGGAGTCAGCGTTGCCTCCATGGTGGCTGCCTTTATACCTATTTGTTGATTAGCGGGCATTGTTATTGGTACAACAAGTCACAGTTCTCAAAGATTAAAATCAAATATAAAATTAATTGACACCTGAAATTTTATTTGCCTTTTTTATCATAATGGATGAGACCCAGACTCATTGAATATCATTAATGCTATAGCTATGAAAAAATACATGTTGACCAGTATATAGGGGTTAACGTCTCCCCTTTAAAGTAAATGTTATCGTTTGCACACACAAAGCAGGACAGGAAGACTGCCTTTGACACAGTGCCGGCATGTGTGCAAATGCTTGTCAGTGACACATCTGCTGTACTTCATGTACATTCTTTCGCTGGCATCCCTTGGGTGGCAACCAAACACAACAAATTTGCTTTTTCAAACAAGCTACCCTGGAGAACAGAACATTTTTTTTTTTAAAAATGTGAAAAGGGGTAAGATGCAGGAGGAGAGGACAAATAATGTGAAATATACTGCAGTTCTGAATTTGATCCTCTGAGAGACTAAGATTTTCCCAAAATACCTAGTAAATATTTTCTCATAAATATTTTCTCATTCATTTTTTTTCACAGGCACACACATTCACACCTTGCCCTTGTAATTCACACCTCAGACACAAAATGTGTCTGAATGGCCTCACCTAGAATGGTTTGACAGAGAGCAAATTGTGGTAAAACTGTCAGAACTCTGAATGAGATCAACATTTTTGCCAGATGTAGTGTTCACAATATGCTGTGAGGTTAGTGATAATAGCTGTATTGAGTTCACCCACTTGCTGCAGTTAATGATAATGTCTTCAGGTCTGATGCGTCGTTTCAACATGCCCATCTTTGGATGGTCGCCTCGTCCTCGGAAGAGGCCCGGAGGTTCAATACGGAAGTTTCCGATCCTCTCCTTGTGGTTGTCCATGATGCAGAAACCGTACTCCTGGAGGAGTCTCTCATTCTCCTCTTTGATTTTCTACAAAGTGTTTGAAAATATGTAATTATAATGAAAGGTTTCGTGATGTTTTCAGAGCAGGGTTAGTGTGCATGAATGCAGGTCTACCTGTTTTTCCTCTTTTGACATCTGTTTTCTAGCTTCTGACTGGGCTTTAAAAAACTCGCTCATCTCACTGAAGTTGCACTTGTTCAGGTCAGTGATCTTTGACTTCTCCTCTGATGTCATTTCCTAAAATAGAAGGGAAAATATCTAAAGCATGTCCAGATTCACACCATCCACAGACTGGCTCGTGTGCTCAAATTGACACACTTGAATAGTTTTTGTGTCTCATGTCCTCACCTTCCTCCAGTCTTTGAAGAAGTTCTTCCTGAAGATGTCCTTAGTGGTGTACTCATGATCCAACATTTTAGCAAAAAATGTAGCTACTTCCTCAGCTGGAGCACTTAGTTTCATAGGCTTACCTACAAATACATAGTAATTACCATACAGTCTTGATCAAAGGTGATTAATAATATGTTCAAACCTGTTTTTTTTTTTTTTTTGATTGACTACACTCACCATCATAGTAAAAACGGACTTTGTCAGGCAAGGGATCGTACGGGGGTGCAAACACTGGACCCTTATGTTCAAGGAAACGCCATTTGGAACCATCAGTATATCTTTCCTCCTCCCACCTAATCACCAAAACAAGAGAATACAAACTGTGAGAGCAAAGACAGAATATAGTATCTATGTCTCAGTAGCTGTTTATAACAGATAATTATTCTTGATGTGTAATTTCCTGAGGAAAAGTACAATTTGTCCCTAAAATTATCTTACCATTTCCACTTCTCGTCTTCTTCTTTTTTGACTTTCTTTCCTTCTGTTACCTTTTTGTCTTTTGTCTTCTTTTTGGGCTTGTCCTGAAACAAGTAAAAAGAACAGCCATAAATACAGAAATACATAAACCTAGAGAATATGCCAAATATGTTCATCAACATGAAGCAAAAAAAAAAAAAAAACAAACAAACCTCGTCCTCCTCATCGTCTTCGTACTCGTATTTCCTCTTCTTTGCCTTTTTGTCGTGATCCATCTTGACTTTTTTTGGCTTGAATTCAAATCTGTAAGCACGTTGATAATCAAATTGTATGTCAGAATACAGAGTTACAGGCAACAAAAAAATGAAGCGACTGTGATTTGAACGATACTCACTCTTCATCATCGTACTCTCGTTTGGAGTTCTTGTTATGTTGGGGAGAAGGGTAGAAGCCGTTGTCTTCCTCAGGCTCGCTCTTAATGGCAGCTGGGCTTGTGTCTCTAAATCACACATTGGAAATATTGAACTGCATATTAGTAAAGCAAAATCCCATTAATCATAGCCAAGTAATAGCTAAGCCCTTAGTAAATTCCTTCAATAATGATTTACAGCCGGACCTACTCTATAATTACTTTTATGTCACACCAGACACAATAAAATGATGTTGTTTACCCTCCGTATCCATTTTCCTTCTCCTTCTTAGGCTTGTCTACATGGGACGATTTGATCTGTGAGACAAGGAAAAGTATATTAGGTTTCACTGTCTGTTGATACATAAAATGCACTTTAACCACGTTTCAACTGTCTAACGTTTTACTTAGCAGACAGAGTTCATGAACGGTTAGAGTAGCTATCTCTGTACTTATTAGTTTTTATGTTTTGTTTTCTCCTAAGGACAATCTTTGGAAGACATTGTAATTCATCAATAAACACAAAACTGCAAAATGATTATGATCATGATCAAAAAAAAAAAAAAAAAAAGCTTTTATGTTAATGTAACAAAATACTTGTTCTGTAATAATAACAAAATATAATACTCTCACTGCAGGCCTATACAGCTTTTCATAAACGGCAGACTGACTATGAACAAACCTTCTCTTCTCTCCTCCTCTCTTTGTCCTTGTCTTTCTCTTTGTGTTTTTCCCTGTGCTTGTCTGAGCTGCCGTCACTGTGCTTCAGCTTCTCTTTGTCTTTGTCTCTGTGTTTCTTCTCAGAGTGCTCCTTATGTTTGCTGGGACACAGAAGCCACAGAGGTCACAGATCAAGTGCGAGGGGTCAGACATGATCCCGATGTGGAGACAGACAAAAGACACCGTCAACAAAGCAGCAACCACCAGAAATACAAATATAACCATTTTTGACAAACAATGACAGAGTTGTGGACTGATGCCAACACTAATGGCCAAAGTCGTGACTCTGCTAATATACTGCAGCCCACAAGTATTTTAAAGAGACAAAAAGAAACCAGAGCAAATGTCCACACTGGTTTGAATTACAAATGCCCTACAGATGTCCTTCATAAAAGAAGATTTTATGGAGTCCTTGTGATGTCTGATGTCTGTTTTCTGATTTAACATGGCAATTTTCTATTGCTTTCAGTTAAATCAGCAGGACCCTCTGTGGTTCTTTCATGTTTGTTGAGAAGCTTTCCATTTTAATGTGTTTTATACTCACAGGACCCAAATGTACAAACTTTAGATGTTACCCTTCTCATCTAAGATTCAGTTATGACAGCTAAAACTGCTGGAATTCATTGTGGTAAATAAAAAAAAGTATGTCTCAGAGCAAAACTGAAAAATTGTCACTTGCTTTTGTAATGCTGGCTTAAGAAACCTGCATCAGTCATGTCATTAACTTATACAGTGTAATCACAATAATAATCATAAAGAAAAAAAACATTTTTTAAAATGCGATACCTTACCTGTTGCTGTGCTTGAATTTCTCTTTGTCTTTCTTGTGATCTTTGTGTCGGTGTTCTTTGTCTTTGTGCTTGTCTTTATGTTTATGAGCATCTACGATACAAAGGAGAGATCAACCAGCATCATTAGCTACAATATGAAACAATGGACTATGGGGGCATACATGCATAAGACCCCCCCCCCATGACATGTATTCTCCATGTCATGGTTTTAGTTTTTGTCGCTTAACAATTGGGGGATAGTTTTTTCAACTCTATTCAATGAGGGAGGCATCAGTTTTTTTTACTGAAGCAAACTGTATCTATTATTTTTATAATATTAATAAGTGAGCACTAACAGAGCTACGGCAGCAAGTTCTTGACTGTTTTTTTTAACACCACAAGCTCATATTTACATAAGAATAGATAAACCATGTACCTACAACAGATTACTGAGAAACACTTACATAATCTCTAAAAGAAAAACTTGCAATTATGGATCCAAAACGCTATTTAATGAAGACCAGATTTTGCCCCAAGTGGTCAATGTTTGCCCACCATTGCTTTAATATTTACCACAATATCACTGTAACTATATTGTAATAATATTCATAACATCTGATATCTAACACTTTTTAGCGAGCTGTTATCAAACTTGTCACGTATCTACTTAAAAAAAAACAGGGGGAGATCAAGTCGTTTTCATACTCTCAGTACAGACCCTCAAATAATTAGACTATAACGATGTTTCACGACTCATCATATTAGAAACATTTCCTGCTGTGAGTGAAATCCCTCCTGAGACAGACAGATCTGGCTTGGCTTGATCATCACCTCGTGGCACCCTGTTGTCATGGCACTTTAATAGCGGCGTTATTTTCTATTGTAACATATTAAACATTATTAACACGTATCACACTTATAAATACACCGTGTGTATGTGTTTGTTTTGTTTCCCCCAATAAAATAAGCCTTCCTTTAAAAAAAAGAAAAGAAAAGAAAAGTGATCTCAACTTTATAATACTTTTGTTATGAATGTCCTATTATGTTTTGTTTTGTTTTGTTTTGTTTTTTATAAAAATGCTACATTTGCTTTTAAATCGTTTAGTGCAACTTTCTTTTCTGTGACATAAAAGTTTTCAACTCGTGCGTGACTATTGTCTTATTGACGGTGTAGATAAATGGTTCTCATAACAGAGATGGAGGCAGAGTTGCAAGCTGGTGGAGAGATACGGGCAGGGTGAGGCGATAAGCTCCCAGCTCTCGCCTCCATATCGCGGCAGACAGTTGGCTCACTGATCGGCGCCCTGGTTGCTACACACAGAAAAAGAAAATGGCGCAGAGACTAAGTCCTCAGCCCCAATTCTGCCACTTTCGGCTGCATAATTTGTCACAATTGCACATTTATATCCACAAACTGAAACGTGCATAATAAACACGACGCCAAACCCTGTCGGAATAACTCGTCAGAATAAAAAAACGAGGGTCGTAAGTGCCCGTTTCAGACCCTCTTTTTGAACAATAGCCGCAAGAGAGTGGAGGAGAAGGGACTTAGTCTCTGGGACGCCATTTCTGTCCTTTAAAAAACTAACAGTAGACACATCACGATTCCGACTGGAAATAGGAGTCGGTGTGAATAAAAATCATCATTAAACGACTTACCGTTTCCTTTATGTCCAGAATTGACCTGAAAATGGTGAAAAGGGATGTTTTTAATATTTCAATTTTGAAAATGCCGGTAGCTCGGTTATTCAAGTTTCAATTGGCACAGAGATGTATCCTTGAAATACGTTCATTTATTTGTTTTATTATTTCATTTTAATTTTTTTTGTTACAACGACACGCACATGCACATTTTCAAAGTTTTCACAAAAATCGCAAAGACACCAGTGTAACTTATAACACAAACTAACGTTTCTTTACCATTATTACATGTCATGACGATTAATACTTGTCAGTTGTGTCAGTTATTACCAAGAAATTAACACACAATGAACGAAGAGAAACAAGATAAATTGTTGAGAGCTACCTGAGAGCCTCCGTGTCCATGATCTCCGCTCATGGTCAAGTTGTTTTTTTGTTTTGTTTTTTTTTTATATAGTAAAGCAGGTGAAGTTATCACAGTAAACAGCTGTTCAGGATGCGAGGCTCAGGGAAACCTCACTGACACACTGGAATGGAGTCCCGATGTTCTCCGACTGCGCATGCTCACATCAACCTGAACACAGGACATCACTGACCTGAACCACCATCCAAGTGTCAGCGACCGACACTTGATGATATGTCAGTACATTCACTGCCACGAAGTTTGGCATCTTTACTATCCCTGTTATATGTTTCAACCGACCTCTATGTCTCCAAGACCTCTTGTAACTGGGTCTGTAAGTGTAAGACTAGTCAGGTTCTCCATCTATTGGTATAGCAGAAAAAAAGACTATTATTACCTTGCAGACAAATTTCTATGCAAGAAATCTGTCAGTGAGGTTTTTTTTAAATTTGGAATTATACTTGTATTACATTTTTCTTTATTTAAGGTGGATAGATTTTTTTTTTAAAACCACATTTTACACCTGCAGCTCAGCAGTGATCCTCTGAAAAAATGTCTCAAGATTGTGCCATCTTACCTTTAAAAAAATACACAAGTATATCAGTTATGAACTATAGCGAACAATAGTTATGATCGATCTCTATGCAATTATAAAAATTCTGGCAAGTTATGTTCACACATCTCTGTAGAACAATAACATTTGAAAGTAGCCCATTTCATTCAAATGATTTTTTTTCCAATTATTATTATTGTTATCATCATTATTATTGTTGATAATATTTCTATTGGGAAGTTCTCTTTGAATTATCATCAGTACAATTACTGAGTTTTGAAATTCAGACAATCTTTGGTGTAGATATTACTGCTGGATCTTACAAAAACAAACATTTCATTTCAGGCTGCTTGAGGGCTCTCATTAAGACTGGGCCCACACACTTTCAATACTGAGCCTCATGTGCGGTGACTACTTCAATTTCTCTTCTCTAAACGCAGCAGCAGGAAAAACTGAACTGTGACAAAATCTTGGGACCTTAGTAAAATACATGGATCATATTACACAGTTTCACAGAACAAAAGCAGTAGAAAATTTAATTCAGTTTTACAACATAATTATACAATCATGACAAGCTCCATTTTCAGTCTTCACATGATTATTCCAGCATTTAATATAAAAAGCACATTCACACAAACACATACTGTATGCACACGTTCTAATGACCATCTCACATAATAGCATGGACAAAACAATAGCATAATTCTTTTTAAAACATCTGTACATGGTTTTTTCTCCTCCAATGAAAATTCATAATCTGGGACAGAGAAACCAATATGAAATGATTCACAGCGCAAAAAAAACCCAAAAACATTTACAGTACAGTTCACAGGCTGCAACAACTGCAATCGTGCCTATTTAGACTTCCTTCGTTTGGCTTGGGTGGGACTTGCTCCAGTTTCTGTTTAAAAAGTGCATACAAGTGTATTAAGGAAAAAGTAGAAAGACCATGTGTATAAGTTAGACCCAGTGGTATATACTCTATCTTTTAAAGATGCTTTTGTGTTTACCTTTTACAGCAGCACTGGTTCCAGGTCTGGCCGATCTCTTCCTGATGCCACTGTCAGCCACTGGCTCCTCCTCCACCTCTTTCTCTGCCCGGGAGCTGCGTCGGCTCGGTCCCTTGGGCTTCTCCACAGCAGCTCTGGGAGGACCAGACAGAACAACAACAAACAACAAGAAAGAGAGGACAACGCAAGGACACGTTATTACAAATGCAGGGGTGTGAGTTAACTCTGCTCTACTCAGAGAAAGATTTAATACCACTCAGGACTGCTGTTTTTCCTCGTCTACCACAGATACTGTCCGTCTTCATCCCAACAGCATCCACTACGTCGATATGATCACTGCTTGTGTCTTTGCAGCGCAAATATGTTTAAATACATACCTTGGGACTAAGTTGATGGGCGTCTTTCTTTTCTTTGCCCATCTGTGATAGAAGTGGAAAAACAGCGGTAAACTATAAACTGTGCTGAACAAACATGGCTTCACTTCCCCACCACATTATGACAATCCCCCGGAAAAGAGATATGGCCATAAAGGTCAGAGAAGTAGTACGTTTGAGTAGTATTTTTTGTGATAAGCTGTTCTTTTTTTAAACGTCTCACATGCATTAGTATATTTATATTGTTGCATGCTAATCATACATACCAAGTGCTGAGGCCACGTGGCTCATTGTTTTCACCATGTACCCCCTTGGCCAACCAAATGAACTGCCTGAGTTTCAGTAGAGTTAGAAATGTCTAAGCATTTCTCCTTCAAGGGCACACGTTTTTTTTTAGACTAGGCCAACTTTTCAGAGGTCAATAGTAAGGGACACTTTAATAAACCCCAGCACATTATGCATTGCACAGCTAATCAACAACACAGTAAAAAAAACACAAATGTTATGAGAAATCTTACCCCTGGTCAGAACCTGTTGAGACATCTTCACCTGAAAAGGAAAAAGACATGATTTATTTCTATGCCATCTTCCTCCGAGCGCCTTGTATAACATCATATGTAATTGCTATTTTTTATTTAACACCTAGTGTTTTAATTTCATTCTAAAACAAGGATGGTACCACTTACCCGCCTTTTCACTGGCAACCGTTTCCTGTGATGGTGGGGCTTCTTGTTGAATGGGTGCTGGGGAATAAAGCAAAAGAAATGCAAAACAAAATATTAGTAAGAAACATGCATCCCTTACTGTTCAACTAAGACAAAATATAAAATGACCATGTAATTACACTAAGGGCGTTGCCTAACTGTCTCCTCCCCAGTCACCCACCACTCACTTGAGGTTGCAAGTTGCTTTAACCATGTTAAAGCTGCATGTCATAATCAACCACTGACCAATGATCACGTGCCAACCTATTCGATGTATCTCATAGTTGTGTGTGTACCTGGGGTGGACTGAGTGGTTTCATGTGATGCTGCAACTGGAGGCACAGGAGGCTCCGTAGCTGGGACGTCAGGCTGAACTGGTGGAACTCCGCTGGCGTTAGTAACTGGTGAGGATGTGGTGGGGGGAACTTCCTGAACAGGTCCGGGTGCAGCAACTGGAACAGTAGGTTGTATGGGACTTTGTGCCGGAGCAACAGTAGAGAGCAAGGCAGCATTTGCTGTGGTAGTGCCTGTGGTGGTGCCACCTACAGTCACAACAGGAGCTTGAGAAGCAATAGCCTGGGCCTGGGCTGGGCTCGAAACTGTAGCTGGCACAGGAACTGGAGTTGGGGTAACAATCTGAGTAGAAACAGCTGTTTGACTAAGAACTGGTATTGGAGAGGAGACTGCAGGTGGGGTAACATTACTTGGAGCAGTTGCGACAGGAGGGGGGGCTGGTGCTTCGATTTGAATGGCAGGACTAGCAGGAGGATGAAAGACCTGAGTGGGCACAGACACAGTGGGCACCTGCGCAGGCCTTTCCACAGGACTTTGCTGGGGCTCAGCTATAGCAGAAACAGTTGTGGCAGCCTGTACAGGTTTAGCTTTGACTTGGGCAGTAGGAGCTGGAGACATGGAGGTCTTGCGAATGGCATTCACAGCCCCAGGGCTAGAGCAGGGAGGTGGTGAAGCCAGGGGTGGCTGAAAGGGAGATGAGGCAGAAGGGCTTGGATGGGGAGATGGCTGCTGGACTGGTGGACTAGATTTTAGAACAGAACCTGCCTCACCTTGATTTTCTGTTTTGAGAGCTCCTGTGTTAATTTGCTGTGGAGCTGCTGGAGTACCAACTGTGGCTGACGAGGACATAGTAGTGGCAATCTGGACTTGTCCAATAGCACTTCTGGTAGGCTGAGAGCTAGTTATGTTAGCCACTGAGGACTGAGTGGAGCTTGGTACAGCAGAGAGTTGGATGTTTGTAGTGGACACTTGAATAGATTTCACCATAGTCATTGACTGTGATACCATTGTAGAGTTAGGCCCCACAGATGTACCTGGGACCTGGAAAATTGGGTTGATTAACACAGGGGTGGTAATGTACTGTGGTCGAGTGACGGGGGTCGGCTGCCGGTTATCCTGAGGTCTAATATTTTTATTAGGGACAGCGACCATGGTGGAGACCATAGATGTGGGTGCTTGGGGGGTGGGGGTTGAGGTGATGGGATTAGAAGTGACATACACAGTGATTTGGGTGTGGGCATTCGTGCTAGAGGAGGCAGGGATCTGTATAACGGAGTGAACGCTTGTTACTGGTTTAGGACTAGGGTTTGGTTTTAGAGACGAATTCGCTGGATTTACAACAGAGCTGGTGACCGAAGTGGCACTAACTGCAGAGGCAGAACTGTTCTGACCAGAAGTGACTGGGTTGGGGTTTACACTCTGGGTGGTATTAGTGTTAGTACTGAGGGTATTAGAAAGAGTAGGTGTTGGGTTTACATTTGGACTGGGATTAACAGCAAGACTTGAAATGGGGTTTTGAGTAAGACTGGGGGTAGTACTAGAGGTCAAGATAGTGCTAGGATGTGTGCTGGGATTTAAAGCAGGCTGTAAGTTAGGACTACTGGTAGGGGTTGGAACAGTGGGTCTGGTTTTACCATCTGATTCATTTATAGCGGCAGTAGTAGGGACAGAGGCTGACACATCTGTACTCTGAGAATTACTGTGGAGTGGCCTGTCTGGATCCAAAGCAGACTTGGAATTATCCTTTCCCATAACATCTCTTGCATTATTACTCTGCATGGGGCGAACAGACATGTTTGAAATACCTGTGCTATCCAGTAACTGGTTGAGGGAGGTTGGGGCTGCCCTGAGAGCAGGGGAGACCTCAGAGTCCTGCATATGTGCCACATTTGCTGTTTGTCTATCAACTATGCCAGCCTGCAGTTCCAAGTCAGGTTTAGGCTGCTGAGGCATGGGGAATCGAGGATTTGCCATTCTAGGGGCTGATAACTCCCTCAAAGGTGGTGGTTGAGGCTGAGACTGGGATTGTGGTTGGGGCTGGGATTGAGGCTGAGGAATTGGTCGCTGCTCCACTGTCATTATTCCCTGGCCTTCCCTAACTCCCTCAGCAGGGTTGTTTTGAATTCCATGGAATCCCATGGGACTCTGAGTCTGTGCCTCTGTGCCCCCACTCACTTGTGAAGGCATAGATACTGGACTTGGGGGTACTGAGGTAGGGCTTAGCATCATGGTTTGCCCCTGTGGGTTGACCAACTGCTGCTGGTGAGGAGGGCATGTGATGGCCATTTTTGTCCCCTTTTGTCTTCCTGGGCTTGGGGTGGCTGACTTGCGACTAGAAGCAGGGCTTGACCTCCGACTATTGCTAGGACTTGCCCTCTTACCCTGCCCTGCAGGCTGCTTGTCCTGCTTAGCACCTACACCGCCTGCTCCAGGACCAGCAGAAAAAGGTTGCTGACTATTGTTAGTGTTATTTCCACCTGCACTGCCATTGTTGTTGTTGCCTGGTAGAGTTAAACCTGGAGGGGCCTGCCCAATGGCTTTCAGAGTTGTTGGGTTAAGACCTTGCTGATCAAATCCCCTATTAAGGTTAGGCTGCCTAGGAGGCAGAGGAATGTTGATTTTGGGAGGGAAAAGCCCTGCAATTGAAGCATTTAGCCTCTCAGGTGAAAGGTTGATTTCGGAGGGCTCAGTGCTGGGTGGACGATTAGTTGGCGTGAGGGGATGGTGGTATGGCCTGGGGCTCGCTCTGTTTGGGGTTTTGGGTCTGGAGCTCTGTGAGGTTGTAGGGACATTAGGGAAATGAAGGCCAGGCATGGGACCTCCTTGTTGAGGCTGAGTTGGTAACTGTTGCTGGGGACTGGCTCCAGTGTGCGGTGGCATTGGTGATGGCCCCTGGCCTTGTTTCATCACATGAGTGTTAGGGCCCTGATTGGCCATCATTTGTTGGGTCCCATTTCCAGGCTGTACACCCATTTCTAGGCCAACAGGTCTTTCCTGCTTTGGGTGGGTCGCTGTAGTAGCCTCTTCAGAACCAGCACTTTGAGGCCCCTGGCCTACGTCAGGATGGGACATTCTTCGAGCAGCGCCTGCAAGCTAGAGCAGAGAACAAACAGAGGTAAAAAATAAAAACAGGAGAATTAGTTACAAATAAGTAAAAATCAGATTGTGTAATGTACATGTCAATATCACATTTACACATACCACAGCCCTCACCTGTGGATTCACCATCAGGGGCATCCCCCTTGCTTTGTCAGGAGAGGGTGGTACTCCTCCATGTCCTTGTAGACTGATCATTACAGGCATGTTGCTTTGCTGTGACACAGGGAGCCGCTGCACTTCAGGTGGATTGCCCATGCTTCGAGGGGGGAGCTGAACTCCTGCTGGGATGGACATGCGATTTTTTGCCTGCTCCTGCATCTTCAGCATCATCATCATCTGCTGCTGTTGCTGAAACAAAAATGAGGATTATGTGTGAATAGATGTTAATACCAACCCAGCTAAGGTGTAGATACAATGCATTATTCTAATAGAAAATATGTTACCTGCTGTTGTAGGTGCGGCTGTTGAGTTTGCGGCTGCGGCTGCGGTGGTGGTGGTGGTGGCGGCGGCTGCTGCTGCTGCTGCTGCTGCTGCTGCTGTTGTTGTTGTTGTTGTTGTTGTTGTTGTTGCTGCTGCTGCTGCTGTTGTTGTTGTTGTTGTTGTTGTTGTTGCTGCTGCAACTGATGAGGGTGTATTTGGGGCTGGCCTTGACCTGAAGTCTGTGGCCCCGTCATCCCCTGCTGCCCTTGGGCATTCTGAAGACCCTGCATCTGCATCTGTTGCATCTGCTGCTGTTGCTGCATCTGCTGTTGCTGTAATTGTTGCTGCTGTTGCTGTATTTGCTGTTGTTGCATTTGCTGTTGCATTTGTTGCTGTTGCTGCATTTGTTGTTGCTGTATCTGCTGCTGTTGCATGTGCTGAATTTGTTGTTGCTGTTGCTGCTGTTGTTGTTGTTGTTGTTGTTGCTGCTGCTGCTGCTGCTGCTGTTGGTGTGGGTGTGGGTGTTGTTGTTGTTGTTGTTGTTGTGGTTGTTGTTGCTGCTGCTGTTGCTGCATAAACTGCATGGACACCTGTTGCAATACTCTTTGATCCCCAGGTGGACCAGGGAAGCCTAGATGAAGTGTAAAAACACACATTAACAAAACCAAAAAAGGTAAAATCACTGTAAAGAACAGAATACTAGCAAAATGCTACAATACAAATAATTAAAGAAATTCATTAAATTTGTAATTTACCTGCAGGCCTGTTGGCAAAATCAGGGAGTTTGGGGCCAGTGTTGTCCAAACCCAAATTCTGTTCACCACCCAGATTTGGCAATTCAGATTCCTCCATGCCAGGAGCCACATCAAGACCACTAAGAAAGAAAGGACGAACAAATGAAGCTAAGCCAAAAAAAGATCATGCAACAGTGACACAGCATGCTTCAACGGTTTTCTGTTTGACAAAAATAAATACATTAATACATATTACATAAATACAGTTTATTACCCAAGTCCTTCTACTTGCTGTTGTCCCTCTCCTTCTTTGGGCTTCTTCTTTCGCACCGGTTTCTTCTTTTTGGGTTTGGCCTGATTACCTCCCCCAGCTCCCTGTTTTCCTCCTGGCCCAAACTGGCTGGCTGAGATATCACTCTGCAGCAGGTTGACCAGCAGTGGACTAGTCAATGTAACATCTTTGCTGACAGGAAAGCCGCCTGGCTGTCCACAGGGTGCCCCCATTGGCATCTGGCCTGGAAACTGAGGGTTAAAGTTCATGCCATGGCCCGTGAAGTGGCCATTTCCCATCTGCATGTGCTGAGGACCCCCCATCATGCCTTGTTGCTGCTGCGCCTGCATATCAGGGACCATCTGTTGAACTCCTAAGTCACCTGTACCACTATTGGGGTCTCCCAGAGGATGTGGGTGTTGTTGAACTGCCTGTTGCTGCTGCTGCTGCTGCTGTTGTTGTTGTTGTTGTTGTTGTTGCTGCTGCTGCTGTTGTTGTTGTTGCTGCTGCTGTTGTTGTTGTTGTTGCTGCTGCTGCTGCAACATGGCCTGCTGCTGTTGTTTTTGCTGCTGTTGTAGCTGCTGCTGTTGCAATTGTTGTTGGATAAGAGGGTGACCAGCAGGAAGCCTCATCTGCTGCCCATGCATGCCCATAGCTTGGTTAGGATTGCCAGCGATAGGAACCTGTTGGGACTGCTGGTTCATCTGCTGCTGATGTTGTTGCTGCTGTTGCTGAAGCTGTTGCTGTTGTAACTGGTGCTGTTGCTGCTGTTGTAACTGTTGCTGTTGGAGTTGAGCCATTTGCTGTTGCTGCTGTGGAGTCATCTGCTGTGGGCCAACTTGGCCTTGGAACTGAGCCATATTACCAGGTACGTTGGGTGAAGGGCCACGCATCATCTGGCCAGTCATGACCCCAGCTGGAATCTTGCCTCCAAATGCCTGCTTGTTGCCTTGCATCTGGTTGGCAACCATTTGTTCCATCATGGAGTTTTGTTGCTGTTGTTGTTGCTGCTGCTGCAGGAGCATGGCCTGGTGCCCTTGGCCTCCAACCATCTGACCCTGCCCATGCATCACCCCCTGGCCTGGCTGAGGCATCATCTGCTTGGGTGGGGTCATCCCTCCTCTCTGCCCTTGATTGAGGGGCCTTGAGAGGACAGTCTGACCTCCACCCTGGACTTGAACCATCTGGCTGGGGGACGAGGACACGGGCTGGGCCTGATGCTGGAGGCCCATCATCTGGGTTTGGAGGCCAGGCTGTTGCTGGCCCATACTAGGCCCAGAGGTTGTACCAGGAGGTGGACCGGCCATGCTACTTTGTACACCCATAACATTAGGCTGGGCATGAGGTGGACCCTGCATTGAGTTTGGTGTGGAGGCTGATGGCTGAGCTCCTAACGTGAAATGGAAAGGAAAAATATTTGAAAATCTGCAGATAACAGCAGGTAATTAACAATTACATCCTGTGCTAACTGTATGTTAAGCCATTGCATGTCAGATGGGCGTATGAAAAAAGTTCATCAAGTATCAAAGTAAAAAGTCAACAGTCGGTATATCTGGCATTGGATGAATTGAATTTTGAAACAGTATGAAGTTTTGCTTGTTTAATTTCAAAAGATTATTTAAAAAGGATATCTTTATTGCACTGTGGCTAATGACAATGTCACTGAAAGAGCAATAAAATATCCCATTAGCATCAGTTTTTCAAAGTACACTAATATCATGTTGAATAAAGATGCACATATCAACTGATAGGAATGAGCCAGTTTTCATTTCAACCGTGAACGGTTTCATTTTGGTCAAATTCACTCTAATGTACCACACAATGGTTAACATAAGGCATATTGTGGCGTGCACCCACCCATACGCACGCGTGCACACACACGCCCACACACACACACACATTAGCGTGCAAGTTCCTCACAGCGAGTGAGGACAACGTAAATTGCAATTGCAAATGTTAATACCTGTAAGCCGGTAGTAAGCCATGGAGGAACAACCACAAAAACATTTGAACAAAAGCCTTAATCAGACACCTAAAATATCACCATGAGGTATACATGTCCAAATTCAAGAAACTAGGCAACGTGCCTAAATTAAAATTAATGACTGAAGAGCACAAGCCACCAACTTTAGTTATATGTCATCAACAAGGAAAAGACACTACAAGGAATTACAAAGAAAATCATGGAATTCAAGGCACTGGACAGACAACTATTTTCTGTCGTCAAGGGTAGAGATTAAAGAATTTTTTAAATCTTAGTTATTCAAGAAAGCTCTGTCCAGTAACTTTGGAGCATTTCTTTGTTTGTTTGGGAGTTAAAGAACACATTGCAATCTGGACACATAACTGAACTAACATGCTTGTGTATGGGTCAGACTTTTAAAAAATCTGAATCAGCCAGGAATATCACAGTCTCTTGTGTTTAATGTAAAAAGCCAGCTATATTACAGATATGGGGCTTGGTCTGTATTCATTTCACACCATTTTAATTTATCTATCTTCTATCTTTATCTAATTCAGCCAAAAGGTGTGTTTTCCTCAAAGACATACCCTTACACATTTGAAGTGTTGTGGACATTTTACCTGTGTGAGTCATCGCTTGGCTGCTCTGTAGCTGCTGAGGGGTTCCTCCACCAGGCGTCCCCGGAGTGCTGGCACTCACCTGACTTTGGACAAAGTTTGGAGTTGGAAAGCCCATGGGACGCTTCTGCATGCCTGTAATAAGTATTGATTGATTTTGTTAGTTTAGACAACAAAAATTTCTAAGTAGTCATTATTTATTTTATGTGGCTAGAAGACATTTTCACGCGGTCATCTTAGTCTGACAAAAACAGTTACTGATAAGAACCCACCTGGGTGAACTTGGGCCCCAGGCTGTCCATGCTGGGGCATTCCCATGAATCCTGGTTGCATGTTGCCCTGTTGGCCGAGGGCTGCTCTACCTGGTGAGCCAACACCCTGGGGAAAACCCTGTGGAGTTGTAGGTCTCTGAGCCATCATGGGAGGAGTCCCTGGTGAACCTTGCTGGAAGGGAGATGAGGAGGAACCAGGAGATTTGGCAGTGAGGTTACCCTGCGGTCCAGATGATTGTGATAGGGGAGGAGGGGGTCTGGGTGGTCCTGCGACACCACCAGGGCCACCCTGTGGGCCTTTGGGCTGGGGGGCAGCAAACTGACCCATTCCTGCCTGCTGTTGTTGCTGTAACTGTCCCTGTCCCATGGTAGTGAATACTTGCCCAGCCTGTTGACTGCCAAAAGGATAAGGGGGAGGAGGGTGGCTGGGCGTCTGAACTGTAGCAAGGGAGGGTGGCCGTTGCACCATTTGGGCTTGTTGTGGGGGCTTTCGCCAGGCAGGACCTCCTTGAGTGGCTTGTGCCTGGAGAACCCCAGAAGGCATCTGGTTCCAGCCAGGAGCCATCTGACCTGATGGATTGAATGGAGGTCGAGGTCCAAGTTGCTGAGCCTGCTGCTGAACCTGCTGCTGTTGGTGATGCTGTTGTTGTAGCTGCTGCAGGGCAGCAGGATTGAGTGGTCTCCCAGCTTGTAGTGCCTGCATGTGCTGGGCTGCAGCCTGAGGCATAGGGCCTAAGCCATGTGGACCAGCCTGTTGGTGCTGGAGCTGCTGTTGCTGCTGAAGTGGCATACCTGGCATCATTGAGTCCATCACATCTATGAGAGGAGGAAGACATTTTTCGTTATTGCATTGACAAAGTCATAATATACTTAAAACTTACAGCTGATGTCATTTGATGCACAAGAAATAAAGAGCTCAACCTGACTGTGAAGGTGGTCTAGGAACACGAGGATGCATCTGTCCACTGCTTCCTGGTACCATAGCCTGACCTGGCATGCCAGGTCCAGGGGGAACCATCTGCGGATTAGCCATCCTTACTCCTCCTTATGAAAACATGAGAAACGTGCAATAAGCAAATCAAAAAATAGCTAATATGTATCTATTGTTTAACACTGAACAGTTACAGTAACACAGTTATAGTAGCACTTACAAATGCATGAAACAAGCACTGTTTGGATGTTACCAACTGTACCATTTTCCAAAAAACAAAATTACTGTCAAAATCCAAGTACTGTTTCAATTGAGTTAATAAATGGTGATCATGTGTAATCGATTCTGTAAACTAGTACCTGGACCAGGCTGACCTGGAAAACCGACATCCATTCTCATCTGGCCAGCTGCGCCAATTGGTCCATTCACTCTGACTTCTTGTCCTCTATTTGGTCCCATAGCCACACTGATGGCTCCTTCCCCTGAACAACAACAAAAGACAGAACATCAATAACTAACATTTACTACAGGAGATTTAGTTTTTATCCCTTATTTTGAAGAGCCAGGTATGAAAAACATTGTCTCGTGTACACTGTTTAAAAGGGATTTGGAGTTTAAAGAATGTGTTATTACCTTCTATCTGCACAGAGAGAATCCCCAGGTCTCTGAGCTGCTGCTGGTTGTTCTGGGCCAGCAGTCTGAGTCGCTCAGCAGCATCCCGAGGAATGTTGAACGTAACCCGCACACTGTTCCATGGCTCCACGTGCTGTGGCTGTAGCCTATCAGGGCCTTAAAGCAAAGTACAAGCACATATTAAAACATACATTTGCAGTGATCGTTAAACTGTTTTCCAATAATATAAAGTACATCAGCTGTAATCCAGAGCTATAAATACTGTCTAAAGGGGCAATTAAGACAAAGAGGATGAAAATGTGTGAACATATTTCTGGATTAACAGCAGGTGTTGTGCAGTGGTTATCAGTTGACAACTACAGTAAAGTTCCTATTTCAATTGTATTTTCCAAAAATTCATGTGCAGTTGTTTGTTTTTTCCAAACTAGCTAAGAAAAAAAATAAATAAATAAAACTAACCCATATCAAGCATGTTAGGGATCCCACTGAGGATAGTGTCAAGTTTCTGTGAGAAGTCCTCATCCTCCATATTCCCCTGAAAGGCAATGAAAACAGTAAAATCTTCCTCCTCCCCACGGTTTTCTTCCATGCCATCTTGATTGTTGTCGTTCTCCTCTTGCGTTACTGTACTTCCATGGCAACTGTCAGCATCCTCTCCTGCATCATCCCCAACCCCAGAGTCCCTGTCAGAATCATTATCTGCTTCCAGGAACTCTGACCTCTGGGACATCTCAGATGGAGTGCGTTGATGTGCCATCCTCCCCTTTGACTAGGAGTGGCGTTTGTACTGTGTTATGCTGGAAATGCAATGTGAAAAAATAGTCAGATCACTTCTTCACGTTAAAAAACATTTCCCACCGTCACAGCCAAGAAACAACAAATATATCTTCATATAAAGGAAACAATCAATATTAACAAATATACAAGTTTATAGATCAAATCATGAATCACTAGGTAGCCTTCCAAATACAATTATTTATGTAAATCTACACAAAAGTAAATAAAATTAGGCTGCAGAGATCGTTTACATCACACCTGTACATTAGTGACATCATTACGGACGATGATGCTTAACTTATAATAGCAGACACGTCAGATAATTACAAAAGAGACAGCAGGTGGTCGAGATTTTAAAACAGTTGTGTGAATTACATTAATACGAGATAGTGTGTGATCTGTAAGTGCAGTGCCATAACCGGTGGGCAGCTTAGTTAATATGATCGGCCCAGCAATAGCACGGGCCTTAGCGCAAACGAAAGCTAACGTCCAAAGCTCAAAATCGGCAGGGCGAATACAAATGTTCCGTATACTTTGCCATTGTAGCTTTTCGTGCAGATATAAGCGCAATTTAAGCACCAAATCAATGCATTTATAGCAGACACAGCACAATGAAAGACGATTTAGAAAAAAAAAAACGTCTAGGCGGTTCCTGCTGTCTTCCCCGAAAGCTCTGGTTAGCCGAAGCTAGCTATGCTAGCTGTGTAGCATGTAATTCATCCGGGATGAACTGGACCACAATTTATCAACTTCTCTATTCATTAGCTCTGACATGCTCAGAATATTACGAAGAAAATTACGCAAAATAAAAGCAAGAGCCTTACCGCATATATTCATCTGAAAATAAGTTCAACCAGTCGACATCTGCGAGCCAGATTAGCTAACAAAACATGAATCACAAGCAAGTCAGAGATGACGTCAAGTTAGCAGAAGGAAACGTAGTGTTTCCGGTACCGCTTTTCAAAATAAACTCCCTAATAAAGAAAGAAGAACAATTTCCGTTTGAGCCGAAATTAAGACATTTATAGTTTAAAAACAAATCAAGTTGTTTCCTCAAAATTTGCCATCTGTAGAATTATAACCTCATTTTTTTTATTGAAATAAAAAAAAAAAAAAAAACAAAAAAAACAGTCTCATTAAACATTTTTGTTTGTGCATAAAGATGTTTTTCTGACATGAACTTCTAAAGCCACGGATACAGATAAATCACATTCTTAAATCTAATCTTATATATAAATCTGTGCAGCAGAATCTTAACTGGTGTACTCATTCATCACTGCAGTTATTTGATAATAACAACAGAATAATAAATAGGTTATGTGGAACTAATAAAATAAATCTGTTCAGTTCACCAAATGTACCAATTATTTGGATTAATTATTTTATAATAGGTCAGGTGGTCCAATTGCACATGAATGGAGGAATAAAGTGGCAAACATTGTCAAGCATTAGGATGTGTGCAAACATTTTATTTGTTACGTTTGGACAGAGCTTATTTTTATTAAAATCAATTATAAATGCAAATGGAATCAAACATCAGGTGTTGTGCAAATGTGTGCCTTAAGGCATGGTACTGTACAGTACAAGAAACAAGCTTCAACAGTCATATTGCACTGGTACCCAACAATAGAGACAATAAGGTTGAGGAAATGTTTGATCAGTCAGCAATTTGCTATTCTGCACTCTGTTTTACAATGCAGTGCTTTACAAAAGTGGTTCAATCTTACTTCAAATATAGTACCTAAAAAGAATTACACCAGTACACAAAAAATAAAAATAAACATGACAGCTTTTTTCTAGAATCTGCTGGTTGAATGCATTGTGTCACACCAGTAGAAATAATGTATACAGCCCAAAAAATGAAAATATAAAAATAGACAGTTACTGTAAATTTAACCCATCTCTAAAGAACAAGGCTTCACCCATTCTAAAAACATGTCCACTCTAAAAAAAAAAAAAAAGTTTGCACTACAAGCTTTAAATGGGAACAAAATCATGCAAAACAACTAAAATGCCTTAAATTATTCATTTAAACACACTTACTCTACAATGTGTGATATTAACACCCGTTAAACTGAATTATTCTTGCTGAAGGAGATGGGTCACGTTTCTGTTAAACATCTTGTGTAAATGACGTGTTATTCTTAACATGGTCCCAAGAAGCCACTGACTGTTCACAACAGTTAAAAGTCCAGCAGGTGTACAAAACAACATTTAGTCACAGTCACACACCATTTGAAAAGCAGGCGAGTAAATGGTCTTAGCCTTGGTGTTCAGTTTAAGATTGTCTAGTTAAGATGTGAGAGAGGGTTCAATTGATATTATTACCTTCACTGTCTCATTTTATCTCTTGAGTTATTTGGAACAATGGTAAAAACATGGTGGGTGCATTGAAAAGCAGTGAGGTGGAACATATGCAGAGGAACATGCACATGCTGTAAACCTTGGCTTCTTGGTGTGGCATTATGTTTTTCCACGTAACTGCTCATACTTACAGAGAATCAATTTGCTCACTATTTACGACTCCATTATAAATTTAGAGTGCAACACTATTCTATAGTTGCTTACAATTGTTTCAAAAACCATTAAACTTTTCTATTTTTATCCTCTCACCCACTAAGTAAACCTCTGAAGTTTATTGCTCTCTAAAAGTAGAACTTGAATTCACCATAAATCATAAATCTTACTAACTCATGAACACACCTTGTTTTTCTACACCCTACACTGTGTAACTTAGGATGCAGACATGGACTGATGCCAATCAAAGTCTGATGGACACATATTTGTGGCACTATCTACACTGGGACTGAACATAACTTCAGGTTGTGCGGGATGGCAAAGCAACATTGCTGTGTGAAATTATGTTCTTTTTTTTTTTGTAGTTTTCTGTGTGTCCACAAACAAATGTATCAGTGGATCCCGATCAGTTTCCTACAAAGTCATCTCATGTAAAGATGCTTGGCTTTTTCTTGAATGTTTTTATCTGTCAAACAATACTTGGCTGTAAAATTCTGTTTCAGGTACTGGCTGATCAGCAGTCTCCTTACCCACCAATCATAGCGTTACTCTTACCCATTATTCTTTATGTGTGAGTGAAGGGGGCACCACTAGGGCATGTTGGACATAGTGAGGGCAGAGGCATCAGCGCTGCGGGGATCCTTCACCCCAATAATGAGGTCATTGGTTCTGCGGGTGCCCTCGACCAAGGACAGAACATCTCTCCTCTCAACTTTGTGACCTTTGGCCTGAAGCAGCTCCACGTCTTCTTCTAGAAACTCGGCTGTAGGAAAAGACGAGAGTGTGACAGAGAGGATGATCTAAGGATAGAGGGAGGAATGATGATAATAGACTTAATTTACACCTATTTTCTAATCTAATGTTGACCTGTAAAGGGAAATTACACTTGATGTGAGTTTGCACATCAGTGTAGCAAACACAGTGTTCAGATTGTATGTGTATGAGGACTTGTAGTCATAACTTGTAGTCACAACTAAGCACATATCCATTAGACTTAACTTAAGACTCAGATTATGATATTTATCATTTCTTCAGTTATCAAACCAGCAAGTTGCATTTGGTTTTCAAGGCATTTACAAATATAATATTACAAAAAAATACATATTAATCTTTTTGCTGACTATATTTGTAATATTTTTTTTTCTTGTCTTCCCAAGACTCATCTTCTTTTGCATGAATGCACACAAAGTAAATACTGGTTCAAGGACACCACTGAAAAAGAAACTGGAGCTGCCACTGGAAACAAAACCAAAGGCCTAACTATGTCATATCACAACGAAACTATAAAACAGATTAGTCGGAAAACTCACAGTCCACAAGGAGGGTGTTGGGCTGCAGCTGTGGGTGGAGCCTCCCATACGCTAAACTGTCACTCATGTTTTTACGTGAAGACAAAACATTCATCAACACCTGTGAAGGATTGAAAAACAGAACAGATTTATAAAATAATACAACATGCATAAATCCGTCAACCATTTGGGATATAAGACATATTTCATTTGACTGAAGATCAAGACTAAACTAAAATGCATTTCTAGAAAGGAGTATTTACACAGATAGAAAAGAGATGAGTCATGAATGCAATGCGATGTAATGTTTCTAACATGTCAATAACCTGCGTAATGCCACTGAGAGCTTTCTCTCCATTGGAAGATCCAACAGCCACATATGTGCCACAAAGACCCACTGCTGGCCTCACTGCTGTGGGCATCAGAAAGGACATGGGCCTCTTCCAAGGCTGGAGGTTGTTGTGCTAAAGTAAATGAAGCCACACATCATAACAAAATATAACAAATCTGATCATTTATAATTTTTTGAATTAAAAAAAAAAGGACAATTACTGGATTAGGTGATGAACTCCGTGTTTTATTAGGCCAGGAGAAGTCCAGGATCTGGCTGTTCAAAAGGATTCCTGAGGGAGTCACTATCCCGCTGCCAAACGGTTTGTTTAGAGAGCTACAACAGCCAAAAAAGGGTTAGTTTTAATTTTCCCTTAAAATATAAATTCACTCTGAACCAGCAGAAGGATGTGTTTAATCAGATAATGTCATACCTCATGACTGACACAATCTGGTCATCCGGACCCATAACCATAACTTGTGCAGCTGCTGCACCCTTCTCCAAGGTAAATGATGAAGTGTAATGGTTGACAGGAAATGCCTGAGAGTCATTGATCATCTGGCGGAGTAGGGAGGCCTGTGATTTGCTTGGAAATTAGAACAACAAAGTGCAGGTTCCAATGAAAATGCCTTGAATCGTGATGTATATTTACATTTTATAGTTATAGTTGATGAATGAGCGCTACCTCTGCATCTTGGAAACAATCTCTGAGACAGAGCTGTCATACATAGGGTCTCCGAGCCCACTAGCCAGGGCCAAAGCTATCTTCACAGACTGGAAAGGTAATACAAAATAATTCACAGATATCACATCAATTGCTGCACTTGGTATAATGATTATACTGTGTAGTGACGAAGCAGTTAGTAATCTACCTCTGCAATCCAGTGGTAGGTGCTGTTCCTGGGAACCTGACTGGTGATGTTGTAACCTTCCAAGATGTTGAGAGCTGTAATCAGGGCAATGCCTGCATGTGGAGCCGAAGCAGCCATCACATGATGACCTTCAGAAACATACAACAGGCCATAGTAAGGAGAGGCTACTGATTTCTGCTGTGAAATTGAGTGACCACAAAAATTGCACCATCTGTGCTTTCTGTACCCATAAATTATACTTTACAAGGTCATTATAATACAAACATAATATAAACAACCTAGTCAGACAATCATAAAAACAATAATATACATGAAATGAATAATAAATGACTTCAATTCCCCTGAGGGAATCTCACAAAGGGATTAATAAAGTGGTGTTAAAAAAAACTGAATAATGTGAAGGGAAAAAAAATGTAAATGTTCAGCATACACAGGTGTGTGTCATTTCATTTGCATTGGGGTCGATGACAGTTTATGCTCATGTCCACAAAATACTCTGGTGTGCAGGTGTACACTGTTTACACACTTCACTTTATGCACATAAGTAAATATTTGACGGACATAGTGTATTTACAGGAACAGTAAGAGAAATTATTAACGTCATGTCAAGTCAAGTTAAGGTTTCGCTAAAAGAATCAGGTTTTCCTCTAATAAAAACACAATCTAGAACAACAAATTAACAAATTGATATTATTGAGCATTAAAAATACTAAATACGTGGGAACTTCGCTGAACACTAGAATCGCTTTCAACAATCCATGCAAACACTTCTGCATAAAAACAAATCTTGCTTCTCTTTTGCAAATCACAAGAACAAAGTCCATTGTTGACAATTACTGTGATATTCTGCCTGTACATGTCTCTTTTTTTACTTAAAAAGCCTCTTGAATCTGCGTATAACTTATTTATCACGGGTGATAAATTTCTCACTCACCCTTACATCTTGTGTGAAAAGGAGGGGTGGCCCCTCTTTAACAGGCAGAAGGCAACTGTATCACAAGGTAATTATCTATAAAAGTCTACAGCAAACACTGCTTCATTGCCTCAGCTCTGTGATCTCATATTAACATTGTACTTACAATGTCAGGTCACAGAATAATCCAATATTATCAATCACAATTTCAAACTGAGCACTGAGAACTACGATCACTTCAACTTCACTCCCTGAAAACTTTGAAACAAAAATCTCTTGTAAACTTCATATTTTCTGTTGAAGTCTTCATAACTTCACCTAAAAACTTCTTTTCTTGTATGTAAAGTTGTTGTTTGGTGATTTTTGTTTTAAATATTTTGCATATTTAAATTGGACAGTTTAATTCTTACACACAGATAAAAAAGGAAAACATTGCAACCTCAATGAATTAATACTAAATAACTAATACATAAATAAATAACAAATATAAACAGGCATTTACCTTGATAGGTTATCTCTGCTGGTTGCTGTAAGACTGTGCTGTAGTTTCCAAAGTCCTCATCAGTGAGCACTCCACCTTTTGCTTGTACCTATTAAAAAAACATAGTGTTTAAATTTAAAGTTGACAAGTTTCACTGTGAACCGTGGTAATAATATTCTATATCTGGTTTCAGCTGCACCAAATTTGTCAACATCTACTCTTTGTACAAGGTGAACATAGTTTTGTACCTCCACACACCATTTATATTTATTATTTGTATGTAGATATGTATGGATATTAACATATGTGTGTATGCTTCTTAATTCTGTCTTTTATGTACCTCCCGTACAGTCCTTATTGTTTTTGTTTATAGTTTGTACGATGCTGCTGTGATGCAATAATTTTCCTCATGGGATGTATGAAGTACCTATCTATCTATCCATCTATCTATCTATGTATCTCCACAAGAAATAACTGCATCTAAATAAAAGTTCAACCTCAATGTTTGAGAGGGGAAATCTAACGGAGACAATGCAGAATTCATGACTACTTGTATAATAATTGTAGACAGGGAAGAAATGTCTTACTGCTGCCGCCATCTCCTGTGACAGGTTCCCACTGTAGAACTGTGATATCCCTTTAACTGCAACAATATCCAATATGGAAGCCAAATCAAGACGCCTGGTGAACAATCCAGAAAGGGGAACCTTGCCATTGGGCAGGAACAGTTCTTGAAATGCATCCGAGATGTTTTGGTCCTTAACTTTAGCCAAAGCTTCAGCTGGCGGGAAGAAAAAATAGGAATCATGCTCGAGTGTTTTTAAATCACAGGAACAGTAACAGTATTGCTGGTGATTTTACCCAGTGATTTAAACTACATTACACTATACTTACCTAAATCATGGGTAACATTAAATCCATTTCTGGCCACATCTGCTGCCATGGTAACCACATCCTTCCACGGCATCCTGGGGGGGAAAAAAAATATCACACGGTTTGATTTGGTTTACAAATGTTTAAACCTCATCAGTATCCTCTCTCATTTTCAAAAATATGATTTTTGACAAATTGATAATCCACATTGGCTCATAAACACAATTAATCTCCATGCATGGATCAAGCAAGTCAGATAGAGACATAACATTATCCACAACATCTGAGGCACCAGGACAATGATAATAACACAGCATCAGACTAATTGCAGCCCTACACCCTGGCTAAAAATAAATAAATAAAAAATAAATCATGTCTTTTTTAGACACAGCTGGCGATATGAAATCTCACTCCTTTAGTTCTGAACAATGAAACAAGCACAGGCTCTAACAGAACTGATATAAATAACTGTTTTCTCTATTCTTGCCTCAAAAGCATACGGCAAATAAAGAAAAATAATGCACTATTGTACTTATAAAGGACGTTTAAAACACAGGGGTGTCATAAAGTAGAACAAGAAACATAAAAGAACAAAGGAATAACGATGATCTCGAAGCATCCAAATAATGATAGCGTGAGGAAAGACTGAATTCATTATCATTTCTTTACCTGCCATAGAGCTGGTGTGCCTGATGCATCCCACTGAGCATGCCTGGTACTCCCACCAGCAGGCCAGACTGAAAAGGAACAAGAACACAGTGTGCATGTTAAACTTAGTACATAAAAAGAACAATTAGTCAATCTTCTGCACTCTTTGTGAACTGAAACATCACGTACATTATGATCAAGGTCCGTCTGCATCATTTCCTCATGGATGGCAGATGGTGCCGTCTCTCTAAAGTCGATGACCCTCGTCTCATTCTTGCGGATGTCGTGCACCAGCATAACTCCACCACTGTATAAAACATCCATTGAGCATTGTCTTCTTATTTGTATCCAACCAAGAATCCATGTCTAAGAACCATGAAGATCGTCCTGTTTAGAAGAGATGTGTTTTATCAATCACTTACCCTCCTATACCAGAGGTGTGAGGGTGAACAATTCCCAAACAGAGGGCAGCAGTGATGGCAGCATCAACACTTGACCCAAGTTTCCCCAGAACCTCAAAGCCTAGAGACGTACACTGCGCCACATCGGTCACCACTGCTCCCTGGTTAAAGACCTTACAATGAACAGAGGAACAAAGAGAGAAGGGAGTGGTTGTTCATATCTGTTTGAACTGAGTTGGACTTCAGTTCATCCATAATCATCCATAATCCCGTAATCGGTTGAGAAAAGCAACACCGTTGCAACGCGTTCACATTAGTGAGTGCTGTGGATCTCCCAGTAACACACGCCCACACCCCTACCTGTGGGTCCCCAAAGTAGATCTGCATGATGAGAGCTACAGTGACTCCAGTGGCAAAGGTGAGACAAGCAGTGATGATAACTGTCAGTCCATCTCGCTGACAGGCACACTCTTGCGTAAAAGGGTCTCTGCCAGTCTCCTGCAGGGATGAGGCATCATGGCTGGCCAGGTCAGAAGCAGAAGAAGGCAGACGCTGGAGGCGAGCCGACTTCAGAAACAGATCTGGGTCTGGGACATGTAGCACAAAGCAAACGGCTTAGCCCAAACAGATAAGACAACCATTCAAAAACTATTCCCTTTAAAGTAGCCACGCTTACAGGGAGACAATAAGTGATTTTGATTTCTGTATATCCACAACATAGAACCCATGAAGTTCAAATGTGAGCTGAAATAACAATAAATTTCAAAAATCTATTTGTCATTTCAATACATAATTGCTTAAATAAAAACATCTTTAACCTTTAACCTTAAATTGAATTGCTTCAATTAAAAAAAAGTTTCTACTTTTCAGATGACATGTAAATAAGTTGAATATCTATTAAAATGTGATACAATTTTTAAACACTAAACAACTAATCAAGAGAGTCAATAACAGGTCAATCAACAGCTCAATGAAGAGATAATGAAAATAATCATGCATTTTAAAAGTGGTTCAAATTTTCTTGATTTGCACTTGTCAGTAGTGGTGAAAACTCCACATCCACTCTATTTGTTGAGTTTGTTGAAGGGGATTTTGTAGAAAAGCATCTGACTGACCTGTATCTTGCTCACTCAGGACATTGTCATCATCTTTGCGAGATTTGAGGGTATTTTCTCCAGATGTCACATCGTCCTCCGGCAGCCGGGGGAAGCTGGTGATGCTCATGTAGTCCACAGGAGAATAGGCACTCCCTAGGGTTGTCTCTGGATTTGCATCTTTATCGGCTACACATCCAGTCGGGTACCCGGCCATGATTTCAGCAGCAGGACTGTGCATGACTACTGATGATTTTTCAGTCACACAGTGGACCTATATGTATTCTGGGGAGGTGTGAGAGATGTTAGGGGAGGATCTCCATACTCCCAAATCACATCTGTTTCTTGTCTGGGTTGATCAATCACACACCATTTCCACTGTCATCCAGATGGAAAATAACTACATAGATACCTCTATTAACTGAGGCCACTGTCTCTGATTGATTTGATCTTTAATAATCCACTATAATCACAATTCTCTTGCAGGGATTTGTTGATTCCTTGTGATTACTGCAGTTACTTTCTTGAACTGGGGAACATAACAGGCCCAGACGCGGGTGTGTAGCTCCGATGATGGTGCATTTTCCAGGCGTGTAAGCCTCCACCTGCAGGGGATAATAATAATAATAAGGCAAGTATGGTGACTAGTTTTCTTCAGTAGACATGTGTTAAAGCTTGACTTCGTTTCTTCCGTTTATCTTGTGGGGTCATTACATCAAGCAAACATAAACTACTGCAAATATTGACACAGGGCTATAAATCTGACATGAGGTGTCAATGCTACAGGCAAGAAAAAAAAAAAAAAACGATACAATGTACTATTGATATTTTGGATGTATTTTAAAACAACGCTGTGTTTTTGTTGTTTAAAAGGTCAAACACACAGCCAACCCAGCAGCGCTGCTATCTGCGTATCCTGTTTCATCGCCGCGTTGTCACGAGCTAGCACATATTTCTGTTTAATTCTGTCACAAATACGCGTCTATAAACAGCTCAGTGACGCTTTAATGTCACTTACCGTAGTTGGTAAAAATCCGTATGGTCAAAGAAAAATCATCCTCGACGATGTTTTTATGTGTATTAGAGCAGGTTGAGGTGAGCGCAGCTCCCCGTCACCAAGACTACGAGAGCTCCAGAATCACGTCGCCAGCGCACCGGGAAGTCAGCTTCGCATTGGAGTCCGCTCAACCTGCGTAACTTGTCCAGGAAATAACCAGCCGGAAATTGAACAGATGTATTTGAATACGCCTTTGACTGTGAATTGTATAAGTAGAGTAACATAATTCTTTTAAAAAAAACATTGACTTTCCATTTAATATTTCTAAACTACAAATATTTACCAAGGAAATGTCTGCTTGCGGTTAAGTGACCGGCTTGCTACCAATGTCAGACTAACTTCATGATAGATGGCCATTAAAAGTCACTAAATCTCACCTCTACACCTGATAACTATATCTACTGACGGGGCAGGTGCTTTAAATCATTTCACTGTGTTTTATTAGCGGGCGATGGAGAAACAGCTTTTGGAGACAAGCGCTCCACGTCTCCAAGTAACTTTTTTTTTTTTAACCTAAAAACAGGTGAACCGGACAAACAGGTTCAGGAGGTTTGAAGAAAACCTGTTTCAGTTACAAACTTAAGTTTTTCCCTTAAACCAAAACCACAATAACCTCCTAAGGGTATACAATACAGTAGAATGTGTATGTATATATACATGTGTGTGTGTGTGTGTGTGTGTATAAAACTATATAAAATGCATGTCTATTATCTATCTGACTCAGCTGACAGTGAACATTACTAAATGAGACTATGTTCCTTGCATCATTGAGTCAGTACACAGAAAGGTCAGAGGTTACTGCACTGTTGCAGCAATGAATATTTTTCTTATTATATATTTGAAATTTTAAATTGTTTTATTGCTTTTTTCCTGTGGTCAAGCCTCGAGTCTAAGACAATATTAGTCTCATTTGAGTGTAGCACCACGCCCATTATTGAGTCTACATACTGTGTTTACACTCCATTACCACACCCGTCTGTCAACCTTTTCCTTTTTTTGCATACAGTAAACCTCCACCCACAGTCATACCATCATCTCTAAGGCAGATGACAGTGGAATGTAACAAACATATTTTAGATACTTGTAATTTTCTCGGGTGCACCAACTAACAAATCTACTTCCCTGAATCTACTTCACATCTTGTAATGAGATATTGTGCACTCTTTCCATTACATTTATTTACCAGCTGTAGTTATTTTTTAACAAATCTCCTCTCTTCTAAAACAACACCACCTTTATGGTTTTTAGTACTGTTTCTACATTTTAATATTATATTATTAGCTGTCTCTTTAACCAGCTACATTTGCCACTTACAGTACAACAGTTATAATTATAATGTGATTTAATTTCATGTTTACACAACAAAGAAATCTGCTAAATGAGTACTTGTATTTTTATTAGTTTGCAAGTACCTCCTTGTGTTTACTTAAGCACAATGTACTGCTGATATTTTACTCATGATAGACTGTTTTTTTTTTTACATTGTGGTGTGGCTCATCGTTCCCTTCAGAAAATAATGACACAAGATTCAGGTGTTAACCTGAGAATTTATTGTTGTTGCTGTTTTTTTTTTTTTTTTTTTTGTTTTGTTTTGTTTTGTTTTGTTTTGTGTTGTGGAGGGGGTGAGTGGGTACCTGTTATTTTCTGAATGGATACTAGAAAACCAATCCGCTGACTTTTGCATAGGTCTTGCTCGTCCGTGGACAACTGTCCACTTGAGGGATGGAAAATCAGTACATCACAAAAACCATGCAGAAATAGTGAAAGGCACAATCACCATAGATATCAGATACACCAAATTGTATATGTCTATATATTTCTTTTTTTTTTTTTTTTTTGTGGGGGAGGGAGGGGGGTATATGCTATAATTGAGATGTAACATGAGTAACGCCCCAAGAGTTTTTAAGCTGCCATCATATCAGGGCACACCATCAAACATACTCCCCAGACATTCAATGTCTTTCTTTTAAAACATCCTATTGTTGAACAATTGTTTTAATACCTATATGGAAATACAAGCATATCCTAGTTTGTTTTTGTGATACATTTAATATCATTTCATATCTTTTTTTTTTTAATTATATAAACTATCTTGTCTCCTGCCTCAAACCCTTCCCTGCCCACATCTCCCATGTCATATAGGTTCTCCTCCCCACTATAGGGTCACTTCCACTCTTTAACCACACCTTTCAAGCAAACAAAAAAATAATATAATTCACACAACATACTGAGAACAAACTTGTTTTTGTAAGAAGAAGAAGAAAATAAAATTGAGAGAAACTGGACAGTATTGCAGCAACAAAAGTACCTGTGGTGATCTTTACAATTTGCACACATGCATTCACCTGTGATCTCTATTTATCATCCTGTTCACTATGTAGGTATTGTTTATTCCTTTTATGAGGCACAGTTAGAATAGTAGGCCTCTAGTGTCTGAGGAAGCCTAAATATCAGAGATCACTGTGTGTGTGTGTGTGTGTGTGTGTGTGTGTTACATCATCCATCACCTTAGATGCATTTCTGTCACATCAAAAGGATACATTATAATTATCTTTGAAAACAAAACAAAAAAAAAAAGATAATATTCATAATCATAAATTAATAGAGACATTCATAAGAATATTGGCAGAAATGAAAAAAAAAAACATGGTATGTGATTCAAGGGAAAATAATTTATCTTGTTTATCTAGATGATCTAAATGAGAAAAAAAAAAAGTTTTTTTTTAAACAATTTGTATTCCCAGACTCTCTATCTGTCCTTTTCAATGCACCAACATAGATTGTACTAAAGTCATTTCATCATTGTACTGTATTCTCACCAGCATCCATACAGCAAATGCTGTGCTAAGTGGACCCTCTGGAGGGCAGTGTTCGCCTATGGCACATTAACTCTGAGTCTAGTGCTGCTTGCATGGTGTGTTTCAACAAGATGAGGCTAAAGTTGGGGGCAAAAACACCACTTTTGGCCACTGAAATGCCCTCTTGGTTTGTTAATGAGCACAGAGGTGAGGCAGAGATAGGATTTTCATCAGTGCCATCGGACATAACGTTGGGGACTCAAATCCTGAGAAGCTTTGACATCTAACGAAGCGTTATATAAATTGTTACGTTTTTTTTTTTTGTTTGTTTGTTAATATATTTACAAGAGGAATAAATGACCATTATTTATATCTTTTTTTTTTTTAAAGAGTTTCTAGCATTTAACGTGTCAGTACACTTTCACACACACAGTTTAAATCGAAAGAAAAGAAGAACAAAAAAAATCACGAAAAGAAAAACAAAAAACAAAAAAATAAAACAAGCACACAGCACGCCGCTAAAACTTTTGACTCACAAAATGTATGACAGTGCAAACTTACATCCATGTCTCAAATAATTTACAAACATTAGTATACATTTCAGCACCATTGTTTACTATTGTTGTTGAACACATATCAGTAAGCTAGATGTTAGAGCTTGATGTGCTAATGGGAAAGGGACGGACAGTAATCAAGTAGATATTAGAAATAAATGTGTTGCACGTCCATAAGAAAGATGTAGGGGAAGACGCTTGTTGTTGAACTTTAAGATGGTATTTCTTCCCCCTTTTTTTCCCCTAACAAGTGCAAAACTCAGAAGTCACTTTGCTTTTTTGTTTTTCTAATGAGAGAAATGAATGTGTAGACAGATCATACTCTTTTTGGTGTTCACATAGAAAACAGAAGATCGCAGCAAACACAGTGGTTGAATGTGACTGCTGTGTGCTGGGCCCATTACTTTAGTTTACAGAACACGCATTTAATGACCATGCTGTGTATGATCCTATAGGGAGCATCTTTTTTTCTTTTCTCTTTTTTTTTTTCTTTTTAATTTGTTGGTTTGAAATGCTAAACGCGTACTTTCTGTTTGTCTGACAGGAACAGGCATATTTTTCTTTTTCTTTTTTCTTTCTTTGCTGGAGCCAAGTAGAAAGAGACTGTAAAATAATATTATAATTCACAAAACCAAATGAGCAGAAAATAATGTGACAAAACAAAATAAAGAGTTACCACCGATACCGCTCTTTACTTACTATAACCTGCCCATACCCTGTAACCCAAGGCAAGCCCTGTGTCGTCTCATTGCGTTCATACTCTTTGTCCATTAAGGTTTTAAGGCCCATAACACCTTTGTTATCTGAACAAGAGTCTACCATGTTCAGTATTCAGATAAACATAAGTACTTTTCAAAGAGCTTGATGTTGAATTCAATTCATTCCCTGCCTGTCCCGAGGGTTACATAACACTTCCCTACGAGCATTTCACATTAACCACATTCATTTTGACATTATGTAATTTGTATTCATCATGTAATGTCTTCTACTCTTTAGTCTGTTTTGCACATACTTTCACCATCTTCTACTTGCTCTTAACCACCAAGTGAGAGAGGAGAAATCTCACAACGTTTTGTTTCCTATGATGAAACAGGTTGCTCCATATTTCCTCGCCTAGTCTTTTACTTTGCATGTTGGCAAACAAAACCGGTGATTTTCCCCTCACTCTCATCACTCACGGTATATCCTTCCACGTTTACGAAATCAAAAACAAACAAATACTTTGATAGAATCCTTTTTTAACTAAAAGTAGTATTTGCTGATGAGATGATAAAACTCATCTCTTTCATGCATTGTTTCCACCAAATAAACAAAAAAAAAAGTCTGTTCCTCCATGAAAGAGTAAGGTACGCTTGGTTCTTTCAATTTCAAACCATTATTTTGAATTTTCACAAAATATTCTTGGGATGTAATGGTTGAATCAAAACACATGCCTTGAGGAAGAGAAAAAGAAAGGAGAATATTTACTAAGATAGCAAAGAAAATTAACAGAGCTAAATTTTTTTTTTTTTTCAGATATTATTGTACCTACATATAACCTGTATAAATATTTTTGAAAATTTTTTTTTTGTTGTTTGGATACTGCAATGGACAATAAGTATAATAAAGATCTACACAGATCTACTCAGAGGGCTTGTTTCATATCAGCAGAATGGGGCATAAAACTAGCAGGTGGAGTCATTTCGTGTGTCCAAACCAAAACATAAGAGCTACTGATCTACTGGTATCTGAGTTCATATGATATAATGTGCACAAATGAAAGCAAATATGCTGTGGGTGAATATATTCAATCATGTGTGTCTTGGGTGTGCGTCTAATGCCCTCAGAGTAAACGATGCCCCTGGGTGCTTAGGATTTTAGTGGCAGAAGTTACGCTTGTTGGGCTGGTGAAGGAAGGTGTTTCTGGCATGGGCCGCGTGGCGAGGGACCTGCTCCCGGGTGCGGTTTTGGCGTTGAATGCGGTTGCGGCCCAGATGGCGCCTCTCGATGCGGGCTTTGCTACGCTGGATCCTGGCCACTTGGGTCACCTTGGCCAGAGCTCCAGCCTGGGCTGCTGCTCCGCGGGTCACCCTGGTGGGCATGGTAGTGCGGGTGGCGGGGGCAGCGGCTGGTTCAGCCACTCTGCTGTAGGGGAGAGTCAAGGTGTGATTTTTGTCAATGCTGTGATGTTGAAAAGGGGAGGTGAAGGTGAAATCAAACTAGCATAAAACTGTTTTTCTTTTTTCTCACCTCACGCTGCTCGCCAGGCTGACAATACTCTCCTCCCCAACGACAGACAGGTTGCTGTTGGAGACCATGGACAAGTTGTTCGGGGAGACATACACAGACATGCTGGGGTGCTCGATGAGCAGGTCCTCCATCGGGCTGGCCTCGGCTGTGGCTCCCTCTGCAGTGAAACAGGGGGGAGGGGTGACAAACCAGCTCTCATCCATGCAGCCTCTCTCTGAGCCTGCCTTACTGCTACCCCCACTGCCCCCACACTCACTCCCAGAGCCAGGGGACATCGACGGAGTAGAGGAGGGCGTGGACAGTCTGGCCCGCCTTGGCAGGGACACGGGTGTGGTGGCACCCAGGTCTGATGGGCTAACGCTGGGGCATGACAGGGGGTCTGATGGCGCTACTGCACGTTGTGCCTGACCTTTATGTGTCCTACGGCGCTTGTGAGGTGGACGGGGAACGGGGCCCAAGCATTCAGTCCTTGTATGTGTGTCTTGGTGATGTGATGGGTTACTATCTGGGAATGATTGTACAATCTGTGGGGCTTCTGCCGTCTCATCCTCTGCCTGCATCATGCAGTCAGATTCTTCTGAGCACATGGCAGAAATGAAATCACGGATGGTGACGGCCAATAAAGACAGGTGGAAGGAGGGAGTTGTAAAAAAAATGATTCAAAATGTGGTAAAATTTCAAAAAGCCATGCAGGTTGGAGAGGTTCATTTCCAAAGGGATCACATACGCACGCGCACACATACCGGTGTGGAGAATGTCAGGGTGTTTAAAAAAATTAGAGGAAAGGAGGAAGAGGGGGTAAGGAAACACAAAACATAAAAGAGTCACATCATTAGTTGTGTTGACCCTCTAAAGCTGTGATTATGTCAGCGAAATAATGTTTGCCTTGATTCTGCTGAGAGGTACTACATGTTGCTTTTGATGTTTGTTCAACTTTTGAACATTAAAAGCAGATATGCACATTCACTAATTGCCTTTGTCATGATTGAGATCATAAACAAAGAAAAGGGAGATGTATGTTCATAGAGAAGTGTTTCCATTTTCCACCTTAAGTATGGCAGCCATATGGGTGTGCACCACTGTAGTTGCGCCATGCCCTGACTGATTCTTCACCCGCCACCCCCACCAACTTCTAAACTTTAAATGTTAATCAGTATTACAGACGTGCAAAACTGAACATTTGCATTTTTCAGCTACCTTGATCTTTGAACATAAAACATAATTTGGCTACTTCCCCAATCTGACATAGTCATAAAATACCACACTAGCCCAACAACACTGCTGAGACTCACCAGGCAGATTGACGAGCATCCATCCCTCCTCGTCGGCCTCCGTCACACAAGGGTTGGGTCCCTTCAGCTCAGCTGCCACCTCTTCTACCTCCCCAAACAACAGGTTGCTGAGACGTTGAAACATGGTTGCTTGTTCTGTCAAGTGTCGATGACTCGGGTGCTATTTGTTGTCCACAAAGAAAAAAAGCTGTAGCTGCCTTTTTGAATTTCTTATTTATGTTAATGTATCGCTTTTTGCAGTTCTTTGTCTGATATTTTAAATCTTTTTTTTTTTCACTTGAAGCCCTTTGCTGGATCTCGGTTATGACAAACAAGAATGGACAGGCTTCAGTAGTGCAAATGTAAGGTTTCACTTGGTTTGGAGCAAAGGCCTGGAGAGAGAGAGAGAGAGAGGGGAGGGGGAGAAAGAGAGAGAGGGTACAGGGTGGTTAGTGGTCATAAAAAGATAAGGTACATCACTGTCAACACATTGTTCAAGACGACTAAAAACAGAGAAGACACTTATTTTGGTTTCCTAGTGATTAGTCAGAGTCTATCAGATAAGCTGCATGAGTGAGCAAAGTGTGTGGTAAGAGTTTTTTCATGATTATTTCAAGAGTTGTTAATGTTTTTGGACTCTTGCATCAATGCATTTAAATGTGTTAAAAATTATAGGCTGACACTAAGAATGTGTCACAAGTGTAAATCTAGTACTCTCTTTTTCACTCTGGTTTGGTCTTTTGAGAATAATATCTGACATTCTAGCTGCTAAATTCTCCACGTTAATCACCACCTGGTCTTAATGTCCTTTCTAAACATAAAAATGTTAATTATAGTAGCTTTTAAGCTTTATAGAGTTTGAATTTATTTAATGGACTTTGCACAACAGCTCAGGTTTCCACCCAAAAAAACGAGCCTGTAACTGATTGCTCAACAATTAACAAACTTTCATCATGTGATTATAACACAGCACTGACACCTGACAGCATTTGACCTAAATTGTGATGTCCACTGACAGAGAAACACTGAAATACAGTACGCAGTAGTCACCAACAGTGTGTCTAATGAAGAAAAAAAATGTATCAGAGTAAAGAGCTGATGGACAATAGCTGCACTCCCTTCCCCCATGAAATTTAGATAACCAATCAGCACAGCCTCAGGACAGATGGACAGGCAGGAGAAGAGGAGGAGGAGGAGGAGGACTGGGAGATGGAAGGAGGTGAGACAAAGAACCAAAATCTCACAAAGTCAAACAAAGTCAGAGTGCACAAAGTTAAAGGCAAAAGAAAGACAGAAATACAAGGACAGAAAGCACTGAGGCAAAGGACCTCTGGTGTCTGACCTAAATGTGAATATGATGATGTAAAGTTGTACAGCTGTTTGAACAGCCTTAGCTCACAAGACAAAGCCCTACATGTTCAAAGGCTGAGTTTTATTTACTTAAACTGTGTGAGTGAAGAACAGGGAATGACTGAAGAGATCACAGAGTGCAAACCTCTGCCAATACCTGCTGACACACTTAAAGTTACCTCTGGGATTTTAGGGCTAAATGTGTTTCTTCCTGTGTTACATTTATGTAAATAAATAACTAATAAGTAACTAATTTAAAATGCTGTAGAAGTTTAACTTATTTTATTCTACAATCTGTTAGACCACCTGCCTAATTGCCCCCCCCTCCAAAAAAACATAATCTAAATCAAATATGAAGAGCAGAAAGAGTTCACGTTAAAAGGTTAAAACAAAGTATGTGTCACAGAGATTAATCCATGGAGCAAAGAATTGTGGAAAGAGATATGCATGGATGCTTTTTGGGAAGCTGATACTTTCTGTCCTTATTTGGAGAATGTTTTCAAGAGACATCCTAATATACAGTGCATGCACCAGAGATGTCTTATGTCACACTGAATAAAAGCCATTTTTAACAAATATTGTCACTGTATTTTTGTACGGGTGTATGCTTGCGATAACAAAAGAAACTGTGATACAAATGAAAGGGGAGAAAATAAGGCAAAAAGCCAAAAAGGGAGAAAACCTTTTTCCTGCATTATCATTATAGGCTTTCAACAGTAAATAGCAGGTTTTTAGTTGGATTTTTTAATACACTGAGTTTGTGTGAATCCATTTTGACTCTGCTTTCAGATCATGTTCTAAAACAATTTATCCAGTCAATTAAAGAAAGGGGCCCACAGTCATTATTTTTAATACATTCCCAGACTAATAGAGACTTAAGACATGGGACTGTGACAAATAAATCCAAATAAACAAAATTTCAGTGAAAAGGGCCAGAGGGCTGCTTTGCATGAGGTGCAGCAGACCTTAACAAAACAAACAAATTCTACATGGATTACATGCGACACTTCCTCAATTAGTTCTTTCTGGTTATCAGTTTGCTGGCTGTACATTCTAATTCAGGGCTGTCTGACTGCTGTAAATATAGCCACTGATAATGCTAACAGAGTACAAACAACATTCACTGATACTGGTTATGTCCTGGAGAAAAAAAGTCTATGAATATATGGCATAGGTTGTGGAGAAGCATTATGTAACAACTACCGCCTGAGAGATGCAATGTGAGGTAGAAATGTACTAAATAGTGCAGTGGGGATAAATGTGCAATATATTTCTATATATTTCTGCTTTTTTAAAAAAAGTGTTTAGTGCCATGTTTGGTTCTTCTTTTACCCTTGTTTGTCTAATTTGCATTTTTAACATACGTTGATGCATTTTAACATCTGGTCAAAGATATCAGGTGAAAAATTAGCCCTCTAGGTTAAAAGCAGCTGATTTGTTTCCTTTGATCAGTTTTATTTATCTTTTATTTTCTTCTTTTTCTTCGTTTTACCCAGAAGTTATATTGTGGAGAATTTAGACGCACTGACACAACCCTCATTTGCAGAAAGATCTCGATTTACTAATCTTTATTTTGACATTTGCCTTTAAAAAAAAAAGGGAAAAAAAGGAAAAAAGTGGGTTGGATATCGCAGGGTGGGCGGGGACTCGAGGAAATGAAAACAAGACGCATGTGGCGTCACGCCTACGTCACTGACGCTGACAGAGGCCCCAGCTTATTTGGCGACTGGAGAAGGGAAAAAAGTCCGAGTAGCAAACAGCGAAAATAAGAGGACTTACTATAATGTCTGTGCAACCGCTATGTTTATTTGTTTGTTGGTTGGTTTGATTTATGTCGAATCTGCATGACAATATGTCGAAATCAGTCGATGTGTAAAAAGGTTGCGGTTGTCGATGGATGTCGTCTGGATCTCAATCCACTGACATTGTGAAAAAAAGCTTCTCACAACGACAGTGTTTACATTTTTTTTTTTCTTGAAGACATAAAGATGTCCTGGATTTGAGAATTAAAATAGTACATCGACCTCGATCTGAGACTGTTGAGAAGCCAAGACTTTTCTGTGTAGGTTATCCAGGTTAAACATGAATTATCCGTATAAGCTCTCCAGCTGAAGGGTCAAAGCAATGACAGTTGTGGCTCAACGACTTTACACGAAAGACATCGACTGGATAGACTCACGACAATACAGAGAAACTATACACCGAATAATAAGTGACTGTATATGTGTACAAATTGTACTCAAATCCAAACAATATAGATACATATATGTGTATTTGTGCCCGCCTCCCGAGGAAAAAACACATCAACATCCGCCATCGGCTTGACTCCACATCAGCATTTGGTGCATTTTGCACAGCAACGGCTGCTGTAGGATAAACAGCCCGGTGTCATTTTTTTCTGAATATAAGACGTCGAATCTACCTAATTAAACCCAATTTGTTTTGGCTCAGTTACATCTATTCATGATCTAATAATAGGTCATTACCAATTATAACTCACAGCAGTCAAATATAGCCTACGTAATGAGTCAGTGACAGACAAAGCGATGATATTCCGTGATAATATATGTTCTTTGATCGATGATAGATATTTTTTGTAGATAAAGGCTTTGAGGAATGTAGAGCAGCTTCACTGGCTAGATATAGTTTGACACCTCTATCGTCACACAGCTGAACACAAAAGACACCAATTTGGAAGAAAAAACAACAAAGAATAGCTTACCTGCCTTTGCAATATTATTCAAGTTGTAAACGAGATCTCACACACAGTAGAAACGACGACAATTCTTAAAGCATAGCTTTAGATAGCCTTTAAGTGAGGTAGTTAAAACACCATTATACAAAAATAAAAGGCTTTCTTCTTAGAAGAAGGGCTTCGTGTAAAAAATATTACACTGATGCTTTTAGATCATAACATCTGCAGCTTTTTTTTTTTAATCACCCTTTCCTTTCCTATCCGTTCTTTTTTTTTTCCTCCGCTGCAGATATCGCCTCTGTTTATTGCTCCTTCCAGCTGATCCTCGGATCAGAATGTAGAACGTACAAAACAGCTGATTGTGAGATCACAATACTCCAGGCCCCGCCCATTTCCCCGCCCACAACCAAACAAACCAGCCAATCAGAATATTACACAAGCTACAAGCCGGACCTCTAGGTAACAGTGTGGGGGCAGGGCGATTGACGCTGTCAACCTGCAGCCAGATGGAAAGGGTGACTTCACTCCCAGACTGATCCGTGATCAGCCTCCACTCTCACCATCACTGTCGTACTGAGTGGAGACTGGGGGGATGGTAAACTGATCCTGAACCTGTGTTCTCATAGCTCCAACTACAGGCCTTTGACAGCAAAAGAAAGGCAAAGATCTGTTGACAGCAAAGTGACTGAAGTGTCAGCTTGAAGCTGAATTGAATAAATACACAAAGAAAGACGTGGTTCGAGTAGGAACTAATCTGTTAAATCACATACTGAATAGACTGTGTTGGACATGTTCTGGATTGTTATTTCAAAATGGATGATTTTTTTTTTTTTTTTTTTTTCAAATTTAGGTTTTATTTAATTTTCCATCCATCATTTGTTGCATATTGTCAAACATCAGACAGCCTAATCTTTTTTGCATATTCTCCTTCTTGTGTCAGAGTCATAAAATAAA
This sequence comes from Polydactylus sextarius, assembly GCA_016801845.1. Lineage (NCBI taxonomy): Eukaryota > Metazoa > Chordata > Actinopteri > Polynemidae > Polydactylus > Polydactylus sextarius. The sequence goes on from CM028909.1 coordinate 12,864,129, forward strand.
AATGTCAAAAATAAATAAACAAATTGTTTACAGAACCAGTGACTGATCCCAGCCCTAAATATTGAAATGGTTATTAACAACATCAATATCAGAAGTTAATAATAATTATAGCTCCAGTTCACTAACTAGATCAGCTGTCCTTATCCAGTGATGCTGGTGATATTACTTTAAATTTCATTTGTAAATAGAGCTCTTTCCCCCTCCCCCTCAGCATCGCTCATTTCACTCCGCCTTGTTAGGGAGGGCCCAGATGCACCACTCAATCCGTAGTAACCAATCATATAGCCTCTTCTGGAATGCAGTATTTGAGTAACCAATGAGCAATGAGCAACCAATAAACTGGAGGTTTTAAACCCCTGGTGGTCAAATCTACATCGTGCAGTCTGTAAAGCTTTAAGAAAAAAAAACAAGCTTTTATTATTGCAGATTGTGCTAACTGGTGATTGTGTGCGTGTCTTTATGTAAGTGTGTGACTCTCTAGGTGAAAGATCATCCTTGTGTTGTGACGTTATGAGGCCGGCAGAATATTCTTCATAATCCTCAAGAGTGCTGTAGCCTCTTGACTTTTGTTTTAGAAGTTATTCTATTTTATTTGCAGCAATGTAAAAGAAAGAAAAAAGAAAATTAAAAAAGACAAAAGAAAATAAAAACTGAATACAACAGATTATATAGTTAAACAAAAAGTAGTATAGTTTGAAAATGACTGGACGATGATAAGTAAACCAATAATTGCCTAAATCTGATCAAGACAACTGGTTTTTATCTACACAAAACTGGGAAGGTCACCCAGACAGCTGGAGCACATTATTCTGTAATGTATGAAGGTTTAAGATTCCTACAGTTTATTCCTCCCTTCCAAATGAAACTTAGCCCATGAGGAGCTGTCATGATCATATCAGTTGCTGTCATCATGATCATATTAAAAAAATCACTGTGTTGTGTGTTTATGATATTATTACAGAAATCTAATAAAGCTTGTATTATTAAATTTGTAGCGGTAATCACACCTCATTTCAGACCATAATTCATCTCTTCTCAAATAACCTCTGGAAAAAACTAAATACAATGTTGAAAAATTGATATCGTTATTTCTTTATAACACTACAGATTTTGCAAAAGTTGCTAAAGTTTTTTAAAGAATATAAATAATCCATGTGAAAGTGCATATGAGTAAAATTTGACCATATGGCTTAAAAACAAATGAATAAGGCTGTGGCCTCACACAATTTTCATTTTTAAATGACTTTTTCTGCCTGACTTTCTCATGTCAATCCTACACTGACGAGAGACGATAACAAGAATCCAGCACAGTATGAGCTTTCTAAAGACAGGATGATAAGGTTTCAGCCTATACAGTTACCAGGTGCTAGGCAACTCACAAAGATACACACATGCACACACATTCACCCCACAGTGATGATGATATCCAAATCCCGGTAACATGGTGAACACAAACATTTAGCAAGAACAGTTTGTGCATCTGTGCTTGTGTTAATGTTTGTGCTCTGAAACTAATCAGAGGAAGTTACAGGCCAACAAAATCTGTTATGTCATGTCCTTGAAGCATGTACTGCCATATCAACAACTAATTGTTGACAATAAATGCAATTAAACATCCTTTATCCTTTAATGGTTGTGATCACAGATTCGTCATTCTCACATACTTCGCGGTAGAACATACTGCTCAATGTTGAGCAATTCATCTTTCCTCTATCCATGCCAGATCTTTCAACGAAGTTGCTTATCTTCACAGAATTCCCACAGTTTCCCCAAGCTGGTTGGAGAAATAGGTGAAAGGTCACAACAGTGTCTCCCTTTCCCCTCCTCTCTGCGTGTGTTCACGTTCATGAATGTGACCTGCCGCTCTTGTTTAACCGCGTGCCTAAATCCTTGCCCTTGGCAGACACTTCAGGCATGTGCGTAAATTCTTTATACCCATCCAAGCTTTGCGTTGTAAACACTGTTATTTTGTTTATGGTTAATGACTGAGGTGTGGCGATGGACAGGTTGACTCAGAAGTCCAGTTTGCTGTGTTTGTTGACATATGAAACAGACAGTAAAGTAGCTTGTTTCTCGAGAAGCTTTCGTTTGACAGCTCATCCCTTCCTTGTGTAGGGACAAGAAAGATCCTGACAGGACATGCTGCACGTAGGAGATGATACACTCATTATTTATAGAGACATCTTTTGTTTTTAATAAACAAAAGCCGACTTGATCATCAGAAAAATATATAATTGAAAACTGCAAACATGGAGACATGTCTAGTTTGCATTTCAAATTTACATCAGGTCAGTAAACTGGCATGATGAAGTTGAAGAAACATTACAAATCACATAGATCCCACGAACCTCAAGACTATATCATTTCACTTACAATGTTTTAGTCGATTTGTGTTTTAAACCCAATGCCCTATTTTTTTTATGTTGTTTGACTCCACCTACCAATGAGCTTTCACTTCTGGTGCCTCTCTCTACTCCTTTTCGCTTGTGTCTCTCTGCCCCTCCATGCCTGACTGCTAGCAGATGATAAGAAAGTAGCCCCAGATCTGCTCTCTGTGTTACAGCCTCCTTACAGCACCAGCAGAAGTTTAAATGACCTGTTTATGACAGTGACACTGTTTAAGTAACAAATCTCTGTATGTAAGGACAAGTAGGATGACTGTTAAAAGGAATACATTTTGATTTACATTTTTGATTTTGTCACGTTTAACTATTAAGCAAAAGCAGGGAAAGGAAATGGGAAGACAGTGATCATCAATCATGATTAAATAGTATTCACAGGTATGTCTGTATAGTTGTTGAAGTTGACCAAAGTGGTGGAGTCATGACATTACACTAAAAACATCCAGTTTTGACGTTAAATATTTTCACAAATGCCACAATCTTCCATCACAACACTGATCAAGGGATCTCTGTATATACACATTGGTATACGCTGTTGCGCATAAGCCAGGTTAAACTGCGACATGCAAAATGTTGAGATCTATGTAAATCTCATGGGGTAAAATGGAAAAAACGCTGCTGCCAAAGACAACTCTTAAACCCTGAAACCCTCTGGTGTTTTGTCCAAATGTGTTGACGTGCCTTATGTTAGGATGTGCATGTTGAGAGACAGTGGAGGAAGAGTAACACATTATAGTTACTCAAGAACTGTTGTTTTGCTCAACTTTCTCTACTACACTCAAATGTCACATGATCAAAAGCACATTAAGCACCCTTGAAAACTATTTTGATAATTGATTTGTATCAAATATTACACAAATTTATCAGTGTTAACTTCTCTGATTTGTTCTCTGATTTTCTTTGCTTTTATTCTGGTAAAAGTAATATTTTTTTTTAAATTATTGTTGGGACAAAACAATATGAATATGTCAACACATGAATAGGGATCTTTGGAATTTTTAATCAGTCAATGGAGAAAACGTACAAATTAAACTCAAAAAAGTAAAGACAGCAGTTAATGTTAAATATTAATAGTAAAATGCAACAGTAAAAAAAACCCAAAAAACTCATACTTTATTAACAATACTTTCCATTTGCTTTCATGGATTAGCTTGTTTGTCCCCTCAGCAGTCCCTTTTGATAATGTCCACTGAAGGCCTGTGGCCTTAAGATAAAAAAAAGTTTCTGCATCTCATATTGCATACAGTCTGTGTGTCCCTGCACAGTCCGTAGATAACCCTCTAGCACACATCCTTACTCAGCATGGACTCAACATGGTGACTTCCTGTCACTAATCCAAAATTCACTCAAATCAACTGGTGCTGCTCCACCTTCCTGGGACACACCTCTGCAGGCCCTTGACTTCAATGCAGCAGAAGGAGAAGGGAGTGGGGAGGTTGTTTGTCTCTCACCCTTTCTCTCTCCCTCTCTGTCTCTTGTTGCCTCCCAACTCTTCCTACTTTGTTCTGCAGCTCTCCTGAAGCCCTCATGCCATGCGTGCATCCCATGGGTCTGTCCCTACAAGGCCAAAGCAAACAGGACTTGGAAGTGGTGTCCTTGGCAAACGTGTTGATAAACACAGCACTAGTGAGGACAGGCTGTGCTCTTCAGAGCAGGACGACAGCCCCTCATTCACGCTCCCCTGGAGGATATTATGAAACATAACGATGGAGCTATTTTAAATTCCCCAAAGGATTAGGTTGATGAGAAAGCTCTGAATTTCAGCCACTTGGTGTCTGACTGATCTTAGACATACAGTGCGATAGGTGGCGTGTTTATGCTTGATGACATTTATCTTCATCCTCAGTACTTTACCAGTTTATCTTCATGTAGTCAGCGTGGGAAGAAGAGTGCCCCCCACTGACACCAAAACATGACCTGCTAACTAAAAATACCACAGAGCGATGGATTAAATAAAAGAAAACCGAGCTGCACGTGAAACACTTTCTTTTCCATTCATACGTCAACCCAGCTCTTGTATTTACAAACCAGGACTAAAAACAGCTCCGGGTCTCTGAGGAGCGGCAGCGCTTTGGGACATTTTTAACCCATTCAAAAATGCCGCTGCTTAACTTACACATACTAACGCACTGGAAAAAAATATGGCTCGTGGGGCACGAGGTCTAAGGTTGAAACCAGAGTTAAGTGGCGACCTGCAATTACATAACTTGGCCTCAGTCAAAATATAACTAAATATGTCACTTGCTCACTTGCTCCGTACATATATTTATATCTGTTGTATTACGCTCCGTCGTCCGGTAGGGGATGTAGCTCAGTGGTAGAGCGCATGCTTTGCATGTATGAGGCCCCGGGTTCAATCCCCGGCATCTCCACTCCTTTTCCTTTGTTAATTTTTTTTAAGTTTAGTGTGCACCCAACCTTGGACAAAATTAATGTCTCCTACCTTACCGTTCAATACCTGTTATATGAACTCATTTCATGAACTCATCTTCCAGCTCAGAGATTTTCCTTGGACCTAAATAAATACAAGTGTTACATTCAGCACATTCTGTGAACTTAGCTTGGGCCAGTTTATTACAGTTTGATTCATTTAATGTTAATTAATCTAATAAATCTAATTAATTAATCAATTTATTTGGTTATATCGATAATGAGCCATTGTATAATAATGCCTTTAATTTAAAACTCCTTAGTTCTCTTTGAGTTTTTAGTTGTACTTGTTTTGCCTGTTAAAATTTGTATAATTTGATTAAATTTATATTGCTTTTGTAATACATAATAAAATAGCACATTATGGGGTGGAAACAATCCAGCAATCAAGCAAAACTCACAAATATGAACAATATAAAGTCAATCAGTAAGTCAGACAGACCTGCAACAACCTATTATGGGAATTAGAGCTTCAGCTGTTTATGTGTGGTTTTTTTGAGGTTGTTTAGGCTCACTGCCCCAATTTCTTTAACCACACTGACATAAATGCCCAGAACTGTGAGATAAGGCAGTTGGTATTTTATAGAAATGTGGTGAAAGAAGCTGTGCTTGTGTCAGCTTGTGTCAGCTTGTGTTTTGCACACTGACATACAAAACTACCTATACCTGCTCATCTACATTGTGGTGTGGTGTGTCATCTGTTAATGAAATGGGAACTTATTTTTATACATGTGAATCACTCTTTCCTGTTCAGAAATGACAACGTATAATTTTCTGATGTTACATGTGACATAAAATCATATGATATAATCACACGTGATTTATAATCTGCCCATAACATCTGATGAATAACTAATCTACATGTAACTTGAGAATGCGTATATCAGGTTATATAAAATGTAAATTACAGATTTGTTTCAACTTGACCACCAACGAAAGGAATGAAAAGACTGGAAGAAACCCCAAGGGCAACACCACACACAAACACAGGCCTCAACCTGGAAAAAAACTGAACATGACATATATTGATGTCATCTGCTTTTAGCAAGTTAGCGAAGGCCAGTTGACCAGCAGGACACACTATCTGCCAAGAAACAAGATGACTGTGAGTGTTAAACCTTCCCATGTACTATTCAGGAGCCAGTAAATGCTTAACCCACATACTAGGTGTCTGTACATTATGACCTAAAAGAACCACCTTTACATACATGACACACATTCATTCCCCAGGTGTCAAGCTTGCATTCCTGAAGATGAAAAGAGAGGAGAGACATCAGTCACTTCACAACATGAAGCCTCAGGAGTCTTCTTTTCTTTAGCTGCAGGTCACAGTACAGAAAGTATATAATATATAAATGGATTCAACTTTACTTTAAAGAAACATTAAATTCCATATTTGGTGTTGAACAAAAAGAAATCAAGAGACAAACACATAAAGAAAATCACATAACTGCAACACCTACACAGATCAGTTTCAGTCAGAACAGAAAAGCCCAGGAGTTTAAATATTAGCAAAGAAAAACATGTCTGCTGAAATTTGCTTGTTGCTGTGCATCACCAGGGTTTTGATGCTGAGTCATCAGACACAGCAGGTCGATATGGATCTGTCGCCTTTTGCTGGATTACAATCAACATTGTTGACCTTTCCGACACAAGTACTAGACACAGAAGGCACACACACACACACACACACACACACACACACACACACACACACACACACACACACACACACACACACACACACACACACATTCCACACTGTCTAGTCTCTGCAATGTAGCTCATCTTGTCTGTGTGAGCACCTGTTCATGTACATAACAGCCACATATTCATATTATATTGTTATTAATAAAAGCCATGAGCTGCAGAATTGTTAATTACCTTTAAAATAAACATGAACATCACACCTGTACTAACATGTTGTATTTTTTGTGGTGCAACAAATATGATAATATGATCTCTGATTTAACTGCTGACCCAGAAACATGGTATTTTTGGTCTTTGACTGCCCCCCTGTGGTTTAGTTCATAATAGCCCTTCAGTGGATCAGTTCACTATCTGAACAGTGGGTGGCACCATCTCATAGTTTATTTTCTTGACTCAGAAATATTTTGTCAAGGTCTTGCAATAAGTAAATACCAGGTTGTGATAATTGAATAGACACTAAGCAAAGCTTGAAATAACTGAATTAACTCAACTCACTTCCATTTATATAATGCTTTATACACAACAAAGTATTTAACACACAGAAAACAGAGCAAAATTAAGACAAAACACAACAGGGGAAAGAAAAAGGGAATCTAAATAACAAAATCAAAATATTCAAAAATGCAACTCTGATGTGTAGGATATAAAAATGCACAAATTAATACTCAGAATATTAAAACATCAAAGTCTTTTACACATTTACACAAGTTTTGGTGTGAACCAATATGCTATTTCAGTGCTGTACATAACTGTACTCGCTACTTAGCTTAAAAATAGGAAACGTTTCCATTTGAGATTCAGAGAGAAAAAAAAGTGTTTACTCATCTGTGACATCTGTGTCTTCTATCAAGTGTTTGATTAGCCTGCCAGTCAACAGTAACACTCTGACCAAATATAATCATGTGTTATTAATTATCTAGTGGCGATAGATTTATAAAAACATCATGTGGATTAGATCGATGATGCATTATGTATAGACACACATGCACACAAATTCTGCCTTTATTTCTGCAGAATGTCACAGTGAGTGAGAAATGAACGGTCAGATCATTTCAATCAGTTGAAATGTAAATGGCTGATTGTCTTTTGTTTAAGAGAATTTGTGCTCCAAACAAAACAGAATGAATCAACTTTGAAGTTACAAACTGTGGCAAAGATGGCTCATATTTCGTCTCCTATCATTTTGTCAATGTGTGCATGACCTGTGACATAGTTGTTTTTTTTGAAAATATCACGTAATATAATGTTGAATTAAAACAAACTAATCTGAAGTTTGAAGAAAACATGATGTGGGTTTTTTTTCTGACTTTCTCTCAGTTGCCTCATGTTGCTTTTGAAATGCAAATGTCAAAATGTTGATTTCAAGGGTCAAACGCAACACAGCACAAAAACCTGAAAGTAATGTTCCATCTCATTACTCTAGAAATACTGTTGTGTAATACACCAGGCAGAATATTATACCAAAAAAAATATCCAATCTGCTGTTAGAGGCAAAAAGCTGCCCTACTTCAGTCTGTGGGCCACAGTGGCTGCTTGTCTCCATGTCAGAGTGTTCCTGATTGATCCTCCTGAAAACATATGAGGGTTATGTTGTGTGTCTAATGGACGGACCTGAACAGAAAGTGAGAGCAGACGACACAGCGTGTGTGTGGGAGTGAGTGTCCACACACTGCATTCCTCTGGGATAAATCTTATCTTGCTCCTTCTGGGCTTATAGACCTCTGAACTGTAGGACATTACTCAAACACACAAACATGCACACTACAATCTACATGAACAAATAAACAAACAGGCAGTAGTGAAGTTGTATGATGTTGCAGCTGAACTGTGGATAGAATCATAACGGGGCAATCTATGACTTGAATAATGACTGTGTTTTATCATGAGCTGCATTGGATAGTAAACTGACTGAACCTGAAAAGACAACAGAGAAAATAGCCCTGATAGTAGTTGTTAATCACAGACTCGTCTGTTTTCTTTCAGATTCAACTTGAAGCATCTTGGGAGATTCGTTGTGTCCTCTGAGTCACCACATGTAAAAAGAAAAACCTCACTTGACTTGAATTTCCTGTGTAATTGTTGTATGGATCTGGAAAACAACCTGCACAGAAGTCAAATGTAAATGTGGCCTCAAGTGGCCGTTACCTCCTTCCTGAATGTAGTCACTGGTAACGATGCACCTGATTATTCAAAGGCTATCTGTTTTAAAATGTAAAATTCAAAGTGCACTCCTGTACTTTGTCACTTGATCAATGAAATTTGTGCAACAACATTGGGTGTTCATTTAGCAAGTTGGCTTCTAGCTTCTTTAAACACATGAAAGGATGCTATAGTACAATATGGCCGACATCACATAAACTATGTTCAGGTAATGAAATAAAAATAATAATAATAAAAAAAAAAAAACACAGTCCATTATAAAAACATGCTCGAGGACTGAAATAAACTTAAGTGACTTGTAAATCTGAAGTAGGTTTGCAGACATTTGTGACATAAGAAGTCAGTGATGTCACTGTTACAGCAGCTTTCAGCCATTTCTCCTAATTCTATTAATTTCTTGCACAAGAACTTGCTGATGTATTTGTTTTATGTACAAGCAGGTCAATGATGATGATGTTGTATTCCTGTGGTGCTTGTTCGTTGGAGTAAAGATGAAAATAAAAGAAAGCAGAAACAATTGATCATTTTTGATTTCTTTATAACTTGTGTTTCATATAGTTGTGTTTAAGCATCATTCCTCTTGACACATTCCTCTTGGCGCCTTCTATCTAGTTGCTAAACTTTTCGGGGGGGGCATTAGCCAGTAAATCCTTCTCAAGATTAGACCGAATGTAGATGTGTCTACCACATTATTTTTAGTTTGAAGAGTTTTCAGCTTCATGCTTCTGTGGAAAGAGCGGCTAGTTTAGTCACCGAGGCCAGTGAGGTAAGAACATCTGTTCTGAGCAGAGAACGTTTCATGTCTTCACATCCTCTGTGTCACGAGGTCACTCCAACCCTGTTGTAACACAAATTGTCTACAGTCAGCTCTACAGACAAACTTCCCAGAAGAACAAATTTAACATTGTGTAATCAGCTGTTTTCACTCTTGGGGCTTCCTACTCTGTGTATGTGTGTCTTTGAGGTCAGGTGGACCCTTCGTTTTGTCATCATTTCTATGTTTGTGTGGAAAAATAGGAAATTTACATTCAGCCCCACTCATATCATACGAAAGTATGACATTAGTATGATGATGAGCACAGAGGTGATGATCACAAAACTCTTGTGTAAACCACGACCTAAACACCATTTGCAATGTCAGACCCACAACTCAGATTACTTTCACGTGTGTCTTTGCTATTTGCTTTTTGTTTTTACTGCTTTGCTGCCCTTGTGACCTCCAGTCTACGTGGCGTCGGCGTCAACAAGCGCTCTAACGACGTGTGAACTTTTGGGCATGCCGCAACAATGGCGCCTTTAGACAGGTGCATATATATACCCCCATCAACCATCAACAACCACCACCACCACTCACCCAGCCACCGAGGAGCTTTTGGCTCTTATTGCGATGCTAAACGAGACCGTGGAGGACTGTGGCATTCCTGCAGCTGACACCTGATTATCACACTCACAGCCTTTGTGTGCACCTATTTAAACACACAATAAGAATCGCATGAACCGCTTGTTTGTAATTTCTAACAAACCCCAAATGCACAAATGACACCGTCATCGGCACATATGAAATCAGTAATGAAAACGCAAAAATTATAGCATTTACAAATAACCACATTAAAAAATGAAGGCAAAAAATATTAAAGTCAAATTCGATCGCTCTTTTCCTTTGTTGTCATACTGTTATTGAAATCTAATAGTTGTACAAGTTAAAATTTGCCTGTGCAACTGCGCATAATTACGCATGCTGGTTCAAGCACTCGAAAGGAAAAAAAGTCGAGACGCTGCATAAAGCCAGTTTCCTCTCGGGGCGGTTCATCCACCTAAAGGTATAAGCCTCTGTCTGGGTTTACATCATCATATTGTCCCTGTCTCCCCGGTTAATTTGACCTCAGATCATGCTGTGAGCAAGCTGGAGAACAGCGCCTCTTTTTTTTATCTTAAGAGCTTATTCCCCCGCAGAGAGACAAAAAGAGATGGATGCGGTCAGGATGAACTGAATGGTTGGATTGAGAGAGAGCAATGAGAACAGAGCGTTTGTCTCATGTACCCTCTCAAGAAAAAAAAGTATCCCCCCTGTGTAAAAGCCCCGAGCAACAGGCTCACAAAAGAGCAGAGGCATCATAAAATGTCTGTTTGCTGGTGAGAGAGTCTCTGTGTTCTTTAAACAGCTACAAAACGTGCACAACGTGAGACACACTGGAAGTAACATTAAAATCACATAAAATATAAACCCTCAGCTGTGACTGAAAGAACTGCTTAGCAGTTTTTTACAATTAATTTTATAGTAGTGCTAAACGTTTGTTTTTTTGGACATCAGCTTCCATAGATCTCACTTTTTGATCGCACATTTGCTACACTTTTCTTTTCCAGAGATGTTGTATTTGATGTACAAGAAAACAACACCGCACAGTTCATTCATAATATGAGCCGACAGAGGACGCCCCAGCTTCGTCATATCGAGGCATTTTTTTTCCATCTTTCAAAAAGTTTTATCTTAAATCTTCTCTGTCGTCTTTCAAGAGTCGGATAAAGAATTAAGATGTTAAAACTCTGCTGAAATCAAGTTTCATTTGACACGTTTACTACAACGACAAATATTAATGCGGGCATTTTATAAAGTTCAAGTAGGAAAGAAACACATTTTGTCTCTCATTTTACATGGATTTGCAGTCACATGTTCATATCTAACACCAAAAATGAGTGAATACCTGCAGGTAAAGAGCGGATCATTAGAACCGTGAAATGCACAATTAGATTTGCGCTTCGCCGCAGCTTTTGGCACATTGGGCACCTGTGGTGAAAGGGGATTGTGGCGCCCTGACACACGGGGTGTGTCTTTGGGCGGAGATTTACGCACCCACCCCTCTGCTTCGCCAGTGCGCTTACTATATGAGGATGCAACTTCGCGATCCCTCAACCAGATACACATGCATGCTTGATAGTGGCCTTGCAGATCTTTTCAAGCGTTTTCTTTCTGTCCGACCGCAGCTGTCTAAGGAACAGATCCGTGCATCTGACCTCACTCCGCAGTGGAAATTATCATTCTTTTTTTTCTTAATTGATCGTAGAAGACAAGGCTTCCAACATGCCTCGGTCATTCCTTGTGAAGAAGTATTTTTCCAACAAAAAGCCATACTTCAGAGAGAGTCAGCTGGAGAGTCAAACAGGTGAGATTTTCTTGTGTGATTTGATTCGTCTCTGCGTTCCTGTGCTTCTCAGCTGCAGAACAGAATCACGTTCATGTAGCTTTCTGGGTGCAGATCATATAGAAATGTGTTGGTGGTCAGCTGGTAAATTTGCTAGTGGAATAACTAAATGGTCTGTGCTTGTCGTGAATGTAGGCTGTAACGTGACACCAAGAATGAAAACAAGTTTATTGCTTTATTAGATTAACTGCCAATTTAACTGACTCCCTTTCCTTCTTTCACCAGCTTTTGTCCCAGAAAGCTTTCCTCTGGCTGAACTTCCAACACAGAACAACAGCTCTTCCTTGACCTGCTATCCCACCAGCCCATTCTTCAGCAGCATGGACTCCCCGCCTGCACCTCTGTCCCCAGTCACCACAGTGTCTCTGCCCCCTTCACCCCTGGGCCCGTTGGACCTCAGTAGCTCGCCCTCCAGCAGCAGCAGTGAGGAAGAGGAGGATGGTGGACGCAGCTCGGATCCCCCCAGCCCGGATATCATCCAGCACATATACCACTGTCTGCACTGCAGTAAGAGCTACAACAGCCTCTCTGCGCTGTCTCACCACCAGCTCTCCCACTGCACACCACTGCAGAAGACACCTTCTCTCCCCACTGAGGTGTCGGCACGTCCGGCCTTCCACTGCAAACACTGCCCTAAGGAGTACACCAGCCTAGGAGCCCTGAAGATGCACATTCGCTCACACACGCTGCCTTGTGTGTGTCCCACCTGTGGCAAGGCCTTCTCCAGACCATGGCTGCTCAGAGGACACATTCGCACACACACAGGTATGCATCAAAACATTTTCAGAGAACTGATTGTGAAATGTGTTGTTTGCATCTTGTGTTCATTGATATTCGTTGACCCCCTCCTGATGTGTGAGCAAATGTTATTGCTGAGGAAGGCACAATCTAATCATAGGCTCACAGTTGTTCTGCATGAAAAAGGGCAATCTGCATTAAGTAAGTTAGGGTAGTGGTCCTGCTCCTTTGTTATTTATCTGTAGATCATTTGAAAAACAATGACTTGAGGACAGACCCTTTGGCCTGTTAATGAAGTGCTTTCCTGAAGCTAACAGTTTTTCTTTCCCCTTCCAACTAGGAGAACGTCCCTTCGCTTGTCAACACTGTAATCGGGCGTTTGCTGATCGCTCTAACCTCCGTGCCCACCTGCAGACCCACTCTGAGGTGAAGAAGTACCAGTGCGGCTCCTGCTCGCGGACCTTCAGCCGCATGTCCCTGCTGCACAAACACAATGCCTCTGGATGCTGCCCTGCCTCATAGACTCAAATGCATTCCCTGGACTACTTTGATAAGCCAGTTGAAGCTGCTTGCTGGTTCTGATCCCTCCCTGATTAGAGCCAAAAAACCCCAGAGGACAATTGGGAGATTGATATCAACTCATTTCAAAGCCATGATATGAAAACTGGTGTTCTGTTGCTTTTTTATGACTTTTTAAGTGCCTTTTTAATATTTCAAGACTCGGTAGGTTTTGTTGAGGTCATGTTTGTTATCTGCAGCACATTTTTTTTGCTGTGTCCTGTCAACTGTGCGTATGTGTGTGTGATTTGAGGGCAGCTGGACATGCAGTTAATTCCCAGGAAACTCCACTGGTGCCGGCCGGTCCGGGACTCTGGCCATGTTGCAGCTGCTTGGGTGTGTTTGTGTGTGTGTGTCTGTGGTGTATGCATGGATGTCATTCCTCACCATAATATACATACATGGCGTGTGTGTGTGGAAATGAGCAAGTGTGTGTCTGTGTTGAGACAGCTGTCTGTGTATGGTGCACTGTGGAGGCAGGGTGCTGAGAGACGTGTTAGCTGTGACCTCGGCGACAGGTGACCCTCCACTCGCCTCTCCGCTCTCCATACACACTCATTGTGTCACTGGACACGAAAGGACCACTTAAAGTTGACCAACATACAATTTGCCCTCACCAATACTGTCATTAAATTTTTTTTTGAGTGGGGAGTGGGATTCACCTACATTTTTTTTTTGAACTTTTGATGAACAGTTCATCAAATGGAAATTTTTAAAACTGTATTTTTTTTGCTACATGTAAATAAAGTCTTTGTTTAGAAAAAAGGTGATTTTGATCTGGTTATTGCATGCTATGATATTAATTAGTATTTCAACAAGCATTGTATTAACTCTAACACTAAATGAGTTCATCAGGACAGACATGACAGTTTCTGAATGGGAAGATAGAGCTGTGTGTGTTTGGAAGAGCTGGGACAGGTTTGTGTGATGCTGAGTGATAAGGGGAACACCTGCACACACCTGCCAGGCTGTCAAAGCACAGACACACATGGAGAACACATGCTAAAGGGGCGGGGGAGGGTAGATGCACATAGTGGCTGCAGGTGGGAGAAAAAGTGGTAACTAAAATTAAAAGCTCAAGGAGCACGGAGATGCTGAGCAAGAAAAGTTCCACCTAAATGCCAGAGTGGGCGACTTATACTGAAAAAAAGTCAGTGTGAAATTAGCTGACTGTGGGAATCCCACTGACCCACTTCCTGCTGAAGGAGAGGCCACAGATGGAAGCAGGAAACTTTAGGCTCAGGACCAAAAAAATATACTCAAGAGACTCAAATATACTCAGGCTCTGGACTGCACTGAAGGAACCTAAGGACTGACTCATACTCACTCAGTCTGTGCAGCCATCTGCTCTGTAATAGTGAAACTCCTGTTACTTTGTAGGAACTTTTGTAGAGGAAGTCTGTGCTTATGAGCTCAGCTGAGGGTGAACATCCATGGTGGACATATGGTAGCAATGTGTCTACAATCCCCACTGCCCTCCTGACCCACACACACTGACGCCAGCATGTCTTAGTGAGGTAACAGCATGTTTCCCCCAATAGCTCTTAGTGTTAAGAGGTGGATGCATGTGTGTGTGTGTGTGTGTGTGTGTGTGTGTGTGTGTGCGTGCGTGTGTGAAGGGGGTTTGAGGAGACACTCAAAAAGCTTGGGATCCGATTGCATGACTTAGCTTGCCCAATGTAAACAGCACCCGAAAGACTAGACACATGTGTACACTCGCAGCCACACATGCAAACATAGACCTACTGAATAAATATCTTTTCTTTGATCACGGGGGGATTTTTCATTTGTCTGCCTATACCTCTCTGGGCTGTTCTGATGTGAGGGGGTGAGAATCATTAAAGCTGCTGTACACCTCCACAGACATTGAGTCAGAGAGGAGGGAGGCCAGAGGGAACTAAACTTTGTCTGAACTGACCAGAGTGTCACTTTTCTTGGGCTTAGAAGGGGCAGCAGGATTCGGATGGGTTAAAAGATAAAGCACACACTCACACAAAACGTGTCAAATAATCCTTCATAGTTAGATGATATTTCATTTTCTCCTTGGGATATCTAAACTCTGCCTCTGCACATTTGTACAAAACATTTCATTAAACAGTCTGTCATTTCTGATACATTTCAGCCGTTTTGAAATTTAACTCTGACATCTTGCTGGGGGGAAATTTTTCTGGTTTGCAGTGTGTAGGAGGCAGTCTATTACCTTGTAGCTTTGAGGCAATGAGATCACTGGTCCTGTCACCTTTCTTTTTCAGTGTGCATTACTGTGTGTATGTGTGTGCGTGATATCATATTGGTCTCCTCAAAGTGTTTTAATGTTCGCAGCGTCACGCATGCAGCCCCTGACTAATGTGACATTCTTTAGCCATTAGTGACAGACATACAATACTGGCGTCAAAGAGAAAAACAGAAAAAGAGAGAGGGCTGCTCTGTCCGTCTGCTGTCCTTGCAGTCTTACGCATGATCCTAGCTAATAATTAAACTTTCCTGTAACAGGAAATAATGTTATGCTGTCCTAATTAGGGAGAAAAGGGGATTGCCATACATTTTAATTCCTCACATGTGTTATTCTCATGGAAAGAATGTCTAAGTGTTATTGCCTCACTCTAATAAATGAAAACAATGAAAATTAAATTGCTCTTTTTTGCACACAACCCAGCTTAGAAGCTTGGATGTTGTTTCACGAACAAAGAATACCAGTTTGGTTTGGAGTACACAAAAGCTGATGTTTGACAATTTGCAGCCGGATGAGTTTTATTTTGTTATAGAATGCCGTCATCTTGGAAACAGTAAATATATGCCTCTTTCTAAACAATCATGCTGTGTAGAGTCATAAGTGGAGCTTTGCATGTGCTTAACAGAACAGATTACAGGGCTGCTTGAACTCCACTTTCTTGATTTGAGTAATGGAAAGCAGCAGCGTATGTCAACAATGAAACAAACCTTTTTCCAACATGTAAGACCGTCATTTCTCAAAGATGAAATTGCAACTTTCCTCCTATACTGCTTTGCTGTCAGTGTTTGTGGTAATGTTTGGGACACAGGAAGTGGCCTGTCAGTCTTGTATAAACACAGCCCCTCCGAAAAGTGCTGATATAAAGCATCTGGGTGCGGCTACAGCTGTTTGTTCGTACACTCATGTATGAGTGTGTTTGTGGGTGTCTGTGAAACATAGATTTCTCTCTGGCCAGGGGTTCACAGTGGTCCACATCAAGACAGAGGGAGTGTACAGTATATTGCTGAAATCAGAGCTGGTGGTGTTTGCAGAGCTGAATCACTGGGGGGTCAGATTCGAGCCAAGAGGGTTAAGTCACTGGGTTAAAGTTTCAAACCCTCTTACAAGTTGCAGCGCTCTTACACAATGTCACTGTCCAAAGACTTTCCCCTCTGTTTGAGGTTGGCACTCAGCCGCCAACAGACTCTCTGATCTAAGTCTTTATTAAAATGTGTTCTCATCATAATTTTTACAGGAAAAAAATTGTATGTAGGATGTTGATAGTTACTGGCCTGAGGTTTGAAGAAGAGTGGATTGGATGTAAGAAGTAGATGAAGGGAGGAGGAAAAAGACAAAGCAACAAGGGAGATGGGATAGTGTGGGGGTGGGGGATTGTTGATGGGTGACTGGTGAAGAATGAGTGTTTCTGTTTGTGGGCCGTTTATCAAATCAGTAGGGAGTAGAATTTACAGAGGAGTGCTATGTGTTGCAATGTAGACTTGATCAATGACATGTGAGGGCAGAGTGATACACTTACTGTGAATGCCTTTCTGCTGAGGACTCACAACAGTTCTGGATGGTCTCGCGCGCACAGACACATCCTCACGTATGCAACTATGTGACACACGCACACAAAGAGCTCAGGTCTCTGGATAAATAAGCCAGTTTTAACCAAGGACAGGATATGGGCTCTAGGAGGGGGTACACGCCATTTCCTGCCCAGCTCCGCACTCCTGCTGTCCCCTTCAATGGTGTGTGTGTGTGTATGTGTGTTATGTGACTGGTACTCTGTTTCCTCCTAAACACAGACCCTCTCTGTCCCACAGGGTCAGAGGGTAGAGGATGAGCCATAAAGGAACAGGAGAGTAAACAGATGAGATACACTGTGTGTAACAGAGGTTTCCAACCTTGTGCCAACCAGAGCTGCATGCGAGCAGGTTTCCATTACACCCAAAACGTTAAAATGAGTCAGATGAGCCGCACAATTCAGCTTCACTGAAACAAGTAGAGATGGTGGGACATTATAGACCAAATCTTCTATCAGGAATTGATATGAATTGGCAATTTACTTCATTTTGAAACTTTTATAGGTAGAATTAACTACTTAAATAGAGGAGAGTTATTGTACTCACTCACATGTAAAATCAGTTTTACATGTGAGTAAAGGTAGTTGTAGGTTTATTAAGAAATATAGCAATCCTTAGATACAATTTAATGATTTTTAAGAAGCATATATATATATAATATAATATATAATAATATATAATATAATCTATATGTATCTTTTGAAGAAGAGGACATAGGAGGGAATCTGCCACACTGGCAAACCCAAATTAACATACATAATAAACAGCTTATTCTTTAAGGCAAACATTAAAGCCAAAAATCTGTAATGGTTGACATGTGGTATATATCATTATACTGGTTAACACGTTAGTATCAATTCAATTCAATTCAATTCAATTCAATTCAATTCTATTCTATTCTAATATTCTGTTCAATTCAATTCAATTCTATTCTATTCTATTCTATTCTATTCTATTCTATTCTATTCTATTCTATTCTATTCTATTCTATTCTATTCTATTCAGTTTTATTTATATAGCACCAGATCATAAAAACATTTATTTCAAGGCACTTTACAAAGAGAAACCCAACATCTCCACAATGAGCAAGCGTTTAGCGACAATGGGGAGGAAAAACTCCCTTTTTACAGGAAGAAACCTCCAGTAGAACCAGACTCAGAATGGACGGTCATCTGCCTCGACTGGTTGAGAGAAATGAAAACAGAGAAAAGAGAAAGAGAGGAGACAGAGGAAAGGGAGGGGAGGAGTATAATAATATAGTATAGATGATGATTTCGTCAAAGAATCTGAATCCAACTGCTCTGGAGTCAAAGCTACCTGAAAAAGAGAAAGGGGTGGGAGAGAGAGCAGATGAGTGTTAATAATATGAAATATATTGATATAAAGACATGAAGTGTGAGGGAGAGACAACAGTTCACAGCAGTTTCAACTCTTAACTTGTGCATTTGAGGAAAAACACATTTAAAACACATTTATCTTACTTTTAATTCAGGTATGAACTTTTTACTTTTTTTTTTATATAAATATGTATAAATATAAATGTGATGCATCTGTGGAATTTAAATTCACAGCTACTAGGACCCATGATCTTTTTTCCACCATCACATTTAACTATAACCAAGGTTGACAAATAGAGGGGTTCCATGTCACGGTGACCTTGTGGGGAGAATATCACACATGCCCAGATCTGATCCTCACTCTCTCACCATCTAGTACAATTTATCTCATTAATACTGTGTAATATAAATGAAAGGGGAGGCAGCATGGTTTATTGTGTGGTAGTACATTAAAGGTGATGATTTACAATTGCTCCATGGAGCTCAAGCTAGGTTCCTGGCTCTTCACTCATAATTTCCAACAATGAGACATTAATATAACATGTATTGCACACTGTACATCAGTAGTATCCTTGATATTTAGCACTTCCCCCATGATCCTTACTTAAGAATATAATCACCAGTTGGCAATGTACAAAATATCTATCTTTTATTAGACGTTATTCTGCTTTCCAGAGACCTTGTTCCAGTTTCATTACCTCACAGCCTTGCTACACCCACATTTGTTGCATGGACCAAAGTGATTGTAGTTGCATCAGTGGTAATGTGACCATGGCTTAACACACTTCATTTCACTGATTAAGGGAAGGGGGTGATGGGCAGTCAGGGAAATACAGGCTCAGCTTGGAATGAAAACTTTTGTGGGCTTTGATTCACTGGAAAGTGGTGGTTGATAAAAATGAATGAAATATACTAAGTCTTATCCTGTGCATTCAGTTGTTAAACTGTCTCTTGTGATATTTCTTTTTTTTTTTTTTTCAATCACGAGCCAACCACCTTTAAATGTGGCATGAGAAAAGGAGTGTCAGGACCGAATGTGCACAAACCACACACAGAGTTAGCTCAGCCAGCAAGTCATGACATGAGAGAATAAGAGAGGACTAACAGAGAGCAGGATAGGCAGAGAGCACATACAAGAGGGGTGTTACAAAGAAAGCAGGTGTCAGAATAGATGTGAAAGAATGAGTGACATGGTGAATTATAATAATAAGAATGGAGAGGGTATCAAAATAAGATGGCTGTTGTGTTTTGCTTGGACCTCT
Organism: Polydactylus sextarius; assembly: GCA_016801845.1. NCBI lineage: Eukaryota > Metazoa > Chordata > Actinopteri > Polynemidae > Polydactylus > Polydactylus sextarius. The sequence goes on from CM028909.1 coordinate 12,883,724, forward strand.
GGACAAGTCTGTGTTACACTTGGCAGCTGAGAGCAGAAAATCGCCCTCGCTGACAATTCTTTCCTACTTTTCTTTTATCCCTCTCTTCTCTCTCTCACCTCATGTTGTGTCATTCTTTCTCTCTGTCCTTTCCTCTTATTTACCACAGGTATTCAGGTATTTTCCCTCAGGGTGCTGCTGCTGGTGCTGAGAGGTGCAAGGTGCACTTTTGTCCTCCTGTCAGGGCCTGTGTGGGCCTGGAGGGGCACCAGGCACAGGAGCAGGACAGTTCTATTGTCCCAATGCATTCCAGTCAATGAAGGATATGGTAAAGGACGAGGGAGGGGGGTGTCGGGTTGGGTGAGGGGGGGTGCAAGATGGGTGGAGACCAGCTTTTGAGTTGGGGGACTAGAGGTTGGTGTGTGTGTGTATGGTGTGACTGCAGAAAGCACAGATTGCCTCCCCTTTCCTCCTCCTTCTCCTTCCTTGTCCCGTTCTGTCCTGTCCCTTGAGCAGCCGCAGGGCAGGCGAATGCACCTGCCTGAAATCCACACCCGAGGGCCAGACGCCTATCACCCCCCCATCTCCAAGGTTTTATAGAAACACTACATGTGCCACACACAGTGGTGTCTGCTTACACACATTTAAAAAAGAGCAGCGCGGAGGGGCATCCACCCGTGTTGTATTCAGTATATTTAAAATCAGCTGAAAATGTTTCTGAATTCTTCATGTACAAGTGGAGGAGCATGAATAAGCAAACAGTTTTTTTCTTTTTACTGAGCTGTCATCCTTAAAGAGGCATTTCACAAGAGTCTGTCCACTCATCTTGTGTTGTGAGTCATACTTTCTTTTGTGGCTCCAGAGGGAGCTGAAATGAAACCTGATAAATTATATCAAATGATGTAATTTAAGCCAATGTTGGTTGAAGCTAAAAACTACAAGTTTGGAGTTGGAAAAAAATAAGTTATAAGTTATATAGATTATAATAGATAAACTGTAGCCCTTTTGTGAGAGGCTGGCTTTGATTTATCATCAGAACTAAGCACATGATCCACAGACACTTAGGCCACGGTGCATGGAAAACAATAATTAATTACATCCAGAGACAGCTTCTAATTGTTTCCCCTTTCTCTCTGTTACACGCACACTTTTTCATAGTAACCAAATCCACACATAGAGCCTTGTGTAGCATGTTACAGTCCCTGTGTCCCCTCACCTCTCACATTATAATCACATTATTTTGTCACAGCTGAGCTAACCATGTTTTCTTTGGCAAAATAAAAACCATCTCTGGTTTGTCACGGTGAGCAGATTCACATTGCCTGAGAGACTAGTTGATGTCTAACATTGCATGTCAGAACACATGGTCAGGCTGATGTGAATGCTTGTGTGTGTGTGTGTGTGTGTGTGTGTGTATGAGTGGGTAACTGGACCCTCTTGTGCAAGTAGGGACAGGTGTGTCACCACCTGACCACACCCCCAGGCCACACGGCACCTCCTGTCCCTAACACCTGTCCCCTTCGTCTGTGCAAAGACCTGTATATCCTCTCTCTCTCTCTCTCTCTCTCTCTCTCTCACACACACACCTACATTGACTGAGGTTTGGGAGGAAGGCAGGTTGATGGACTGTGACGGAGCAAGTGGGATCAGATCAGGTGGTAATGGTGGCCAGTTTGTATCCTGAGTATCCATACAGCTGTCCCTCTGAAACTAGAACTCCATCGACGCGTCCGACTCAAACCCCCTGTCTGCCCAACAATGTGGTGTCATCTCTGCCCACATGGTGACATTGCTGCAAGCTGTTGGAGCACTGCTCCAGACCATTACATCCCTGTGGCAACAGATGGGAAAGTATCAAAACATATCTCCTCTCCATGTCCAACAACAACAATTACATATTCTTTTTTTTTTTCCATTTCTATGCCTTGCCTATCATTCAGTGTGATTACAATATTTAGATTATCTACATCTGTTTGTGCGATACTGTAATACATTTATTTTATAATTCATTTTATTAAGTAATTTATGTTACGCCACACAGCTAAGACATTGTTGCTTACTTTGATTGTAATCCTCCCGTTTAAAGAAAAAAGGTTAAATGATTCAAGATGTCCCTGAAATTTCACTTTCAAGTTTTGTCATGTTTATGAAGTTTATATTGTATCTGTACTTCCCCAACATCCATGCTATGTTTAAATCATACGGTATGGATGATTGACATGGCGAAGATACCTGTTTTTATGACTCGTGTCATCAAGATGGTTACATAATTACAGAGTTGGTTGTTTGAGGATTCAAACACTGAACAGTGGCATTATGACTGAAAACACCATAACCATTAAGTTTGGTTTTAATTAGAGTGGGTGCTGGTTTTCGGTTGATGTTGGGCGCCCGTATTTGTTTGGTTTTCTGGCAGTTCTATACCTCGCAAGTGCCAAGTAGGAGATATATGAGTTTTTCAACTCAACTGGAGTTTTCAGAAAAATCCCCAGACATAATTGAGACTTGGAAGTAGAAGGGAACGGTGTTTTACAAGTCAGTAAATGTGTAATCACATGACATTATTAATATGGCCTCGTTCAAGCTGTGGTTACTGAATATTATGTGTTTCTTTTGTTCATAAAAATAATAATGACACAAATGTTGAGATCACACAGCTTGTAAATAATCTTCTATTTAATCAATTTTATATTGATAAAGTTATTACCCAAACCGTCTTTGTTGTAAATATCCACTAGATTGTGCTAAATGGCAATTTTACATGCAGAGGATGATCAATTTGCAAATAAATGATATAATTATTATATTATTATATAATTGTTGGCTTGCGTACAACCTGTGTGATCATGCGACTGACTGCAGTTCAGCTTGTTGGACTCCTTTCTAATGATATCACTAACTGAAGTTGGTGAATAACATCTTATTAACAAAAATAAAATAATAATGGCCAGGACAATGAAATAAGGCACAGGTTATAAAGAAAATAATTTTCCTTTAGGTATTTGTGTGTTTGTGTGTGAGAGAGAGAGTTGGAGAGAGAAAGGGAGGGAGAGGTCAAAGCAGCCTGAAGGCCATTGTAAATTCCTCGCTGGCTAAACCAAAGACATTCTTCTCCGTTGTTTTTCTTTCTAATCTCTATGCTCAGATTACCAGCTAGAGGGGCTGACCAGATGAGAGGAGGACAGGGTGGCATGCACGCACACACATGTGCCCAAACACGCACAAACACACGAGGCACAACTAAGGTTTACCGACATGCAGTTTGCAGTGGAGGTGAAAATAACAGACCCTGCAGTTTGCTGTCGTGTCACTTGGTGCTATATAGCACGTAAATGGAAGACATCAATTCCACCAAGTATTGATTGATGCTGCATTTAGTGTCACGCAAATGAAACAAAAACACACCAACACACTGAAGTCATTAACTGAGAGCTTGTTTTTCTTTTTTTCTTTTTTGAAACCTAAAGAAAACAAGACCCCTGTGGAGAATACTGAGAGGATTCCCACATGACAGCCACCCAAGCACACACACACATACACACACACACTACAGTGTTTCAAACTAAAGTCTTTCCACATGTGCTTAAAATCACTTTCAGTGATCCACTGAGATTTACTGTTAGATCTTATCACAGTTAGTAGTTAATTGGTAAAACAAAATTAAAAAACCGGATGTTGTTTATTTTCTCATCTCAGGGGTAAAACAAAGTGCTTTAGTGTAAAATAAGATTATTACAGAGACAGACAGAAAGTTGAATTCATACCAGAGCAATTCAAATTGAGATGAAGGATTGTGAATTTGATAATCAATCAGTCAAGCATGTTATTTTTGTCTCAAAATGTGTCGTATATTGCGTATGATACTCAGCACATCCTGTTCAGATTAATTTGTTACAAAAATCTGATGAATATAATGGGAGAGATCAGGTTTTGATTATACTGTTTTTGTTTTCTGTCTTTTTGGTAGTTGTTTTATTTGTAGAGGATGTTTGAAGGGGAAATTTCTGTGGAAAAAACTGCAATGCATCAGTATTTGATGCAAAGTTAAAGCATACCTGTTTTTATCCTCTCTCTCTCTCTCTCTCACACACACACAGACACACACAGACAGATCCCAAACAGCTGGGAAAATCTTGATCATGGTGACAACAGACAGGGGGCTGCGGGTCCATTGTGTGCCCAGTAAGGTGCTCCACTGGGGGGCAGAGACCACCTGCCAGCCGTGGAGCCACCAGTCAAACCAGAATTAAATCACTGTTGGGTTGTGTTGCCATTTTGTTTTTTGTCATTGTGGCGTAAAAACACACGTCACTCAGCTCTGTTCAGATGGCACAGAAGTAATGTAATAAGTTGCTATTTAAAAAAAAAAAATCTGTAACTGTTTTGCTATACAAAAGTAATTACTGGGTTTCTTATTTGCAGTCTAACAAACATGCCTGTCTGTGCCACCCCACCCCTCTTTTCTGGCCAAGCCTCCAATGCTGAAAGACACACAACTAATTATCCCAGATGTTAACACTTGATATTGAAAGTGGAACCTGACTGAGTTGAAGGGGGGGGTCAAAGCAGATAAAACATACTAGTTAAGTAGTTACCCACACCTCACATCAGACCCCTCCCCCTGTGCTTGGCAAAGCTCAGACCTGGCTGGCTGAACCAGCATGAGTCCTCACACTTCAACAGGTGTGGGAAGAAGAAAGAGGGAAAGGGAGTGAATGATGAAAAGAAAAGAAAGAAAAAAAGGAGTCTGAGCACCTGTTTTGGACTCTCATGCCTCCCATTTGCGGGCCAGGGCTTGTTACTGCCCTGCCCAAAACAACACATTCATGTCTCACTGCCTGCTCAGCTATGTGGAGCAGTGTTGGGGTCAATTTTCAGAGGTTGGTGATAAACACAAATAGAGAGGAAAAAAGTCAAGAGGAACTAGCAGTTATGTTCTTTAATAATGCTGATGGTTAATATAACTGATTCAAAATCAAAATAAGAGGACAGATATGTTGATTTTGCTTCACAGGAGCACAAACATGCATCAATACATGACACATAGGTAATAGAAAACTTTATGTGCTCAGAAAAATTTAACAATCATCGTATAAAAACTATTTAAGGGTAGCAACCATCTTCAAACTGCAGATGTATCCATCATAAAAGAAATGTTCAAAATTCAGATTTTTAACGCTATATTTTCATACATAATTTATCAAAATTCATTTAAGAAATTCTAATTAAATATGAGGGAAATGTCTACAGTGATGTTTACTGTTAGGCTCTTTTCAGAACATTTCCAAACAAGAGAAACAAATGACAAAATTTCCTGTGAGGAGCCACTATGAGGTGCAGGTGCTACTTTAACTATTTCAGAGGTATTCTAACATTATTCTCCACACCCACAACAAACACATCCTGGTCATCTGATATGACCACCACAGTTCAGAGTATCACAGGGACTCTGAAGGATCTTTCTACCTCTTCTTAAGGCAAGCTCAAATCTAACAGCGTGTGCACGCACACAACACACACACACACACACACACACACACACACACACACACACACACACACACACACACACAGCATGCCTACAGAGCTCATTAACCTCCCCGTAGTAGGGGGTGGGGGTCAGGGGCATCAAAGTGGCAGGATCACTGCAGACTCACCCAGCAATCCTACCATGGGGGTCTGGAGCCGCAGCGTCTCACCCCCTAATGAGAGGCCATGACATGCACACATCCACACACAGTTTGACCCCTCAGGACCAGCTGGAAAAGAGAGTCTGACATGCCTGTCGCAACTCTCCTCCCCACTCCCACCCCCCCTTGCCTCCATTCCTCTCCTGAACTCCAAACATTCCAGCTACGATGCAGCGACCTGCAGTCACCACTGCGTCAGTTCTGTCTCACCAACCACATTTACCTTTAACCAAAAGGAAAGCATGCGAGAAGTGAGATAGCCAAACACAACTCAGGACAGTTTTCGTCAGTGTCAATTAACCAATTAATTAGATGGTCTCTAAAGTAACTGAAAATAACCTAACATTAATCAGCAATTGATTTAATCTCCTTGGCCAATTTGCAGTGTCACAATTAAATTCAATGTTTGATGTGTACTTAACAAACCTGAATATGTAAAGTCAAGTCATTCGTTAAAAAGTGTTATAAAAGTGTTAAAAGTGTAAAACAGTGTATTTCAGGTCTGAAATATGACCAGGGATGTTATTAGTTCTTGGGAGGTGTCATAGACACATAAACAAGAGACAGGTAAAGATAATTAAGAAAAAAAAAAAAAAAAAAAAAAGGCAAACAGCAGCACACTTTTCTGTCATTCAGCACAACTGATGCGAAGTGGCAAAAGCACTCAGAGGCATTTGGGGATGGTGGGGTGGGTTGGGGAAGTAATGGGGTGAGTCAGGGGAGAGAGAAGAAAGGGAGGGGGTGCCTATGGAATAGCTTTCTGCCAGAAAGGCAAGTGCAGCAGCGGCAGAGGGGTGAAGGAGGGGTGCAGGGTCGAGGGAAGAGGCACCTTGCAACAGCTGGTCTCAATTATCCATGGAGGGGCTGCTGAGTGTACAGGAGCGTGTGTGTGTGTGTGTGTCAGGTTGAGGCATCGCAGGGGGAGGGCTGAGACCATTGGCGCCAGGAGGGGAGCAACAGGTCAGGGAGGATGAAGATTATAAAAATACTAGCAGGCAGTTGGCCTTGGTGCTGCACTTTGTAAGTGTGTGTGGTGGATATGCCCTGCCTGCCACAGTGCCACAGGATGTGGATGTGGAGTGTGTGTTTGTGTGTATGTGCCCACAGTGCATGACAGCAGTGTGTGTCTGCATACATCCTGTGAGATAATTTTCCTTAGTTGAATAACAACCAGGGGCTACCTTTTCAATTAATTAAAGTTGTTTCAGTAGTTTACATTATTGAAATAAAGAATATCTAATTCAAAGTACAGTTAGATCCCAGAAGTTCAAAAGAATACTTAGTGATTTATCAGAGATTTTGTATGTAAAAATGTATGAATAAATACAGAGACTAAATCTTTATAATTTTTTTTATCGGAAGATTACTTTCTGCCACAGAGCTATTTAGCAAATGTTTGCTTTATTCTCATACTAAGTACTTTATGTTACAATAAACACGTGTCCTGACCTATACCATTGGGGATACACTACATTAGTATAACTTTTTTGTATAACTAACATTTATAACTAAATGAATAAAATGTGACTCCCTGTGACTTTATCCTGAAAGGGCCTCAGCAGCTGCTTCACTATCTGGACCAGAGCAGAGGCAAACACATACAAGTAACCTGTAGTATACTGCCCTCTGGTGTTTAATACGTCTTATTACAAGACAAAACTGAGAAGGTGATTTTGTGTTTTCAAGTCATTTAGTTTTATTATTATAATGTCAGTTTCCGTTAACTGTTTATGTTTACGTTTTTCACTCTTCAAAGACACACCAGCCTGTTGTTTTGCGAAAATGAGGAAAACAACGAATCTGTGGATGCAACATCTGGATCACCGGATAACATGAACACTAGTTAAAGTGGCACACCGTAACCACGGAAATACGACAGTACGTATTTGACCAAACCCTGCACTTCCTATTAAATAAAATTGCGTGAATTGCAACAGATATTTAAATATATATTTTTTTCCAGCTGACGTCTCTTAACCGAAACTCATGAGACAGACTGTCAGGAAGTATGAACAGGGACATACTGTAAGTACGTTAGAGTTATTTGAGGACATTTTGCTTCATCGACGTATCCAAACGTGCAGATCTTGAATGGGAGGATTATAGATGTGGATAAAAAGTCTTCTGCTTTGACAGGTAAGTAAATGGGCGAGGAAAACTGAATTACTTCATTACTGTATTTATTGGTCTACTCTGTTAGATTACTTTTTGTTTTTGTGAAATAAGCAAAATTCTCAGCAGTAATTCCAGTAGATGTAATAATAATAATAATAAAAAAACAATGCAGTTTTGACTGTTACTGTTGTTTCGTAAGACTTGATTTACTGGAAGGAGAGAGTGTTTTTTCTTTGTGATGAACATGATAGTTGGTGGGATAGACAATTTGGATGTAAAATTTTCAATGTCCTTCCACTTTGATACTGTTTTCTATGTATTTTTCTGTGTAGTACTTACCACTTGTCATTAAAGAATACAGTGGGTTCACATTTTTTTCAAATCTGTCTAATGAAAATGCCCTTTTGTGATAGCAAGTCCACATTGTCATTACTGAAACTTTCTTTGACGAAAGCACAGAGAAAAGAGAGAAGTTCATGCTAAGAACAGTCACTTTGGAAATTCCACACTTTATTTATCCAGGTCAAATGTTAATGTCTCACATCATTTTAAGGATTTTGTTTCCCGTAACTTATACTGATATTTTTTATTGTCCATACTGGTGCTTTGCAGTTCACAGATGGTGCAGTTTTGATGTAATTAATTTCTGCTTTGTGCTGTAGTTACTGTCTGGCCTATTAGACTGAAGATGAGTATCCAAAGGAAGGATGAGGAGGGCAAAGCAACGTTGCCGATATCCACCTGTCTGTCTCTGAAGAGTAACGAGTCCAAAGAAATTCCTCTCGCCTTCAACAATGAAACAGGGCCATTCAACACAGAGTAAGAATCTTTCTTATTCTCTTGTACTCGTGGAATAAATCAGATATACCACTGTGTGAGTGGGGAGGTAAAAGCAGCTCTGTTAGACTGCCTTGAAATTTAGTGCCTTTTAAATTGTTTAATTTCCCCACTCATGCTCCATCCACATATGTTTTCCAGTTGTTTGTCCGTCTGTGTGTGAGAAGGTGTCCGATTCTCATGAACGTGATGTCCTGGGTACACCTGGGAGTAATTTCATAAAAATTGGCAGAAACATTCATTTGAACTTGAGAATGAATTGGTATGATTTTGGCTGGTCAGAGGTTATGGTCACTGTGACCTCCCATAACAAATCTATAGCCATAACGTAAGATTTCACATGCTGTTTATGAAAGAATTGCATATGAATATCAAATAAAATAATCATCTAGTAAGGTATTCTGTATTGAGTGATCCTGTTTTCAGTGTCAGATGTGTTCTCTTGTTATGGACTGGCTTAGTAGGCTGAGGTTGAAAAATGAGGAGGCCAGAACAACATCGGCAACATCCACCTGTCTGTCTCTGAAGAGTAACGAATCCAAAGAAATACCCCTCACCTTTGGTAATGAACCTGGAACATTTAACACCAAGTAAGAGTTTTCCTTATTATTGTATATTTGGAATTAAAACATGCTTTTAAAAGAAGTGTAGCAATGTGTTTGTCAGATATGAACCATTCGTTGTGTTACTAATGCCATAGACATGCCATAACACATAGCAGCATGATTTAAATCGACAGGTTTGAACAGGTTAGGAACAAACAGGTTAATTTGTTATTTGGCAATGTCAGGTTGGGGTTGTAGGTGAAGACCACATTACCACCTAGCATAAAAGAAACACATGGGAATTTCCTCTTATAATTTCTGCATGGATTTTCATTATGTTTGAGTTTTCAGTGTTGCATAATCATGGCTCTATGACTCTATGACTTTTTTTCTCTGCCCATGACATGTTATCTGTTGTTGTCCATCTGTGTATTGTGTGTGAATATCTCTGTGTGCATCTTTCTGGCTGCAAACCCATTTCCCCTGTTTTGGGACAATAAAGATACCTTGACCTATCTTCAGTACCCAGAAAATAACCAGTAAACCATGTGAATAACCAGTCAGACAACATTATGCACTTTTGGTGCAACTTTCTCAGTATGGTTCAGACAAAAGTGAAAGGTGATTGGATGTAGTCTCTCCAGTCAATGTGCCCACCTTTTTAAACAGGTGTCTTATTTGTATTTACAGACAAAATAAGTTCATCTGATACTGTAAAAACTGTTCACTGTAATAACTGTAGTTTTTATTGTACACTAGGAAGGATAGTTATTGCACACTTATTTTAATAATTGAATTTATTCACAGAAGTTGACACGATGAAGTGTTCATCATCAATCAAATTTGGCCTGTCTGCCTGGTTGATAATCTACCTAGCAAAAATATTCTTTTTAACAACAATTATTGCACTGTTTTGAGTTAAAAATATTTTTTATCTTAACAGAGAGAGGAAAAGGCCTAGTCATGTTGTTGAGGATCGGCTGTCATGTAATGCTTTGTGCCAGGAGACCCTGAGAGGTCCAATGACCAGCTGTGGACATTGTTTCTGCAAGCAATGCAGGGAACAGTGTGATTCAGCTGGAGATTTCTCATGTCCTCAATGTGGTAAACGATCCAGAAGAGGTCCTGAGGTGCAGCCACCTTGTCAAACCAGCACTGATCCCTGTAAGTTTCTATTCTTTTTTTTTTTTTGTCTTGTATTAGTACAGTCACTTTTTAAATTATTTTTGGATGCTTTTAAATTCATTCTTTTTTGTTTATGTTTTAGTCATTGAAAGTTTTCAGGAGATATTAAGCCATCACAGAGTCAATCTCATCAAGAGATGTGAATTTGCAGCCGAAGGAACTGCTGAAGCAGGATCTCAAGCCCACATGAATAGAATCTACACTGAACTCTACATCACCGAGGGACAATGTGAGGGAGTTAATATCCAACATGAGGTGTGGCAACTTGAGACAATGTCCAAAATGGAGAACCTGCATGATGTACCAATCAAATGCCATGAAATATTTAAGATTCTACTCGGCCAAAAGAGATTCATCAGAGTAGTTCTGACGAATGGCATTGCTGGAATTGGAAAAACCTTTGCAGTGCAGAAGTTTGCCTTGGACTGGGCAGGGGGCTTGGAAAATCAAGATGTCAACTTTGTGATTTTGCTTTCGTTTCGGGAGCTGAACTTGATCAGAGAGAAACAGTATAGTCTTCTAAGTCTGCTTCATGATTTTGATCCAACTCTACACATGGTCACAGCAGAAAAGCTTGCTCTGTGTAAGGTTTTATTAATCTTTGATGGCCTGGATGAAAGCAGACTTCTGTTGGATTTCAAGAACCATAACATTGTGTCAAATATCACACAGACATCAACAATCAATGTGCTGCTGATAAATCTCATCAAGGGGAATCTACTTCCCTCAGCTCGCCTTTGGATAACCTCAAGACCTGCAGCAGCCAATCAGATTCCATCTTCATACATTGATCGGGTTACAGAAGTACGAGGATTCACTGACACTCAAAAACAGGAGTATTTCAAGAAGAGATTCACTGAGAAGTCAGTGTCAAAAAGGATAATCTCACACATCAAATCATCCAGAAGCCTCTACATTATGTGTCACATTCCAGTTTTCTGTTGGATCACCGCTACAGTTCTGGAGCATATGTTGACTTCAGACCAAAAAGAGCTTCCTAAGACTCTGACTGACTTGTACTCACACTTTCTGTTGGTCCAGACCAAGAGGAAGACACAGAAGTATAAGGGCCATACAATGATCCAAGAGCAGGTGATGGAAAATGACGAAGAAGTCCTTCTGAAGTTGGGAAGACTTGCATTTGAACATCTTGAACAAGGGAATATCATGTTCTACCAAGAGGACTTGGAGCGATGTGGACTTAATGTCAAAGAAGCTTCAGTTTTCTCTGGACTGTGCACAAAGATCTTCAAAAGAGAGAGTGTGCTGTTTGAGAAAATGATTTACTGCTTTGTCCATTTAAGTGTTCAAGAATTTCTTGCTGCTGTGTACATGGTCCACTGTTACATGAACAAGAACATGGAAGTACTAGCACCATTTCTGGGGGACGACTGGGATAGCACCAGCAGTGATCCAGGTCTTGATAGTTTCCTGAGCAGAGTTGTGGACAAATCTCTGAACAGTGGAAATGGACACTTGGATCTCTTAGTTCGCTTCCTTCATGGCCTCTTATTAGAATCCAATCATCATCTCTTAGGGAGTCTGCTGGGCTGGAGACCTAGCTGTCCTGAAGCTATCCAGAGAGCAATAAACAAGCTGAAGAAGATGAACGCTTATGATATCTGTCCTGACAGAAGCATCAACATCTTCCACTGTTTGATGGAGATGAATGACCATTCAGTACATCAGGAGATCCAGGAGTACCTGCAGTCAGAGAACAGATCAGAGAGGAAACTCACCAAGACTCATTGCTCAGCTCTTGCCTACATGCTGCAGATGTCAGAAGAGGTTCTAGATGTATTGGATCCAAAGAAGTACAACACATCTGGTGATGGCAGACGGAGATTGCTCCCAGCTGTGAGAAACTGCAGAGTTGCCCGGTTAGTCCTCATGTGAATCAACACTTAGAACTTCATGGCTGTTACCATTTTTGTTAAAGTAAACATATTGAGTTTCTGATGTATTAATTATAAAAATGTTATTGTACATAATACATATAATTGATTATTCTCTTCTACCACAAATAAAGATGGTACTTGAGTTGAAAGCTTTTAATAGTCCAGTAAGAGAAACTTTAAGTAAACTTTAAGAGTTAACATTATTTTGTAGCATGTTGGCAGAATGTGTAATTTAGTCAAGTCTGACTAAATATGTCCCAAAGTATACATCTGTTATTCAGTTGATTGTACATATGTATAGCTACATCTTGGCTGTCAACAGTGAGAGATTTAATATGTACTTGCAGGCTCGGTGGTTGTGGACTCTCTGAGCAACATTGTGAAGTTTTGTCCTCAGCTCTGATGTCCAACCCTTCCCCTCTGCAAGAGCTGGACCTGAGTGATAATGACTATCTGATGGATTCAGGAGTGAAACTGCTATCTGTCGGCCTGGAGAGTCCCAGCTGCAGACTGGAGGGACTAAGGTAAGACATCTTTAAGTGTCATTGTAACCTGATTGTGTGACGTGCTGACCAGTCACAATGAAAATCAAACTTTGGTTCCAACTACATTCAGGCAGGGTAAGTTGTTAAAATAACATAAAAATAAATTGATATAGCAAGTTACAAATGGGTGAGTTGTTTATCAGCTTTATGACTTTAAAGATCATTATTTACAACAAAGAGCATGTGCTGCTCTTCTCTCTGACAAGCTCTAACACCCACACCAACATGCACACAAAACAAGAAGGATAACAGATACAATGTCTGGTAGTCAGCCTGGTTTTTAGACAATAACTTCCACAAGAGGGCAGTAATGTATTTAAACAAATGCAATTAGACCATATGGAAGAGTGTGCTGTTCAGAGATGTTGATTTCCACCTTAGTATTATTGTAATAGTTCTCTAATGTCTATGTTTTGCTTTAACTGGTCAGTCACTCTTTTTATTGCTTCCTGGTAGTGCAGCACTGATGAGAGGATGCTGAACTGTAGTACTCCCTCATGCTGACAGCCTGGGTGAATGGTGGTTTTTATTAGAAAACATGGTGCAGACATGCACCAGGTAGTGACCCAGTTTTTGAGAGTCACTGGATCGGATTCCAGCAACACTGAGCTATAGATCTAGAGCCAAATATTCTTTGTTGTATTTTTTTTTAGATTGAAGAACTGCAGTTTGTCAGAAAATTGCTGTGATTCTCTGGCATCAGCCTTGAAGTCCCCTTCATCCCAACTGAGAGAGCTGGACCTAAGTAACAACAATTATCTGAAGGACTCAGGGGTGAAGCGTTTGTCTGTTGGACTGGAGAATTCACACTGTAGACTGGAGACTCTCAGGTCAGACTTTTGCTTTTCATGAATTTTATTATAAAATCTGATATCCTTTAGAGTTCAGTTATTTGGGGTTGATCAGGCAGATAATAGATGATGAAACAGTCACTGGTTTAAAACTGAACTTCTATCCAGAGACGTTGCCTTCAAGAGATATATTTTTGTACTTTGTCTAGATTAAGTTGCTGCAGGCTGTCAGAGCATTGCTGTCCACATCTGGCTGTGGCCATCAAGTCCAACCCATCTCATATGAGAGAACTAGACCTGAGTAATAATAAACTCAAGGATTCAGGGGTAAATTTGTTGTCTGCTGCACTGAAGACTCCTCAGTGTAGGGTAAAGACTCTGAGGTGAGTTAATTACTGTATATCACAAATACTGAAGTTCTAACAGGCTCTATGAGATTTGGCATACAGTTTTGTGTAACACTCCAATAACATTTATATTACACTGTTTTGAAATGGTGCTCATTGAACTAGGGTTGGAATTATTTTGTGTATTTTCTACAGCCTATTTGATCTAATATCAATTCTACAATTACAGACTTGGCAGATGTGGGCTGACGGAGGACTGCTGTGCATCTTTAGCCTCGTGTCTCCAGTCTGACCCCTCCAGCCTGACAGAGTTGGAACTCAGCAGTAATGAACTGCAAGATTCAGGAGTGACGCTGCTGTGTGCAGGACTGGAGAGTCCACACTGTAGACTGGAAGCTCTGAGGTCAGTCAGTTTTACAATAACAGGGATATAAAATTGATATTATTATGACTATATTTTATAGGGACAAATAACATTCCTTATTCAGCTACATTTGCAAATTGAATGTTATATTGTTAAACCATAAAATAACGACCATAATAATAACCATGATATAGTTAAATAGTATTCACTCAAGTAATTCCTTCTGAAACCAAGCAACATGATATCATTATAATTAATCTCCTGAGCTCTTCCTGTTGTATCCTGAGTATTCCTTTGTTTACTTAGATCTCCTGACACAAAGGTGATGAAACATGTACTCTACTTTTATACCCATCCACAACAGATATAGCATTGTTTTTTTTTTTTTTTTAAATCTGTATATACTGTAGTACACATGATGTGCAGTGGTAATTACAAAATAGGTATGTGTATTATATATGTGTATTTGGAACTCTTTCATGATGTTTTGTGGTAATAGTACACTGCACATTGAAGTGGTGAACCTGTGGTTACATTGTTGGAAAGGTTTTTTCAAGCTGTTTTATCTTGTTGCTGAGCATGTTTTGAATTCTTGTTACATTTTGATGTTTTATTTTATTGTTTCCATGTGGTATATAAACCCACAGATGATGCAGTATCTTATTACATGCTTGATTTTTTTTTTAATTTAGATTGAGATGTTGCTGGTTATCTGACGCTTGCTGTGGTTACTTGGCTGCAGCTTTCAAGTCAAACCCATCCAGTCTCAAAGAGCTTGACCTCAGTGAAAATGATCTACTGGATTCAGGAATGATGCTGCTGAGTCCTGGACTAGAGAGTCCACACTGTAGATTAGAAACTCTGAGGTAAAGAATCTCTTCTTTCTTTTGTGTGCATCACTACTTGAGCACAGAAATGCAATTAGAGAAGGATCTACTCTTGTGAATTTTGTAGTTAGAAATGTTATTTAAGCGTTGTTGGTGCATGAAGCTAAATCCCAAAAAGTCTATAATAACATCAGTCAACTAACTTGTGGAGAAACTGGGAAATAAACAGTTGTATCAAATGTTGCAAGAATGGTTATCAGTTAACCCCATGAAAATCTTCTAATCTCTGCAGGTTGATGTGCTGTCAAATCACAGATGGAGGTTGTGCTTTTCTAGTATCAGCTCTGAAGTCCAACCCATCCCATTTGAGAGAACTGGACCTGAACAAAAACCGCCTGCAGGACTTGGGAGTGAATCTGCTGTCGGACATCCTGCAGAGTCCGCACTGTGCACTTGAGACTCTCAGGTCAGTAGCATGATTGAGTCAACCAATACTAGTTTTCAGTAACACTGCTGGTTTCAAACCAAATACCGTATCCTGTACGCTTTTTAGTTGAAAACTCCCAACTTTAAATTAAAAACCTACAGAAGAAAAACAACAACACTCAGTCAGGCCAGAGGCTCAGTATGGTGATGTGTTTTTAAACTAAAGATGACTTTTGTTCGTCCCCACAGAATCGATGAAGTGGTCTGACTGAAAGGCATCTCATCACTGGACATGATGGGATCATTACGTGAAAAGTTCTAATGACAACTACAAACCATCTCAATCGTCCATAATGTCCGTAGGAGGACCCCTGAAGATGTTTGTCTACTCTAGACAGATGTTACTACATACAGGCTCTACTTACTCTGTGAAGCATTTCACAGAGTAAGAAGAAACTTCTGTCATCTGTAGCAACAGTTACATTCTCATGCACCTTAAAGCCATGTGATACACGCATCACCACAAGTAAATTCATGATCTGTGGGAAAGAATACAGTTCAGGTTGGGTTGTGCTTCTCTGCTTGGGTCCACCAGACTCCAGGATAGCTACTGCTGGGCTGAACAGGACTGTATGTATGTGTGTGTGTGTGGGTGCAACATAAATGTAAATAAAATACAATAAATCATGTAAATAAAATTTAATTATACCTTTACAGATCTGACAATTTGAGTAGCAGCTGTGCAACATAATGCAATTTAACTTTTGCAACTTTTTTCAACAAAATGAGAGCAATATTAAAAGCCTGTTAGTTGTACGATTTGTTGCTTTCTAGTGAATATTCTGTACCAGCATATGCACACATGTACAAAGCTGCTCTTTCTTATTTTTTTATATAAATATTGTTATATATGTAATATACCACATTATATAGACAAATAATATATGCCACAAACAAATAAACAAAATCCCCAAAGCAACAGCTGTAAACATGTCTGGGAGATAAAATGAACGTATATCTGCTTGTATATGAATGTCATAATCACTATTTTAAACTCATGCAATATCTTTTATTTTTTATCTACTTAACCACTTTGTACTTTATGAAGTTCCTGTGACTGAGCAATTCCATGCCCTGTGTATGACTCATGATGGAGGAGAGGAGTGTTGTCTGTGATTGGTACAGTTAGGGAGTAGAATAGGTTTTCTGATACAGATAAGGGTTTGAAATTGTTTGTACAACCCATCTGAAAAAAGTGGATCCTCAGGTGAATCCTCTGAGAAAAACATTAGTAGTGGAACTGACTTGGGATGTGTGAGAAGAGAAGACAATTATACAGATTCATCAGCACAAGCTTCATCTCTCAAAGGCAAATAAGAAACCCAGCGATGTACTTAGAACATTATTGGTCTTGAGACAACCAGTTTGTTGGTGGAGTGAACTGTGCTCAATCTCTTCATCCAGTTTGTGCATTTAACTATGATTTCTCTCTGAAGAGTCACACAGTACTTCACATTCACAAGACAAAAAAAAAAAAAAACAACTAACAAAACTGCTTCTTCTTAGAAACATGTTTTTTTCCCCTTTGGCTCTTTAGATAAAAAAAAAAAAAAAAAAGTCATGGGATGGGATGGGATGATTTTATCACAGCCTGTTCAAAGTATTTTGTTTTTACTTTCACAAGGACACAACTAACAGAGACTGTTTTATTTTCAACAGGAATAACCTTTATCTTTAGGACCTTTAAGGTTTTACTTTTTACATTCAATCAAAAATATTTTTATACAATCAAGCGCAAGAAAATAACCAAATATGAGGTTGTGTTACATTTTTGGTAAGATGAAAACCTCTTCATCCAAAATATTTAAAATGTGCATATTCATAAGACCGCAGAAGATGAGGTGTACTACAACTACTACTTACTGTAAAAACAATAAATAAAGTACTACCTGCCACACCAACCAAAATAAAAAAATAAAATATGAATACATTCAAAGCAAGAACAAATCAAATTTACCAATAATTGTTCAAGGACGACAAATGCTTACTTTAGGCTTTTGACTGCAGATTTGTTAAACTTCACCCAAGACCCCACTTAAAAAAAAATGTAAGCATATCTGAAAAGTGAGTAAAACTGTACCCTGAAACACCTCAGCTGTCCACTCTGTAAAAACACATTGCCCTGATACATAATATGCATATTCTTTCAGAGCAAAACAATTCAACTGACTATAATTTATAGCCTGAATTTCTAATGCATGATAAACTACTTCTTAGCACACAGTACTAAAAGAATTCAACTTAAAAAATGTGACACATGAAGCTCTACATGAAATTAAAACCTGATTAAACCAAATATGTGTATATAACATGGAAGAAGGGTCTATTTCTTATAAAAATCCTGAGTGCAGGTCCTGAGCTAAGACTTTATCTGATTGTACTAAATACTGAAATATTTCAAACTCACCTCATAGAAAAATATAGTTCTCACTCATCACTGCTTCATCTACCAAAACTGTAACAGAAGGGTATTTACTCTCGTCCTTGTGCTTAAAAAAGACGAGTTTTGGCTTTTCCCTGCCCGTTGACTTTAACGTTGTTCACTCTGGATCCGCCATCTTCACCGTCCTCGTCGTCATTGCTCTTCCACCAGCTGGCTTTAAGAGGGGTCAACTCAGGTGCTATGATGTCTCCGTCCTGTGTGTGTGTGTGTGTGTGTGTGTGAATAAAAACGCAAGACATCTATAAAAACATTGCATCATGTCACCACTTTGCTCTTTTTCTTTTTAGTTGTCAAGAAAATAACGAAGTACGACCGGTTCCCAGATACAAATAATTACTCCACGTTGTGCTCATGCTCATTAACTAGTCCTGTCATTTTGCACAGAAGTCTCTACAAGATCACTATACCAAATTTAACAACTGACAGCACTGATGCACACAATTCTTCACACTATAACAGATAAATATTACCTGAGGCTTTGAGAAGTTCTTGTCCATGCACCACTGAACAAAGTGCTTCTTGGCTGCCTCCAGACTCTTATCATCTGTCTTCTTGCAGTAAACTCTGATCAGTTGCTCAGCAAAGTGCTCTGGAAGAAGTTTTGACACCTGACAAAAATGAGAACAGCACAGTTTATTTTGAGGCATGTATTTAAAATAGCGGCAGCGACAAACATATTCTGCTACTATCTTACTTTCTCTTTTCCCTAACATCACATACCCCTTCTTTTAAAAAAAAAAAATAAATAAATAAAACCTTTGAATAGTGTACTGGGTCTGACCTGGTTCTTGCGTATCTGGATGGCTGTAGTTGGGTCATCTTTGCAATAGAAACGCACATTGTTGATGGGATTCTTCTCCTTCATCCCATAGTCAATAGAAATGACCTGAAAAAAAAAAGGGGAAGGGGTTAGTTCTACAAGTGCAGCAGGCCACAAAAAGGAAGATATTAACCTAGAAGTCAAAGAATAACTAAATTTTACAATGAAAAAAAAGGGTAAGTACCTGGAGTGTATGCGATTAAGATTAATTTGATTAAAAACTTACAGTAACTACAAAGTCCTCCGGCCTCAGACCGACATCCTGGACACCACTCTGAGGAGTGGACAGGGCCAAGTCTTTTTCCCAGTTTTTAATCATCTCCTGACAAAAGGTGAGAGAGAAGCAAAGGAGTCACGATATGAAAATTCACTTTACTGGTGAGATTTCATGAGATTTGAAGGAAATGTAAAATGATATATTCAACATGGACAACCACAAAATAAGAAATCTCTTAACACAAATCTAATCCAAAAGAAAAAGAAGCCCAATATTTTCTTTTTCCAGCTTCTCAAATATGACATTGTGAAGCCTATTTTTTTGTAAACTGTAAACTAAATTTCTTTGGGTTTAGGATTATTGACTGGACAAAATAAACGAATGGAAAAGTTTTAAGAAAACTCAAAATCACTAAAACACATACAGGATGAAAACTACAAGAACATTGCACACAAAAAAGCACATTAACTACTCCTCAAAGAAGCATCTCATACAATGCATGACCTTTCTAAATATTTCAAATCCTGCTGCAGATATTTACATGTACAAACTGGCATATAAAGACAAACACATACCGAGCTCACAGTCATGGGTTTGTCAGCTTGAGTTTGGCCTAGACATTTGTAAAGTCGTCGGCAGACGATGTTGCGTAGTATCTGCCTTGATTCAGCCAACTCCACAGAGGACGAGTGAAGAATTTGTTCAAACACGTAATCTACAGTTGAAACAGAAAGCATCAAGTCATATTCTAGATAGGAACAGACAAGCAGCATAAAATAAGCTATTATAACATACAATGGAGTATATTTATTAGTTTGGATTAGTTTTTTTTTCTAAAAATTGAACGTAATTTGTGAACAGACCACCAAAAAAAAAAAATCACTCTTCTATCCTTTAGCACGCTGTTTCCACAACATTGCAACTCCCAACTTGCTGAATGATACAACACAACTAGGCACAGTTGGCACAGCACAACAGTGGGAGGGAGAATAATTCCTATGTGATGCAATGTCGACAAACTTAATCCTGGTTGTTGTTGGAGATGCCAGATATTGCATTAAGATAAACCAGGGAAATACACCAATCATGACCAAACAGTGCACACACTTATGTACAGACCTGTCAGCTTGCTGTAGGCCTCCATGTCATCTATGGCTGTGGAGAGAGTGAACATCTTCCCATTTGAGCCTTCGATCTGGATGTGTGGATCTGCTTTTAAAAAGGCCTCCGTGATCCTGGATAATCACAGTCAACAAATTAGAATCTTTGAGAGCATTTTGATGCGTACTACAACAGACAACCATGAAGTAAAGCAAACAAGATATATCAGGGCAATTAGCTACTCACATGGTCTCTATGATGTTTCCAACTTTGTGCTGGTAGGCTCTTCGGTGGAGACAGTTCCTTGTGTGGAACATGTCATACAGATTGCCCACCTCCTGTTAAAACGATTATCAGCTTTTTAGTCATAACTTATTTTTTGAACAGACGACAGTTTTAAACACAGATGTGCCACTGTCAGCACCTTGTCTCTAGTACAGATGTGCTTCTGACCGTCCACGTCACACACTCTGGCAAACTTTAGAAAGCGACGATAGTCAAAGTTGTCCTGGATGCCCAGGTGGTAGCAGTCCCTGGTAAGAAATAGAGGGAGGAAATAGGTAATTAAATTCTTTTTCTTTTTCTTTTTTTTTTTTTTTTTTTAAATATGAGTTAGGAAACTGTCATTTAATGAACTAAGAAAAGGGAAAAAAAAAAAAAAAAAAAAAACAAGCTCCACCTGGCAAAGTAGTCCCATTTATCCACATCAATGCCATTTCTTTTGTTGGCTACAATTTCATAAAGGAAGGACTTGTCTTCTGGGCGGCCTTTATATGGCCACTGTGGAGATAAAAGAGAATAGCAGCATCAGAATCAGCTTCTTGAGCCAAGTACGTGTAGCATTAATTTAAGGATAAACAAATAATATCAAATATCAGAAACTGTGATGTGGCTGAAACTATGAAGCATAAACTGTGTGGCTTCCGCTCCAAAAGGGGAAGTCACACTCAATGACCAAATGACAGAAAACCTTAAAAATCGGTAAAATGGAGGTGAAGCAATATTTACATAGTTAGCAAACGTTTACCAGGGCATTTTGTACCCTTTGTTCTTCTTGCTCAGTTTGTTGTTGAATTAATCTGTTTGTGAGAAAAGTTTGCACACAGTTGCACGCTGCTTTCCACCATGACTCACATTCAAGTGTTCAGGAACATATCAAAAATAACTGGTGTTATTACTGACAAGAACATGACTAGTACATCATCACAAACCCATGGTTCCTTGATAAAACAAAAAATAAAATAAATGTTTTCTAATGCTAATAATGAATGAGAATACACCTCAGGCACTCGATTAAAGATAATAAAATACAATCGTTAATATTCATCCTACAAACTTGTTATTCAGGATGCTTAATGTATCAGTCAGAAGGTGGTAGATATTGGATTAAACTCAATATCTGTGTTAAAAAAAAAAAAAATCAAAGAGATTAAAATAGACATAAAAAACATTAGCTACATCATATTAACTGTTTAACAGAATATCTGGACTTTTAATTTTAGTTATTTATTGTCATTTTATTTGTGAAATGTGATAAAAAGGAAGACATCTCATGTCATGTTGCTTCAGGAACATGATTTTTAATTTATGGAGGGTGTCAGTATCTAAAGCGGATGTGGGTAATTTAGTTGTACACCAGACTTATCGTCTGGTGAGATTTATGATAAGTGTTCCTGTTATTTTCCATCTGCCCATTTTACAACCAGTTCTCTGTTGTCTACATCTCTTTGACAAGTGAAAGCTGATGATGTTGCTGTTTGTTGACATTACCAACCCAAAGTGTCTCTATGGTGACCTCTATATAATGGTTCCAATTATGCTGTTAAGTCTGTTACATAATGAAGTTGACTCTGGTTTCCATTGTCAAGACCACAGGTAAAATATATGACCAGTGGTGGAAGTAACGAATTACATCTACTCAAATTACTGTAATTAAAGTACAATTTTACTTAAACTACTATTTAGTATTTAATCAACTCTGTTTTTACTCTTTCTACTACTGCTTTGTAATCTACTTTGCTACATTTTACATTTTGCTCCAAGAAAAGAATGAGAACAGTCCAGTGAAAGACCATAAATACCAAGCTGTCTGCCTACACAGGCACGAAGATGAACCCTTGCTAACTTGGTACTCTACTTGCTCCTTGCTAACCCTAATCTAGATGTTGGGGAGTGGACATAACTTTAGTTTCACAACAAGAAATATCTGACCCTCATTCTTACACAGATGCTAGAGCTCTTTCTTGTTTTGTCAGGTTGAACATCAGTGCTACAAACACCACCTATAAATATGCTGAAATTTAGTTGGTCCGTGGTTTCCTGAGCTCCTCAAATATCCACTTGATCCACTGGGGAAACTCAAACAGTGAAAACTTAATCTAAATGATACCGCTGACTGATTTTACATAGTCACAAATAGCAGTTACCTTCTGAGCTTTAGCTGCATTAGGGTCCAGGGGTCCAGCGATCTGCTCTTTAATAAAGTGGAGATCCTCAGGCAGCACCAGGCCATGCTGCTCCATCACCCCTCAAGCCATTGTCATCAACCAGGTAGTCAAACATGGCTAAAGAGGCATGCTCATGCTGCAACACACATTTACTAATATTAGAATGTGCATGGTCTCAATTTGAAACGGAAAGGTAAAATGAATAGATTTCTTATCACAGTTAATTCACGACAGGATACAATTGTAAATAATTGCTTGTCGCTCATGTGTGTCAGACGGCAGGTCTGCAGTCTTAACTTACATAATGACTGCATAACAAGTAGTTCTTATCAGTGATACTTATCATTCTGAACAATAAAACAACTATCTTAAACCTGAACAAGCTGTTTTACAAATCCTTAATCTTAACAAGATTTTTTTTTTTTTTGAACAGCAGTCTAGTTTCTTTCTCAGTTTTTATTGCCAATAAAGAAATTATATCAGACAAGATGCTGTTTACTGTGATGTCACACCACCTGGATGAGCAGGATAAATGGAAATATGCACTTTGCACTCTAATTGCACTCTAATTATGAAATAACTAGCTAACCACTTTAAAATGAGATATGAGAGCAGGGCAAACTGTGTCCTTAGTCGGCAGTGTTGAAGAGGGAGTTTAGAGATCAAATAGTTTGAAGATTACATCACTTATTTAACAGTTTACTTCTGTTTGTGAACTTAAATCTAACTCATTAGTTAGTCAGTGCACAACATTATATGATAGATGAAAGTACTCAAGACCAGTCTATAGGTCTTCTTGAGGTCAATGGTAGGTTGTCTTTAGACAACATAAAAATAACCCTCCCTAGATCCAGTGTTTCTGGTTTGTCCAGTCTGGACTCACAGGAGGCATTACTGCACTGATAAAAATGGGTTTAGATCAAAACTCGTAGGAAATAAACTAATTCTAGTACAAGGTCTTGTCCATAAGACTGTTTTTTATTATGACTCACTGATTACACAGTGCTGGACTGATGCTGTGCTGTATGTGACCTTGTGAGTCTGCCTTGACTGCTAGTTTTGTTTTGACTCTTTTGTCATGTGGTCAAGGAAAAGAGAAGCATGAATCACAGTTCCTTACCTTCCAGGTGATTCCCGGTCTTGCTTTGGGAATGAACATCCCATCAAACATATGGGAAAATGGTCCATGTCCTGACAGGAAGAAAAACATAAAAAGATGATTTTTGTTGTGTGTGATTCTTCCACTACGCTATCTGTGTTCTATTGTAATCTGAAAATAAAGACAATACAAACACATAAAAAGGTCAAAAACTTGAAATATTTACAGATCTGTATACCACTCACCCAGGTCATGGCAGAGCCCAGCTATCTGCACACAGAGGATGTCTCTGTGAGAGATGAGAAGCTCTGGCTGCCTCTTGTTCAGAGCTTGTACAAGTTGTCCTGCCAAGTAACCCACCCTGTTACAAGACAGAATGATTCCAATGATGACAAATTATTATATATAAATAAGTAACAGAATGAAGACTTTAAGACTAACACAACTGTTTGAAATATATAAAACCTTTAACCTTTGGAGTAATGTTGGCCCATGATAGACCCTAAAAAAAAAACCACTGCGTCTGGTTGAGAACATACCCAATGGAGTGTTCAAAGCGGTTATGGGACGCTCCAGGAAAAACAAAATAGGTCCCTCCAAGCTGCTTAAGGTTTCGTAATCTTTGGAACTGTGGCGTGTCTATGATTTTGATGAGAAGCGACGGTAACTCCACATGTCCGTGGATGGGATCATTAAAGACCTGATGGGGGATGGGAGGACATCAAATGGTTATGAGAAAACACAAGAGAGACCTACACCAACATTCATCATCATTAAAAATATGCACAATGACTCTGTTAATCTTTGCATGGTAGTGTGGTTTAAAGGCGGTTTGCAACCACAGCACCTGGATAGGTGTAGAGGTGTGAGTGTATGTAGACATATAATCAGAAACATTATAGACCAAGGTAACAAAGGGCTTTGCAGCATAAAAAACAATGTTGTCGATGTCAAATAAAACAAGACAGGCTTAAACATTAAACATGAACAGTGTGGATTTGAAAAGTGATTTTTAAACAGAGGATGAGCAGATGTCCCCATGTGGCGTCTTTTGTCCCAACACTTATTAGACAACAAGGAAACCACAACCCATAAGTCTTCAGCCTTGTGAATGTGTTAAATTTACATGAAGGGAAACTAGGTTGGTTTCACACTGCACAATCTTCTAATCTCCCTTAAGGTGTTTTCAGCGTTTCCTGGAGAGACTGGACCAAGCTCATTTTTGTTCTTTTTACCGCTTTTCCTTATCTCAAAGTGCAGCACATTGATGCAGATGTTACCTTGCTTGGTGCTACTTCTGTCAGCCTCCTGAGGCTGTGTATGATCCGCAGTCGATCACCAAGGTACCTAAACATGGTAAAACAGAAAAAAGAGCTAAAGATGCAGAAAAGTGACTTGTGAAACATCAAAGTAACCCACTACAGAGGGTCATGTCGTCTTGCCAAGCTTTGACACTCATGAACTGTCTGCACTTTTAGGGGAAACTGGATTTGGCCACATGTTCTCACACACAAGACAAGTTTTAAAGATCCCAAAACTTGATCCAACACAAGGACACTTACTTAATGCCAATCTTCTCAAGATCGGCGTCCTTGAGATACCCCAGGCCAACACCGGTAATTTTTTGTTCTGTATAATAAAGCAAACATGGTAGTTTTGATGTTAGCTCATGTCACAACACACAAATAGGCACATTTATTTAGCTGCTCTCAGCTGTATTTGGACCAACATTAAGATGAAGAGACAGGGTATTCAAGCCAGAAAACCAACCTCTAAATGTGTTTTCCCATTCTTCAAGACCTTCTCTTCGGAGGTACTGACACGTTTCTTCTACTCCCCATCGCATGTAGTCAGAGTCCTGCAGCCGGACCAGCGACACTCTCTTCTCCGGCGTTTTGAAGCTGTCACTGTAGCTCGAACCTGCTTCTAACGGTCGTTTTCGATTTTCCATGTTGATTCGATAAACAGACGATTTTTCTTTGTGACAACAAAAGTACAAACTCGTACAATTAAAGCCGATAATGTTTCCACTAAGCTGGCGGAAACAGCTGATCACCCGGCCCCGCGCAGAAAGCAGCCAGTCTGCTGAATAGTGAAAAATACCCGGGTTTTATTTCTACAGTCGCTGCTGCGAGTAACCCGGATCTTGCGCTACGTTTTTCCGGTTATAATTTTCAAAATAAAAGTCCACAGAAACGTTGTGACGTCAACCACAGTTAAATCGGTGTCCATGTCTTTTTATGTCCTCTTATGGCACAGAAGTCCTCTTATTGACCTTTTCGGTATAAGACAAATGATCTAAGATCATTTTATTTTTTATTTCTTACAGTGAGGTGTCTTTTAATTCAGTATAAGACCGAGTCGCTCATCTCAACTATATCGAATGGGGAGGTATATTTTGTTACTTTATATCACACATTGCTTCCGGTACATATTTGAGAATTAGCGGTATCTTGATATTTCTCTTGACGTTGACATTTTAGGGCGCAGTCAGATTTAGAGGGGAGGAGGACGCCGCAACTGAATCTATCATTGATGATTTAAATCAGCAACAACATCAGTAAGTCACAATAATCTCATTACTTTTAACACTATCTACTTTATATTTTTTTAAAGGCTTTAAATTATAAAGGCTATGGGTTATTTCATTTTCATTCAAAAGAAGATTAAAAGCAAATGTATATTTAAGGATTTAAAGGATATGTAGTATATGCTCCAAACATTTGTATTTACACAATACAGCATATACTGCATCATAAAACTGAAGTTAAGATGTTTTTTTTTTTTTTTTTTTTACATTTTCAGCAGTGTCTCTATTCCTGGGACACAGTAGAAAACAGGAGCGTATGAATCATCAGGTGTTGGTCAAGTTGGTCAAGGACACACCACAGAGAGAGAGAAAAAAACCTTTTATTTTAAATAGCACAGGAACAATATGTCACCAGACCATTGCAGTAAGATTATGGTTGAATATAATATAAGATAATTGTGTTTGAGAATATAATAAATTCTCAAACAATGAGCAAAACATGATACCCAAACTTCACAATCATAAAGGTGGTTACATTGATGAAACAATTGCAGTGAAACATTGTGATTACATACATGTTTCAAGCTGTATAACAGATGACACCAATAAGAGATTCAACAAAGAGAGAGAAAAGATATTACACACATTAAAATAACCCACAAGCACCAAAACATCATCTCATCAAACATAATTCAAAGTCTAAATAATATATAATTCTCACATTAACTCAAACAATTAACACAATTAAAAGCCAATCCTATTGATTGGATTGCAAATTTGCTCTTTTTAAAGTGCTACATTATGTAAAAGAAAAATAAGCATGAATGTGACAGCCACATAAAACAAAGCCCTCAGTTTTAACAATGATTAATCAGAACAGATTTATATTCATGCATGGTTTTGGTTCAAACGTGGCATAAAGATTGATTCAGTTTACCTGAGTACAGGGCTTTTGTGTAATAATTCACTTTTTTATTTTTTATCATTTAAGCTCTGAAATAATTTCTTTTTGGAGGATGGTGGTGTCATATTCTAAAGAGTTTTAGTCTTTGCTCTGCTCAATAACATTAACATGTCCTGGATTAACAAAATCAGTGTAAATCACACAACCAATAAGTGTAATTGGTTTTGAGCTGCATCTTCCACATCTTCATACTAATTGTTTTGGCTGCTTTCTCCAGAGGTGAGCTGTTTTGTCCAACCTGTATGAGAATATCAACAACACAGACAAGCACAATAGTAATAATAAGAGAGATGAACAGTGCAGAGTTTAACTGGAGAGATACATATCATGATTACTAATGCAGGGACATGTCTGCACCTGAACAGTGTCTGTATCTGTTTGTCTCATCTGGTTATAAAATGTTTTCCTCATTCTCTTAAAGTGACAAAACAGCTGATTAGTTGATAAATAATGATTAGCTCCACCCCGAGACTGGACAACCTCTAAGTCAAGTCAGAGTAACTCATCACTTCAATAACTTATCATTTATTATTTAAATACTGATGCTGTATTTAATATTTATATCTAAATATTACCTTAAGTGGTGCAAAACCGTTGTTTTCGCACCACTTCTCGAAACTGAACCTGGCAGCCCTCATTTCATCTTTCGAGATCGGATCCTTCTTCAAGTAAACGCTGACTGAGTTCTCACAGAAGTTCACTGGAAGAAGCATGGAAACCTGACAATAATAACAGATGTATAATATATATAAAAAGCATGTGACAAAGAGGAAGTCCGCAAAACCAGCATGCCAAGAAAGATTAGACAGTTTTTGTTGTCATCACTCTGACCTCATCTCTGGCAATTGGAAATGCAACGTCAGGGTCATACTTTCTGTAGAAACGCACTTTACGGATGGGGTCCTTTTCTTTCATCCCATAATCGAATTTCTTGAACTAAAAGAGAAGCATGAGAGATAAAGTTTTTATGAGTAAATTGTCACTGCAGGTTGGGAGAAATCCTTCAATCAATGATAATCTACAAAACTTGAGATTTAAGGAGAAGTGAGGTAAAAGTAATCAGACTGAAAACATACCACAAACTCAAAGTCGTCTTCTTTCAGATTTATCCCAGCAGGGATGGTTCCAGCCAATTCCTTCTTCCACTGGTCAACTTATATACAGAAAATATAACCATATAAACCTGAGAGCAGGAGGAGAGTGGAATAAAATATATATGAGTGAATAGAAGTGTGGAGTTAGGTGGGTACAGTAGTGTTCGTCAGAGTACAGGACATGGAGGTTTATGACCACTTAATAACATTTTATTAGCTGTTAAATATAAAAATGCATGTTTTCCACACTTTTATCTCTGTTGACACTGAAATAACATTTTACTCATCCAAGAATAGAGCTTATTTAAAACTTTGAGGGTGAATCAGTATGTGTGTGTGACTACATAGCTATGAAACCACTATAAAACATCAACAACAACAAAAGCAGCACCAGCTGTGTTTTGAGACATTGACATAACTGTGATAATTGATTTTTTCTCATACTGCTGTCACATCCTCTAAATTCAACACTCAAGCATAACTGACAGATGTGTAAAGCAAAACAGGCAGTCATAGACATTAGTGCTCACCTTGGTGGGTTTTCCAGTCTGAGGCTTCGTTTTGCCCACACACTTATAGAAGTTTCGATCTACGATCCTCTGGAGAATCTGTCTTGCACCATCCAGGTCTGATTCTTCTTTGGTGTCTCCTTCAGAGTTGTTGACAATCTGGCTCTTATTGTCCAAATCTGTTTGGTTATTTTCATCAACATACATCTTGGAAGGTGGAGTGAGTATAAGGTCAAACACTCGATCTACAGTGAAAAACAGTGTGGATCACAGGTCAGGAACAAACCAAGGACAAGATGAACAATTCATTCAGTATTTCATTAAAAAAGAAACTTTGAGGCTGAAGTCAAATAATATAACTGAGTAAATTGCTGCACAGAGATTCTATCTTTTATAATACTAATACTAATACTAATACTAATACTAATACTAATACTAATACTAATACTAATACTAATACTACTACTACTACTACTACTACTACTACTAATAATAATAATAATAATAATAATAATAATACAGACCTGTCAGCATGGTGTAGGCCTCCATGTCATCTATGGCTGTAGAGAGAGTGAACATCTTCCCACCTGAGCCTTGAATCTTGATGTATTTATCTGCTTTCACAAACGCATCTGTGATCCTGGATAAATACACAAAATATCAAGGTTCTTGCTACATAAATGAATGGAATTGCTTACTTGAATAACGCTAAATAAATATATTTATCTCGAGGCATTTAACAATTTAAGAGATCAGCAAAACTCAACAGTTCTCACAATGATTAAGCACTTGACAATGATGGAGAGGAACAACTTTTTTAACAGGAAGAAATTTTCAGACTCAGACTCAGAGTGGTCAGAGAAGCTTTGGCCTTACAGAGAGCTCTTATATTCTATCAAACTATCTCTCCAAGCTATGTGAAATTGGTCATGGTTGGTGGAACGCCACTTCCTTTCTACAATCTGTGACTGTTGTTTTAAATCTCATGTGTGTGAGTTGTACCAGGAAACTTTACTCCTCTGATTCACTACTGTCTTCATCAGAGAGGAAACAGCATCAAGTGTTGTACATATGCAGGAGAAAACACTGTCAAAAAGATTCCAGTTTGGAATAAACTGGAAAACAGTGAGTGGGTTCATTTACATGCTGGGAGAAACCAAATGAGTCTAATAGTGAGTGAGATGCAGAACTGAGGCTTTCAATGTCAGCATCTACATGAATGTTGAAATCACCCACTACAATGATTTTATAAGTACTGAGAACTACCTCAGATAGAAACTCTGAAAATTTAGTTTGGAATTCAGGGTAAAGACCAGATGGATGATAAACAGTTGGATGTCAGAGAGTAAGAGTGAGACTTTTAAATGAGTTATTAGTTACTAGTTAAATTAGTCGGGGTTGATCAGGGATGATTAAGGTTACTATTATAGAGTATAGTATTATAGTCGTAACATAGAATGAAGACACTTACATAACCTCTATGATCTTGTTCACATCGTGCTGGTAGGCTCGTCTGTGGAGACTACACCTTTCTTGGAACATGCCATACAGATTGCTCACCTCCTGTTGAGATTACTTCCTATAGGTTAGCCACAACTGAATAGATGCATCAATTACTGTTTAAAATGTGATTACAAAAGTTAAACAAACACAGGAGCTACCACCTTGTCTCTGTAGCAGATTTGCTTTGTCCCATCCACCTCACAAACTCTGGCAAACTTGAATAAGCGTTGATGGTCAAAGTTGTTCTGGATGCCCAGGTGGTGGCAATCTCTGAGAGGAGACAGTGGTGAAATATGTGGATAAAATAAGCTTATTATTAATGAATCAAGTGAACCCAGTAATAAATGATGTGAAATAATATTTGACATAATGTAAAAAGAATTAGGAGTATTACAGTCCCAGAGGGGGAATAATAAAAACACAAAACTCAAAAAAATAGTTGTCAACAAGTCCTACCTGGCAAAGTAGTCAAACTTGTCCACATCAATGCTGTTTATTTTGTTGGCCACAATTTCATAGAGGAAGGACTTTTCCTTTTCACGGCCTTTTCGTGCTTTATCATTATCTCCAATCATCTCCTTGATGAATGTAATGTCCTCTGGTAGCTTCAGGCCATATTGCTTCATCACATCCTCCAGATTATTTTGTTTCACCAGGTGATCAAACATCTTTAGAGAAGCGTCCTCATGCTACAAGATGAACAGACTCTTTATATTAATATATTAATATGAGACTGCTTGTATTCATTTTCAAGGTGAAGAGACAATGACTCCAGTAGAAAGGTCTTTATAGGAGAATTTGGTGAGGTGTAAAAATACTAAAGAGCCAGTTGACAAGTGAACCTTGTCTAAATACAGTGTAATGTGTTTTACATGTTATTGTGCTAAGTATTTGTGTTTAAAGGTCTAGTAGGTAACATTTTTAGTTATATTTGCTGATACTGTCACTATCCTCTGACAGTAGTACACAAAACAGGTAATTTAAGAAAAAATACAGCTCCCTGGGTTCACCCACAGTCTGTATTTAGATTTACAAAAATCAACAGCTCCTGTCAATCACTTATTTCTCTTGAGATTTTTGTCTAGAATCACTCCCTCTAAGTTTTGATTTCTGTTATTACTCACAGCTAACATACCTGGTTTTCTCTAGTTCACCTGCTCTGTCTGCTGTTTTCCTGCCTCAACCGTTTGGACTCGGCTCACCTGCACCGCCTCGTCGCTTCTTCCCTCACGGTTCTCATTAAAGATCACTGATCTCACCTACTCTGCTGTTTGTTTTGTCTTCTCTGTGTGTCTGCTCTGGGATTCAACCCAACAAATTGTGACACTTTTCATATTTTTGCTTGTTAGTTGACATTTGAATAAACTGGGTGATAAACTTCCTATATGGAGACTGTGGTTGTTTTTTGTCTATGTCTGTTTCTTGTGGTTGGTTATTATGTCATACCTCACAAACAAACAGAAACAGTTCAGTAGTAATATCTTACCTTCCATCCACTATCTGGATGTATTTTGGAGATGAACATCTGATCAAACAAATGGGAAAAAGGTCCATGTCCTAAATATGGAAAAATAAATATTAAATAATCTCATCATGCCTGTTTTTGATTGAATCATTTTCCACCCTCTCTCTGAAGACTGGCTTTGCAACCTTACTAAGTGTAGAAGTTTGGACAAACTACAAACTTTGTTTTCTGACATGGTTGGACCACATATGAACTAGTTCTTTTTGGGGATACTCCAAGCCTTTTATCCAGGTGTAAGCTACTCTCAATTAGATCAAACTAGGAACTTAAGGAAAATCCTTCCTGACTTATCATGTAATTGTTGTTTGTATGCTCCAGAGTCATTGAGGCTTTCCTTGCCTCAATTTCCTCTCTTCCTTTTTCTTAGTGTTTAAAAACTTGGTCCCACTGCAACACAATCTCTAAGACGAACTCCATTTAAACAGCAAAACAAAACAAAACAAAACAAAACAAAACAAAACAATAGTTTTTGGCAAAAAATACAGCTGAGCAGTGACATTAAGATGTTTAATTTGATATAGATCTAAATGTTTCAAATCAAACATTGTTAGTAAACTTCTATATAGCACAGAAGAGAAATGTACTGTCTTTTGAATGTTAATACCTGCTGTATCCCTGGCCATTTTGTCATCTGAAGCTGTTATTTGTGAGTAGTTACACACAACAATTATTATTTAGAAACCTAACCCATGTATCATAAGAACAGGTGTGTATCACTCACCCAGGTCATGGCAAAGACCTGCGATCTGCACACAGAGGATGTCTCTGTCAGTGATCCCAAGTTCAGGCTGCCTGGTTTTCAGAGCTCGTGCAAACTCTCCTGCTAAGTGCGCCACCCTGTGCCACCACATCCACCACACATACAAACACAAATAAATAGTCATTCCATGACTGCTGCCTTAGTACCCTGCTACAAAACTGGAAATATGAAATGTTATTATTATCAGTCCGTGATTATCTGAATACATGCAGACAGACCCAATTGAGTGTTCAAAGCGGTTGTGGGATGCACCAGGGAAAACAAAGTAGGCCCCTCCAAGCTGTTTGATGCTTCGTAGTCTCTGGAACTGAGGTGTGTCTATGATTTTGACAAGAAGTGGGTGCAACTCCACATGGCCATGGATGGGATCATTAAACACCTGGCAGAAGACAATAGAAAAACAATTACATACACTCAGCTCAATTATTATCACACAGAACTTGCACTGGTACAAAAAGCCCAGTTACTCTTGCAAATTTTATTTTTTATTTCTTGTATTTATTTCTACAGCTATGAACACTTCCATCCATCCATTTCTACCCCTTTGTCCTGCACTCGGGGTTGGCTGAAGCCTATCCCAGCTGCTCACAGGTGCAGGCAGGGCCACATTATAGTCAAGCAACCATTCCAGTCACAGTCACCTCACCTAAGGGAAATTTAGCATGGTCAATTCATCCATCCCTAATGCATGCATGTTTTCGGCTATGGGAGGAAACCCACGCAGGGAGAACATGCAAGCTCCCCACAGAAAGACCCTGCGCCTGATCCAGGAGTTGAACACAGGATCTTCTTGCTGTGAGGCAACAGCACTAACCCCTGTGCTGTTGTGAACATTTATTCCTATTAATTCTTTAACATTAACATTCTCTTATTTCTTCCTTTGAATCTCTCTCATGTCTCTGTGATATATGACCAGGGACTGTTTATATTACCTTGCCTGGTTCTGGCTCGCTGGGTCCGACAGGATTTTCATTTGGTCACCAAGTTGCAACATGACAAAAACAGGACAACATAGAATTGTTTCTATCACGTACTTCCTTCTATCCAAACCTTTATAATTTGACATTTCAACCTGATTTTGACAAGAGGAACTACTCACGTTGTGACCATGTCCTTCAGTTTTTTATCTATATGAAAGAGAAATTGGTGAATTACAATCCAGTCATACATAATATTAATAATGACAAGCAGCTTTTATTTTAGCTGACTTACTACTTTAGACTGGCAAGGAAATGAACTCTAACTATTAATGTTAGTCGACCAAATCAGAAACTAACCTTTAAATTCACTTGATTGTTTTTGCAGGTGCTGACACAGATTCTCCACTGTCCAATCCTCGTAGCCTGATGGCAGCGGCAGTACCAGTGGTACCTTTGCCATTTTGCAGCTGTCAGAGTTTGTATCTGCTGACCCACTGACTGACATGGCGTTGATAATGTAGGATGGTCACACCAGTTATGTTCAGAGTGTGTATTTACCAGTATGTGTCTCAGTAGCTGATCAGGGCAAAACTGCACAAAAGACATACATGTGTTTGAACAATACCCATTGTGTCATTACCACACATCAGATTGGAAACTACACTCTGTTGTGATTAATGAATGGCTTGATTCACTGATAAAAATGTTTTTTCACAACCTTGATAAATGGTGAAAAGCAAAAACTAATACAAATATCCTCCTAATTTTCAATCTTGACAGGCAACTCTGTTTCCCACACATCCGTCTTCTGTACTTGAATTATGTAATTTGTTCTGGAGGATTTTTTTATTTTTGATTTAATTAATAATTGGATCACGATAACTGGCAGTATTTTGTTTCAACAAAGAGTTGTATATCAAAGTATTATGTACATTAAAATGACATTATTGATGTCATAACCAACAGTGTGACCCATAAAAAGACTCTATATGTAAATGATACATTATTCTTGTAGTATGTAGTTTTATACTATTGTATATGTGTAGCGCTCTACTCTAAATGCATTGGAATCTATCTCAGATGTCTGTGGGTGAAAGGCAGGAGACATCCTGGACAAGTCGCCAGTTTATCATGGTTTATCTTCCATGATAAACCATGATCTTATCTGTCCTCCAGTGCATGTTTTTGGGAGAAACTCTGCGAACATGCAAACTCCACACCCGACCCAGGAGTCAAACCCAGGGCCTTTTTGCTGTGAGGCAACAGTGCTAACCCTGTGTCGCCGTGCTGTCCAAGGTGATAATACACAGTAGTTAATTCAGATCCTTTTACAAGGACATATACTTTTTAAAAAGAAGTTAGTTTTTTCATTGCATTTGACACACAAACATGCACACAACTGTATATTTTCACCAATAATTACCAAATTAAAATTGTCCTTAAAATATGCAAAACCAACCAAGTGGTACAATCCTCCTAACCTGCTTGAAGTCATCAGGTGATTCAGCCACTCCACCTGTTAATATACGACTTATAAGAAAATGGGGAATATTTGGAAAGTTTCTATGTAATTTTTCTGATGTCATTGTGGTTACTTACTAGTTCTTCAGCAGCAATCTCATTTCCTTATTTCTGATACCTGTATGTCATCTGGCATTTAAAAGCCCTGTTAAGCTCCACCCATACTGACAATGGAGGTGTCATCAGAAACAACAACAACTGTACCAGTCATTATTCTTGGTTCCTCTTATGTTGACTTAATCAGCAATTAACATGTTTGGCAGATTACATTCTTGTTGCACCCTTCTTTGCTGCTCTCCTTGAACCAGTGTTGGAACATATTGGGGACTTGTGCAGAGCCATTTCTCTTTTTTCAGTTATGGGTAATATATTTGTCACAGAGACAAACAATTTTAATAGATTTGTGCTGTCAAAAAGTTTTGAAGCAGTCATAGGAGTGAACTCATGCACAATGAGCTCAAACATGAAGCCAAAACACAGGAGTGTCTTTAAAAACACATTCATGGAATTATTAATAACTTGAGTGACCGCACAAAAAACACACCTAGCTTATTACATGATTAGTGGAGTGGTTATTCTACATTCTTTCTTTTTAACAAATCTTTTGTTTACCAATGAACTCACGATTAATACTCCTCCTACTTGAGGAGATACTCCTTGTACTTGAGAGGGCATACTTGTTTTGAGCTGGCTTTATCTGGCATATGTTCATAGATAGAAATATTGCTTTGCCTTGCTCTGTAAAAGGGCACAACTTTCTGGTATTGTTAAAGATTTTCACATGGTCTATAAGATATACATATACATACATATCCCATGTTGCCTCACAACAAGAAGGTCCTGGGTTTGACTGTGGCGGCATGGGCTTCCTCCAGTTACTCGTTTCCTCCCACAGTCAAAAACATGCATGTATTGGGGGACAAGACTAGAGGGACAGGATTAAGATCACATAAAAAGTTATATTAACACCACTTAGCAATGAAATCATTACATTAATGAATTTAAATTTCTAGGTGGAATTTTTAAATGGCCAATGGAATTAATTATTAATAATTCAAGAAAAAATAAAATGTATCTTTAAGTATGTCTTTATGCTCCCTATGTAATATTATTTATTGTTTAATCAGATCATTAAACTGTTTAGCCCCTTGTGTGCAATATTCAGTCTTTGGTAGGAAGACTTGGGTTCTTATTCTGTGCAGTGTCCAGTTCCCAGCCCGAAGCACATACGTCAGGTAGTTGTGAGTTTCCAACAAAATGTATAGTATCGTTCAAAGCAGATGACGTATTTTTTCTCATTTTGTATCTCTTTGTGTGTGTGTGTGTGTGTATCTGTGTTTGTGTCTTGAACAAATTACAGAAAAGCCACTCCGAGTTTTGATTCACCAGGGACCTTGTTTTTCTACATTTTGTTATTATCCTAGTTAAATGATATTGGCATTGTAGCAGTGTGGAGAGCTGTGGGTTGAAATCAATACTGCAGCTAACCATGGGGGTCCCCCAGATCTATAAAAGGGGTGATCCCCTGCCACCGGTCCTCTTTCTGCTCCGCGATTGGTGACGTCACTTCCAGGCCGGCACTTTTACTTTGGACAGTGTCTGATTTGGTGCCTCCAGACTCCAGGGTGTGTGTGTTACCTAAATGGCCTGCTGTGGTACATGCCAGTAGCTATGCAGCTCTCTCTTGCCCTCTCCCTCCGGTGTGTCATGATTAGCCAACCCTGCTAATTCATCCCCACTGTCGACAGTGCGTGGGTGACATCAGCATCAGCTGACAGGGTTGCGTGACGGTAACAACGCAATACATCGTCACCAGTTGCAGGGGATCACTGCTGCTTTTCTAGGCTGCCGTTACCAGCTGCTTTTACATGTCACTTTTACATTGTATTTTTGTACATCTTATCTTACATTAAGGCAAGAAATATTTAATGGTTGATCATTTTTGTTTTCTTTGTATAGTTTACTAAGTTTACTCTGCCTGTTGGTCGGTCTTTTTGATATTTTGTTTGGCCAGAGGATTTCTTTTCAGTATTTGCCATTCTTTCTTTCTAGCATTGGCAGTCAACCATTTGTAGTTTTTTTGTTTGTTTGGTTTATTGATTCATATTGTTTGCCAACTGTCTGTTTAGATTTTAGGTGTTCTGTTATGTATGTGTGCCATGCTCCCCTAGGTCTGGGTCTCCTCACCGTGTGTGTGTGTGTGTCTGTGTGTGACTGTCACAAGTGTGACGGGTGTTTATTATTTTTGGTTGGGTGTTTCTGCAATAGCCCTTAGCTCCTACACACCGGTACACCTCCGCATTCGTTCTTTTCTTCGCATTATTTTTTTTTTTATGTTTTGGATTATTTTGTAATAAAATATATGCATTTTTCTCACAGGTGAAACTATGTCTCTGGCCTTTGAGTAAACAGAGTTGAGTATCCTTAAGGTGCCTGGGGAATTAAAAACTACTTCCTGGGGCATTGTTAGCAACAGTTTTCTTAAATATAATATCACCCCATTCACCGAATTCCCTGTATTAGCTCTCCACGCATGCCACAGTCTGACGTTGATGGCAGGATTTGTTCATTTAACAGCAGAGACACGTGTTCATTTGTTTTTGTTCTGTTTTTTTTTTTTTCTCATTTTTTTTTGTGCGCTAATGATGTTTCTCTTGTAAGCACATTGGAGCAGTGGTGTTTAACGAGACAAAGCAGCAGTTGTTCCCCGTCATCCCTCGTACAGGGTTTTGGTGAGACTTCCCACACCCTTCACTCGTCAGTTCTATAGTTAAGCAATTACTTACTGGCATCTCGGTACGTTTTGCTGTAGTCCTGGAGACTGAGTTACAGGAACTTAGGGAGTTGGTTGCACAGTTAAAGGCTGACAATGACCGTTTGTGTCGCAAACAGGTTGCCACCACTTCATCTGTGCCACCTATTGCCCCCTCCATTATTAGTGTCCCTGTAACAGAGAGGCTAGTTTTTGTCCCTCGAGATTGGAAATGTCCCATCTTCAGGGGGAGGACAGGTAAAGGTTTGGCTGAGTGGGTGGAGGAGGTACAGGCATGTATGAGGGCCCGACTTTTATCTAGGTCTGATTAGGCATTTTTCCTATTTGATCACTTAGAGGGGGAGGTTAGGGAGGAGATTAAGTACTGCTCTGGTGCAGAGAGGAGACCCTGACAGAGTATTGGCCATTTTACAGGAGCTACACGGGTGCTCTGCAGGAGGCTTTCTTCTCCAGGAGGCAGCAGGAGGGAGAAACCCTTCAGAAGTTCTCCCTTGCCTTGATGGGCCTCATGGAGAAGGTGAAGCAGCGTGTGTCTAATCCCATGCCAAATTCAGCAGCTCTGTTGAGAGACCAATTTGTTGAGCATGTGCTAGATGGTTCCCTGCATTGTGAGTTAAAGCAGTGGGTGTGCAGACAGCCTAATTCCACCTTGCTTGATGTTCGAAGAGAAGCGATCCAGTGGGAGTGTGAGGGTTTGCCTGGGGGCATGAGAGGTTGCAGTCACTCTGTCCCCTCAGGGTTCGGTGTACAGTATGGTGTTTGTGTTGGTCCAAAGGTTATTGTTGCGTTACCCCCAGTGTCTGAGATGGCTGAGTTGAGAGAGATGCTCAAGCGTCAGCAAGAGCAAAGCAGTCAGCTCACTCAAGGTATTGCTCTCCTCCAAAGCGCTAGCCAGTACAGTCATCTGCCTCGCAATGGCCCAGTAATATGCAGGCGCTGTCACCAGCCTGGTCATTTTGCAAGGGAGTGTAGAGTGCGTATTCCTCCTTCACTATCTCATTTGCAACCCCCATCCAATTCTGCAGCATGATCCCGTTCTGCATCAGTCTCTGAAAATTAGTGTCCACCGAATTGTGGAGCCACAGTTCGGATGGGGCCACTACTAGCTCATGAGCAGTTTCATATAGTTTATAGGCTTCTAAACTGATTTCTTCTTGTCCCCATTTGAGTGTGGACATGGGTGGGGTGAAGGTGCCCTGTTTGGTGGATACTGGTTCCATGGTGTCTACTATTTCCCAGAGCTTTTTCCGCCAGCACTTTGAGCCTGAGGGTCAGAAACATCTCCAATCATGTCACTGGTTGCAGCTTAGAGTTGCTAATGGTCTGGAAATTTTGTACATTGGCTATTTAGAGTTAGAGGTACACCTGTGTGGCAAGTTGATGTCAAGCTGTGGGGTGTTGGTTGTGAGGGACCCCCCTGGTGGTGTGTCATTGCAGGTCCCTGGTGTTTTGGGTATGAACATCATTCGTAAATGCTACCAAGAGCTTTTTGGGAAGCATTGCCTGGCTTTGTTTTCCCAGCCCTGTGTCTCTGGGTCCCCAGAAACTGTGGTGCAGGAACCGCAGCAGTGCCATGGTGCTAGCACTAAGGCCCCACAGTATAGTCCAGGGAAGGTAAAGGTCAGGGGAAAGAGAGCTTGGTGCATCCCCGGTGGTATCATGAAAATAGTGGCAGACACTTGGGTTGTCTGCTGGCCTAGTTGCGTCTCCTGCTCTGGTTCGAGTAAGCCAAGGCACAGCATATGTACCCATCGTGAATGTTGGTTCCACTGATGTGTTACTGTAACCCCGCACTTTAGCCATAGTAAATGTTCTTAGCCTTCCATCCAGCGTCTATGAGGTGCCATCAGGGGTGGCCACTGTGTCATCTCACATGGTTTCCCCCACAGTACAGCAGCAGGTGGATGACATAGACCTGTCATCAGTGTCATCTGAGGAACAGGGTTAGGTGAGGTCTCTGCTTAGGCAGTACACCTCTGTCTTCTTGGTTCACGATGGAGACCTGGGCTGTACAAACCTAGTCTCTTATGACATCCCTCTGATTGATGATGCTCCAGTTCAACAACACTATAGGTGTATCCCACCCTCTGACTATGAGGCAGTGAAGGAGCACATCAACCAGCTGTTGTTGTCTCAGGTCATTCGAGAGAGTAGCAGCCCCTATGCGTCTCCAATTGTGTTGGTTAGGAAAAAGGATGGTTGTCTCTGCATATGTGTCGACTACCGACAGTCAAACAGTAAAACCAGAAAAGACGCCTTTCCTCTGTCACGCATCAAGGAGTCTTTAGATGCATTATCTGGTGCCCACTGGTTCTCAATCCTGGACCTGGCTATTGGCTATAACCAGGTACCAGCCACTGAGGCCAACCGACCAAAGACTACATTCTGTACACCATTCGGCTTGTTCGACTGGAACAGAATGCCCTTTGGCCTCTGTTACACCCCGCTACATTTTTGGAGATCAACAGTGTCAGTCTTCATTATTGTATCTGGATGATATTGTTGTTTTCATCAACAGTGGAGCAACATTTGCAAAGGCTGAAGGTTGTGCTAAGTTGCCTTGAACATGAAAGCCTTAAGGCTAAACTCAGCAAATGTTCCTTTTTCCAGAAGGTGCATTTCTTGGGCCTTGTGATTTCTGGTGATGGTGTTTCAACAGACCCAAGTAAGAGTGAGGTGGTTGCCAATTGGCCAATTCCCACTACAGTCTCATGTTGCATGTTTTATGGTGGAAACACATGCAGAGGAACTGGCAGACTCCACACAGAAAGACCATGCCCCCAACCCAGGAGTTGGACCCAGGACCTTTTTGCTGCGAGGCAACAGTGCTAACCTTGTGCCACCGTGTTGCCCTGCTTTCCAACCCCTCTATGAAATTATAAATATGGAATATGGCAAGTGATACAGTGTCTCTAAATAACACAAACATGGCTATAAATTATTATCAAAACATTTCACAAAATAATTTAAAGATAACTTCAACACCACATTGTATCAACTGCCTGGAAAAAACTAAAATGAATTATATAAAAGCCTAAGCTATCACATCCATGGAGTGACACACCCATGAAACACACCCATGGCGTGATTTAGGCATCATAGGAAACAAGGACACAACTAGTTTATTTATAGACTTTAATTTTTATAAGAGAACAAAAAGTCAGTGACGGTGCATAGCAATGTCAGTGCGTATTATGGTTCACGCAACAGCAACAATCTTTTAGGTTGTGTATGAACAAAATTAGATTTTTTCATTCACAGCTATGACCTCATTAATTAGTAATTACCTCCATCAGCAAATTGAAATGTTCTTGAAGGGTCTGAATTTGATATTTAGGGTGGGTGAGCTCAATGCAGATCACCATGTTGGTTGTGGTGTATGACCTCACCACTAGATAGGAGAACATTTTACACAGTATGTCTTTAAACAGAAAACATAGTTGAAATACCTATTTAGCCTGTGTTATTCAAGAACTAGTGGCAGATGTCAAAAGTTGACATCAGCCACTAGTTCTTGAATTTGATAACCATGGAGAGGGACAATTCCTTTTTAATAGGAAGAAGCTTTGGTGATACAGAGGGCTCTCTTAAATGTGGTCAATTATTTCTCTAAGCTAAGTTAAATTGTTCATGGTTGGTTGAATACCACTTCCTTTCTAGAATCTGTGACTGTTGTTTTAAATCTCATGTATGTGAGTTGTACCAGGGAACTTTCCTTCTCTGATTCACTACCTTCTTCATCAGAGAGGAAACAGCATCAAGTGTTATACATATACAGGAGGAGACACTGTCAAATAGATTATCAACCTGTGCATTAAATTGGAAGTTTAATGCACAGGTTTATTACAGTTTGGAATAAACTGGAAAACAGTGAGTGGGTTCATTTACATGCTGTCAAAAGGATTATCAGCCTGTGCAGGAGTAAATTTAAAATAGTTGTCTTCCATTGTATTGATATATGTTCTTTAAATTTAGCCACACAATCATCAGACAGACACCTATTGTAATGAAACTTGATTCAGAAGCTGTCCAGTCAAATACTGTAAACTAGAAAATAGTGAGTGGGTTCATTTACATGCTGAGAGGATATAGCTGAGTCTAACAATGAGTGAGATGTGGAACTGAGGCTGTTGATGTCAGCATCTACATGAATGTTGATATCGTCCATTACTATGACTTTATCAGTGCTGAGAACTACCTCAGATAAAAACTCTTAAAAACAGATGGATGATAAACAGTTGGATGTCAGAGACTAAAAGTGAGACTTTCAAATTAGTTATTAGTTAAATTAGTCAGGGTTGATCAGGGTTACTTTTACAGAGTATAGTATTATAGTCATAACATAGAGAGTGAAGGCACTTACATAACCTCTATGATCTTGTTCACATCGTGCTAGTAGGCTCGTCTGTGGAGACTACACCTTTCTTGGAACATGCCATACAGATTGCTCACCTCCTGTTGTGATTACTTCCTATAGGTTAGCCACAACTGAATAGATGCACCAGTTACTGTTTAAAATGTGATGACAAAAGTCAAACAAACACAGAAGCTACCACCTTGTCTCTGTAGCAGATTTGCTTTGTCCCATCCACCTCACAAACTCTGGCAAACTTGAATAAGCGTTGATGGTCAAAGTTGTTCTGGATGCCCAGGTGGTGGCAATCTCTGAGAGGAGACAGTGGTGAAATATGTGGAGAAAATAAGTTTATTATTAATTAATCAAGTGAACCCAGTGATAAATAATGTGAAATAATATTTATACATCATGTAAAAATAATTAGGAGAGTATTACAGTCGTTGAGGGGAAATAACATGTCATCACTCTACATTAAAAACTGAATTGTTCTACAGTAGTTGTTCAACAAGTCCTACCTGGTAAAGTAGTCAAACTTGTCCACATCAATGCTGTTTATTTTGTTGGCCACAATTTCATAGAGGAAGGACTTTTCCTTTCCACGGCCTTTGCGATTTTCATCATTATCTCCAATCATCTCCTTGATGAATGTAATGTCCTGTGGTAGTTTCAGGCCATATTGCTTCATCACATCCTCCAGATTATTTTGTTTCACCAGGTGATCAAACATGTTTAGAGAAGCGTCCTCATGCTACAAGATGAACAGACTTTTTTTTAAATTAATATATTAAGATGAGACTGCTTGTATTAATTTTCAAGGTGAGGAGACAATGACTCCAGTAGCAAGAGCTTTTCCAGTGACACTGGCAATTGAGGTGTGAAAATACAAATCAGCAAGTAGAAGTCAAGTGAACCTTGTTCTAATGCAATGTAGTGTGTTTTACATGTTATTGTGCTAAGGATTTGTGTTTCAGTGATATTGTTAACATTTACATCAGTATTGATTAATGTAAGAGTAAACTCCATTTCTATTTCTAAACTGAAACAGTTTGTTACTAATATCTTACCTTCTATTCACTCTCTGGATGTACTAGATGAACATTCTATCAAACAAATGGGAAAAAGGTACATGTCCTAAATATGGAAGAATAAATATAAAATAATTTCATCATGTCTGTTTGAATGAATAATTTGTCTAAAGTGAAATAATATTTGTACACCATGTAAAAATAATTAGGAGAGTATTACAGTCATTGAAGGGAAATAACATTTTGTCACTACATCAAAA
This sequence comes from Polydactylus sextarius, assembly GCA_016801845.1. Taxonomy (NCBI): domain Eukaryota; kingdom Metazoa; phylum Chordata; class Actinopteri; family Polynemidae; genus Polydactylus; species Polydactylus sextarius. Next base: position 12,927,201 of record CM028909.1, read on the forward strand.
ACTGAATTGTTCTACAGTAGTAGAACAATTCAACTACAAGTGTTTCTCAAGTACAAGTATTGATGTAAAATATACTTAAGTAAAAGTATAAAATATTCTTCTAAACAACTACTCACAGTGTTAGTTACTTTTCAAATCAATGTAAAATGTATTCATTCATTTTTTTTTTTATTAATTCAATTATTTATTCATTTAATCATTCAAATGCTGGAAATATTTGCTTTCAACACTTTTCTCTGAACAATTATATGAAAGAATTGGTTATGTCCAAAACACATACAAAACATTCTGTTAAATGCATTCAAATATTATAAGTTTCTTTAAAAAAAAGGCCTATAAATTTGCAGGACACATTTGGTTGGAGCTGCCAAGATCACATTCAGTAAGTTTTACCTTGTTCACTTGCTGAGAGCTTATTTGGTATGGTGGCCTTTCTTACAACAGTTCTGACATCATAAAGTTCAATCTTGGACCTTATTTTTTCCATCTGTGTTTGATTGGTTTCAATTACACCAGTCATTATTCTTTGTTCCTCTTATGTTGACTTAATCTGCAACTAACGTGTTTGGCAAATTACATTCTTGTTGCACCCTTCTTTGCTGCTTTTCTTGACCCAGTGTTGGGACATATTGGGGACTTGTGCAGAGCCATTTCTCTTTTTTCAGTTATGGGTAATATATTTGTCACAGAGACAAACAATTTTTTTGAATTTGTGCTGTCAAAAGGTTTTGAAGAAGTCATAGGAGTGAACTTCAGAGAAAGGTTAGGAAAATATTCAGTACATGAAAATGAAAGTATTATTTCTTGATGCATAATAAGCTCAAACATGAAGCCAAAGGAGTGTCTTTAAAAACACATTCATGGGATTATTAATAACTTGATTGACCGTAAACCAAAACTTGGACACACCTAGCTCATTACATGATTAGTGGAGTGGCTATTTTACATTCTTTCTTTGTCGCATATCTTTTGTTTACCAATGAACTCACAATTAAAAAAATGCTCCTCACCCTTGAGAGGACATACTTGTTTTAATCTGGCTTAATCTGGCATATGTTCTTAGGAAGATAACATGTTTTGCCTTGTCTGTAAAAGGGCACAACTTTCTGGTATTGTTAAAGATTTTCACACGGTCTATAAGATATATACATACACATATACATACATATCCCATGTCGCCTCACAACAAAAAGGTCCTAGATCTGACTCCTTGGTCAGACGCAGGGTCTTTACACAAGGAGTTTACATGTTCTCCTCCATGTCTGCATGGGTTTCCTCCAGTTAGAGTCAAAAACATGCATGTATTAGGGAATAAGACTAGAGGACAGGATTAAAATCATATAAAAATTTTATTAACAACACTTAGCAATGAAATCACTACATTAATGAATTTAAATCTCTAGGTGGAATTAATTTAAATTTACATGTATATATATATATATATATATATATATATATATATATATATATAAATGTATCTGTAAGTATGTCTTCATGCTGCCAATGTAATATTATTTATTGTTTAATCAGATCATTAAACTGTTCAGCCCCTTGTGTGCAATATTCAGTCTTTGATAGGAAGACTTGGGTTCTTATTCTGTGCAGTGTCCAGTTCCCAGCCCGAAGCACATACGTCAGGTAGTTGTGAGTTTTCAACAAAATGTATAGTATCGTTCAAAGCAGATGATGTAAAGGTATTTTTTTCTCATTTTGTATCTCTTTGTGTGTGTGTGTGTGTGTGTATCTGTGTTTGTGTCTTGAACGAATTACAGAAAAAGCCACTCCGAGTTTTGATTCACCAGGGACCTTGTTTTTCTACATTTTGTCCTTATCCTAGTTAAATGATATTGGCATCGTAGCAGTGTGGAGATCTGTGGGTTGTAATCAATACCGCAGCCAACCACAGGGGGGTGCTCAGATCTATAAAAGGGGCGATCACCTGCCGCGGGTCCTCTCTGCTCCACAACTGGTGACGTCACTTCCAGGCCGGCACTTTTACTTTGGACAGTGTCTGATTTGGTGCCTCCAGACTCCAGGGTGTGTGTGTTACCTAAATGGCCTGCTGTGGTACATGCCAGTAGCTGTGTAGCCCTCCCTTGCCCTCTCCCTCGGGTGTGTCATGATTAGCCAACCCTGCTAATTTGTCCCCACTGTCAACAGTGCACGGGTGACGTCAGCATCAGCTGACAGGGTTGCGTGACGGTAACAACGTCACCAGCTGTGGGGACCACTGCTGCTTTTCTAGGATGATTTTCTAGGCTGCCTTTACCAGCTGCTTTTACGGGCTGCTGTTACATGTTGCTTTTACATTGTGTTTTTGCACATCTTATCTTGCATTGAGGCAAGAAATATTTAATGGTTTATTGATTAGTGGGGTTAAATCCCCTTTAAGTTTGATCCTTTTTTTCTTCATATAGTTTACTCCGTTTACTCCGCCTGTTGGTTGGATTCGTTATTAAATTTTGTTCCTTTTGATATTTTGTTTGGCCAGAGGATTTCTTTTCAGCATTTGCCATTCTTTCTTTCTAGCTTTGGCAGTCAGCCATTTGTAATTTTTTTGTTTGTTTATTGATTTATATTGATTGCCAACTGTCTGTTTGTTTAGATTGGGTGTTCTGTTATGTATGTGTGCCGAGCTCCCCTGGGTCTGGGTCTCCTCACCGTGTGTGTGTGTGTGTGTGTGTATGTGTGTGACTGTCACGAGCGTGTGGGTGTTTATTATTTTTGGTTGGGTGTTTCTGCACCAGCCCTTAGCTCCTACACACCGGTACACCTCCATATTTGTTCATTTTTTCCCATTAGTTTTGCCCTGAGTGTATAGTGTTGTTAGTGTGCGTTTTGGATTATTTTGTAAAAAAAATATATCCATTTTTCTCACAAGTGAAACTGTGTCGCTGGCCTTTGAGTAAACGAAGTTGTGTGTCCTTAAGGTGCCTGGGGAATTAAAAACTACTTCCTGGGGAGAAATCCCCCAAGGTGGCGTTGCTGGCAACAGTTTTCTTAAATATAATATCACCCCATTTACCAAATTCCCTATATTAGCTCACCACGCATGCCACAGTCTGGCGTTGATGGCAGGATTTAATCATTTAACGGCAGAGACACGTGTTCATTTGTTTTTGTTCTGTGTTTTCTTTTCTTTCTCATTTTTTTTGTGCACTAATGATGTTTCTCTTGTAAGCACATTAAAGCAGCGGTGTTTAAAGAGACAAAGCAGCAGTGGTTACCTATCATCCCTCGTACCAGGTTTTGGTGAGACTTCCCTTCACTCATCAGTTCTATAGTTAAGCAATTACTTACTGGCATCTCAGTACATGTTGCTGTATTCCTGGTCACTAAGTTAGATGAACTCAAGGAGTTGGTTGCACAGTTAAAGGCTGACAGTGATCATTTGCTTCATAAACAGGTTGACCCTAGTGCTGTGCCATCCACTTCATCTGTGCCACCTATTGCCCCCTCCATTGTTAGTGTCCCTGTAACAGAGAGGCTATTTTTTGCCCCTCGAGATCGGAAATGTCCCATCTTCAGGGGGAGGACAGGTATAGGTTTAGCTGAGTGGGTGGAGGAGGTACAGGCATGTATGAGGGCCCAACATTTATCTAGGTCTGATTAGGCATTTTTCCTATTTGATCACTTAGAGGGGAAGGCTAGGGAGGAGATTAAGTAAAGCTCTGGTGCAGAGAGGAGACCCTGACAGAGTATTGGCCATTTTACAGGAGCTACACGGGTGCTCTGTAGGAGGCTTTCTTCTCCAGGAGGCAGCAGGAGGGAGAAACCCTTCAGGAGTTCTCCCTAGCCTTGATGGGCCTCATGGAGAAGGTGAAGCAGCGTGTGCCTAGTCCCATGCCAAATTCAGCAGCTCTGTTGAGAGACCAATTTGTCAAGCATGTGCTAGATGGTTCCCTGCATTATGAGTTAAAGCAGTGATGTTTGAACAGAAGCGATCCAGTGGGAGCGTGAGGGTTTGCCTGGGGGAATGAGGGGTTGCAGTCACTCTGTCCCTTCAGGGTTCGGTGTACAGTATGGTGTTCGTGTTGGTCCAAAGGATACTGTTGCGTTACCCCCAGTGTCTGAGATGGCTGAGCTGAGAGAGATGCTCAAGCGTCAGCAAGAGCAAATCAGTCAGCTCACTCAAGGCATTGCTCTCCTCCAAAGCGCTAGCCAGTACAGTCATCCACCTCACAATGGCCCAGTAATATGCAGGCGCTGTCACCAGCCTGGTCATTTTGCAAGGGAGTATAGATTAGTATAGATTCCTCCTTCACTATCTCATTTGCAACCCCCATCCAATTCTGCACAATCCCGTTCTGCCGTCTCAGTCTCTGAAAACTAGTGCCCACCGAATTGTGGAGCCACAGTTCGAATGGGGCCGCTACTAGCTCATGAGCAGTTTCATATAGTTTAGAGGCTTCTAAACTGATTTCGTCTTGTCCCCATTTGAGTGTGGACATGGGTGGGGTGAAGTTTCCCTGTTTGGTAGATACTGGTTCCATGGTGTCTACTATTTCCCAGAGCTTTTTCCGCCAGCACTTTGAGCCTGAGGGTCAGAAACATCTCCAATCATGTCACTGGTTGCAGCTTAGAGTTGCTAATGGTCTGGAGATTCCGTACATTGGCTATTTAGAGTTAGAGGTACACCTGTGTGGCAAGTTGATGTCAAGCTGTGGAGTGTTGGTTGTGAGGGACCCCCCTGGTGGTGTGTCGTTGCAGGTCCTTTGTGTTTTGGGTATGAACATCATTCGTAAATGCTACCAAGAGCTTTTTGGGAAGCATTGCCTGGCTTAGTTTTCCCAGCCCTGTGTCTCTGGGTCCCCAGAAACTGTGGTGCAGGCACCGCAGCAGTGTCATCGTGCTAGCACTAAGGCCCCACAGTATAGTCCAGGGAAGGTAAAGGTCAGGGGAAAGAGAGCTTGGCGCATCCCCGGTGGTATCATGAAAATAGTGGCAGACACTTGTTCTGAGGTGTTTTCTGAGTCTACAGTGCTGGTCAAGCCATTGGACTCTGGGTTGCCTGCTGGCCTAGTTGCGTCTCCTGCTCTGGTTCGAGTAAGCCAAGGCACAGCATATGTACCCATCGTGAATGTTGGTTCCACTGATGCGTTACTGTAACCCCGCACTTTAGCCATAGTAAATGTTCTTAGCCTTCCATCCAGCGTCTATGAGGTGCCATCAGGGGTGGCCACTGTGTCATCTCACATGGTTTCCCCCACAGTACAGCAGCAGGTGGATGACATAGACCTGTCATCAGTGTCATCTGAGGAACAGGGTTAGGTGAGGTCTCTGCTTAGGCAGTACACCTCTGTCTTCTTGGTTCACGATGGAGACCTGGGCTGTACAAACCTAGTCTCTTATGACATCCCTCTGATTGATGATGCTCCAGTTCAACAACACTATAGGCGTATCCCACCCTCTGACTATGAGGCAGTGAAGGAGCACATCAACCAGCTGTTGTCATCCCAGGTCATTCGAGAGAGTAGCAGCTCCTATGCGTCTCCAATCGTGCTGGTTAGGATGGTGGTCTCCACATATATGTTGACTACCGACAGTTGAACAGTAAAATCAGAAAAGATGCAGGAGACAAATTGGCCTTTCCTCTGCCACGCATTGAGGAGTCTTTAGATGCATTATCTGGTGCCTGCTGGTTCTCAATCCTGGACCTAGCTAGTGGCTATAACCAGGTACCAGCCGCTGAGGCCGACCGACCAAAGACTGCATTCTGTACACCATTTGGCTTGTTTGAATGGAACAGAATGCTCTTTGGCCTCTGTAACGCCCCCAGCACATTTTGGAGGCTAATGCAGTGCATTTTTGGAGATCAACAGTGTCAGTATTCGTTATTGTATCTGGATGATATTGTTGTGTTTTCATCAACAGTGGAGCAACATTTGCAAAGGCTGAAGGTTGTGCTAAGTTGCCTCGAACATGAAGGCCTTAAGGCTAAACTCAGCAAATGTTCCTTTTTCGAGAAGAAGGTGCATTACTTGGGCCATGTGATTTCTGGTGATGGTAATATGGTAAGCTGTCCCAAGTAAGATTAAGGTGGTTGCCAATTGGCCAATTCCCACTACAGTCTCATGTTGCATGTTTTACGGCGAAAACCCATGCAGAAGAACACGCAAACTCCACACAGAAAGACCCTGCCTCCAACCCAGGAGTCGAACCAAGGAGGCAACAGTAGTTGCTGTGAGGCAACAGTGCTAACCTTGTGCCACCGTGTTGCCCTGCTTTCCAACCCCTCATTGAAATTATAAATATGGAATATGGCAAGTGATACAGTGTCTTCATTTTAAATTCAAAAGATTGATACATTTTCTAACCATTAAAATGGAAAGCACAGCCTGCTTTGTACCAGGCCAAATAAGTCCATTATTTTGACCACTGCTTGTATGTCACTGTAACACTGCAAACTACAGTTCCACAGCATGCACATTTAACAGTTCAATACTCTTGCATGGTCTCTAAATAACACAAACATGGCTATAAATTATTATCAAAACATTTCACAAAATAATTTAAAGATAACTTCAACACCACATTGTATCAACTGCCTGGAAAAAACTAAAATGAATTATATAAAAGCCTAAGCTATCACATCCATGGAGTGACACACCCATGAAACACACCCATGGCGTGATTTAGGCATCATAGGAAACAAGGACACAACTAGTTTATTTATAGACTTTAATTTTTATAAGAGAACAAAAAGTCAGTGACGGTGCATAGCAATGTCAGTGCGTATTATGGTTCACGCAACAGCAACAATCTTTTAGGTTGTGTATGAACAAAATTAGATTTTTTCATTCACAGCTATGACCTCATTAATTAGTAATTACCTCCATCAGCAAATTGAAATGTTCTTGAAGGCTCTGAATTTGATATTTAGGGTGGGTGAGCTCAATGCAGATCACCATGTTGGTTGCGGTGTACGACCTCACCACTAGATAGGAGAACATTTTACACAGTATGTCTTTAAACAGAAAACATAGTTGAAATACCTATTTAGTCTGTGTTATTCAAGAACTAGAGGCTGATGTCAACTTTTGACATCAGCCACTAGTTCTTGAATTTGATAACAATGGAGAGGGACAATTCCTTTTTAATAGGAAGAAGCTTTGGTGATACAGATACAGAGGGCTCTCTTAAATGTGTTAAATTGCTCATGGTTGGTTGACTTCCTTTCTAGAATCTGTGACTGTTTTAAATCTCATGTATGTGAGTTGTACCAGGAACTTTCCTCCTCTGATTCACTACCTTCTTCATCAGAGAGGAAACAGCATCAAGTGTTATACATATACAGGAGGAGACACTGTCAAATAGATTATCAACCTGTGCATTAAATTGGAAGTTTAATGCACAGGTTTATTACAGTTTGGAATAAACTGGAAAACAGTGAGTGGGTTCATTTACATGCTGTCAAAAGGATTATCAGCCTGTGCAGGAGTAAATTTAAAATAGTTGTCTTCCATTGTATTGATATATGTTCTTTAAATTTAGCCACACAATCATCAGACAGACACCTATTGTAATGAAACTTGATTCAGAAGCTGTCCAGTCAATACTGTAAACTAGAAAATAGTGAGTGGGTTCATTTACATGCTGAGAGGATATAGCTGAGTCTAACAATGAGTGAGATGTGGAACTGAGGCTGTTGATGTCAGCATCTACATGAATGTTGAAATCGTCCATTACTATGACTTTATCAGTGCTGAGAACTACCTCAGATAAAAACTCTGAAAATTTAGTTGGGAAGTCAGGGAAAAAACCAGATGGATGATAAACAGTTGAATGTCAGAGACTAAGAGTGAGACTTTCAAATTAGTTATTAGTTAAATTAGTCAGGGTTGATCAGGGTTACTTTTACAGAGTATAGTATTATAGTCATAACATAGAGAGTGAAGGCACTTACATAACCTCTATGATCTTGTTCACATCGTGCTGGTAGGCTCGTCTGTGGAGACTACACCTTTCTTGGAACATGCCATACAGATTGCTCACCTCCTGTTGTGATTACTTCCTATAGGTTAGCTACAACTGAATAGATGCACCAGTTACTGTTTAAAATGTGATGACAAAAGTCAAACAAACACAGAAGCTACCACCTTGTCTCTGTAGCAGATTTGCTTTGTCCCATCCACCTCACAAACTCTGGCAAACTTGAATAAGCGTTGATGGTCAAAGTTGTTCTGGATGCCCAGGTGGTGGCAATCTCTGAGAGGAGACAGTGGTGAAATATGTGGAGAAAATAAGTTTATTATTAATTAATCAAGTGAACCCAGAGATAAATAATGTGAAATAATATTTATACATCATGTAAAAATAATTAGGAGAGTATTACAGTCGTTGAGGGGAAATAACATGTCATCACTCTACCTTAAAAACTGAATTGTTCTACAGTAGTTGTTCAACAAGTCCTACCTGGCAAAGTAGTCAAACTTGTCCACATCAATGCTGTTTATTTTGTTGGCCACAATTTCATAGAGGAAGGACTTTTCCTTTTCACGGCCTTTGCAACATTCATCATTATCTCCAATCATCTCCTTGATGAATGTAATGTCCTCTGGTAGTTTCAGGCCATATTGCTTCATCACATCCTCCAGATTATTTTGTTTCACCAGGTGATCAAACATGTTTAGAGAAGCATCCTCATGCTACAAGATGAACAGACTCTTTATATTAATATGAGACTGCTTGTATTCATTTTCAAGGTGAAGAGACAATGACTCCAGTAGAAAGGTCTTTTCCAGTGACATTGGCAATTGTCAAGCAAATGAGGTGTGAAAATACGAATCAGCAAGTAGAAGTCAAGTGAACCTTGTCCTAATGCAATGTAGTGTGTTTTACATGTTTTACATTTCTATTTCTAAACTGACAGGTTAGTAGTAATATCTTACCTTCTATCCACTCTCTGGATGTACTAGATGGACATTCTATCAAACAAATGGGAAAAAGGTCCCTGTCCTAAATATGGAAGAATAAATATAAAATAATCTCATCATGTCTGTTTGAATGAATAATTTGTCTTTTCACTGTCTCTGTCAGTGATCCTGAGTTCAGTGGTGGAAAGAGTTCTGAAAATCTGTATTTAAGTAGAAGTATTGTTACATTACGGAAATATTACTCAACTACAAGTATTGATGTAAAATATACTTAAGTAAAATTATAAAGTATTCCTCTAAACAACTACTCACAGTGTTAGTTACTTTTTAAATCAATGTATATGTAGGTGAGATAACGGTAGGTGGACTATAGAGGTTGGTGGACTGTAAGGACCTGTCCATATATTATCACCACACACAATCCAGAGTGTCGGCCACAACACTACTTAAGGCCAGGATGTTGAAGTAGGGTAGACACAGGGAGTCAGACAATTACGAGACGAGAGGAGGATGTGTAAACAGAACTATATTGAAGGATTTCCACATACAGGTCTCTCACAGATGTGTGTATGTAGGTGCAGGTGTGAATATGCGTGTGGTCCTATAACAAAGAAACAAACACAAAAGGCTCAGTGTTGTCTGTAACATGACATCACATTATATTTGTGCAAATAAACTGAATCATACAATACAAATGTAAACCACGCTGCCCACGAGCTAAGAAGCTAACATTAGCCCTGACAGGTACCGCTACACGCGAGGTGTAACAGAAGTCGCAAACTCACACTAAGTAAATAGTTAATCATTTTTACATAAATATTCCAAATACGAACTTAACATAAATTAAAGCGTCACAAAGTCAACTTACGTTGTTCATTTTATGCACACATGTATGAACCAACTCATATCGCTGTCTCTGTCTCTCCGGCGGTGAAAACTGCTGGCAGCGAACACATGCCGCTCCCAACGTAGCGCGGCAGACCGCCGATGACATCATCACAACGCGACAACCATTTCAAAATAAAAGCCCTCAGCATAACAAAGGGGAAACCGTACTGCTGTACAATATAACACATTAACATAAGGCAAACGTCCATAGTCTTTTCTACAGTATAATTCTCAACAGTTATTCAAAAGCTGGAAATATTTGCTTTCAACACTTTTCTCTGAACAACCGTATGAAAGAATTGGTTATGTCCAAAACACATACAAAACATTCTGTTAAATTATAAAAACCTTTTTTAAAAAAGGCCTATACATTTGGAGGACACATTTGGTTGGAGCTGCCAAGATCACATCCAGTAAGTTTTACCTTACCTTTCTCCATTGTCCAATCCTTGTAGTCTGGTGGCAGCTGAAGTGACAGTAGTAACATTGCCATTTTGCAAATTTATACAAGTTATACATTATTATTGTAGTATGTGGAACTGTAGCATTGTATATATGTATTGCTCTACTCTAAATGTACTGGAGTCTATCTCAGATGTCTGTGGGCGAAAGACAGGATACATCCTGGACAAGTCGCCAGCTTATCGTGATTTTCCTTTAGTGTGATCAATTAACCTAAAACAACACAAAGTGGTACAGTCCTAACCTGTTTTAATTCAGCAGATGAATATAACAGCCACTTGAGATGTTATAATACTGCTTGTAGGAGCTATTTGTAGAGTTAGTCTTCGTTTTTGTTGTAAATTTAATTTGCTAATTATGAGTAACTTTGTTTGATTAACTTAAGAGTTTGTTTTATTTAGATTAGAGTTTTTGATATTCTTTGTTGATTATTTGTTTAGGATATTTAGATTTGTATAGTTAATATTTTTTGTTTATTTGTTGGTAATTGGGTCACACTGTGGGCACCTGAAGTTACTTAGGTAGGCAGGCACCTTGAGGACCAGCATGCACCTGGGTGGGCACATGGTTTTTTACCAGTGCAAGGTAGGCACCAGCAGCCATGATTTTCTTTGTTCTTTTCTTTGTTTTATTAATTTGGAAATAAATCATAACAAAACGCAAGAATCAGGATTGGACATTTATCTTCTTTTGCCTGCGTCAAACCACATCACTATGGTGCATCAGTGGCCAGTTGATTATGTTTGGTTTAAAGTTTAATTTGTTTTTTCTGGACAAATGGCCACTTCACTGCTTATAAGAAAATAAGTTGTCTATGTCAGTAATCTTTTCTGATGCCTTTTTGTCATTGTGTGTACTTAGTACCAGTTGTCCAGTGTTGTATCTCATTTCCTTATATCTGATACCTGTATGTCACCTGGCAGTTAAAAGCCCTGTTAAGCTCCACCCATACTTTTTATTATACCAGTACAAGTCATTATTCTTGGTTCCTTTTATGTTGACTTAATCTGCAGATTACATTCTTGTTGCACCCTTCTTTGCTGCTCTCCTTGAACCAGTGTTGGGACATATTGGGGACTTGTGCAGAGCCATTTCTCTTTTTTCAGTTATGGGTAATATATATTTGTCAAAGAGATAAACAATTTTAATAGATTTGTGCTGTCAAAAGGTTTTGAAGAAGTCATAGGAGTGAACTTCAGAGAAAGGTTAGGAAAATATTCAGTACATGAAAATGAAAGTATTCTTTCTTGATGCACAATGAGCTCAAACATGAAGCCAAAGGAGTGTCTTTAAAAACACATTCATGGGATTATTAATAACTTGATTGACCGTAAACCAAAACTTGGACACACCTAGCTCATTACATTATTAGTGGAGTGGTTATTCTACTTTGTTTCTTTCACATATCATTTGTTTACCAATGAACTCACGATTAAAGAAATGCTCCTCACCCTTGAGAGGACATACTTGTTTTGATCTGGCTTTATCTGGCATATGTTCTTAGGTAGACACATTATTTTGTCTCAGTCTGTAAAAGGGCACAACTTTCTGGTATTGTTAAGGATTTTCACATGGTCTATAAGATATATACATACACATATACATACATATCCCATGTCACCTCACAACAAAAAGGTCCTGGATTTGAGTCCGAGGTCAGACGCAAGGTCTTTACATGAGGAGTTTACATGTTCTCCCCCATGTCTGCATGGGTTTCCTCCATTTAGAGTCAAAAACATGCATGTATTGGGGGATAAGATTAGGGGGACTTGATTAAAAACACATAAAAATTATATTAACACCACTTAGCAATGAAATCATTGCATTAATGAATTTAAATCTCCAGGTGGAATTTTTAAATGGCCAATGGAAATAATTTAAATTTACAATATATATATGTATATATACATATATATGTGTATATATGTATATATGTATATACATATATATACATATATATACATACATATATATATATATATATATACATATATACACACACACACACACACACACACACACACACACATATATATATATATATATATATATATATATATATATATATATATATATATATATATATATATATATGTATGTATGTATGTATGTATCTTTAAGTATGTCTTTATGCTGCCAATGTAATATTATTTATTGTTTAATCAGATCATTAAACTGTTCAGTCCCTTGTGTGCAATATTCAGTCTTTGGTAGGAACACTTGGGTTCTTATTCTATTGCTAGCTAGAAAGAAGTTATACACATTATTAACATCGACAGGCTGAAGTTTTAAGTCTTGTGTTTATTATTGTAGCCTACATGTATGTGGGCAGTTATATCAAGTGACCATAGGGCGTCACTGTTGCTTAATGCTTCAGGCTTAAGTTTATTTCAAGTGAGACACTGGAACAGGTGCCCTCTTACACAGCCTTTTGTCTTAAATTTATTGTCTAATTGGATTAAATTCAGTGAATTTTATATATATATATATATATATATATATATATATGTGTGTGTGTGTGTGTGTGTGTGTGTGTGTGTGTGTGTTAAAACTGAGTTTTGGTGTTATAGTATGCATCTAAATTCTCATTCCTTCTGCCTTCAGTGTGGTACCAGTTGATTTGCTAGAGGCAAACTAACCAGTATATAGATTGTTACACTTGCTGCATCATGTAAATAGTAAATAGAGGTTGAAACAAGCATGTAATGTAACGCTCTAAAAAATTATATCTACAATCAGTGATTTTTAATTGTGTGTATCAATAGTTTCTATAGTTTTACATTAGTGGAATTCTAATACAGACATGTTAATGGAATATTGTTGTTGTTGTATTGGACTACTTCTTTACACTCTGCAGTCTGCATACTCCAGCAAAACCAAATTCAAGCATTTGTGGTGTACAAGGAGGATTTTTTTCTATCATAATGTTACTGTTCCTTGAGCTGTATGGTATCCCAATATATGGTACCTAAGTAAGCTATGAGTGTTTTGTTTTTTTTAGTTTCAAGCTGCACCAGTAGGCAGCCTAAAAACCATTGAAATGTGGCTACTTTTGTTCACTCAACAGTACTTTTATCCACACGTGACAGAACAGAAAGAAAAGCAGAAGGAAAAGCCTCTTGGCCGGCAAGACTTAGCTGTGGGCCCTTTCCCCCTGGTCTACATTAGTATTTATTGCACATATTTGGAATACTTCAGCATCTTTAAAGTTTTTAGCCATTGAGTCCATGCCACTTAAGGGCATCAGTATGATTTTTAGGAGGCCTACACACAACATAGACAGTTTATACTTCTGTTACAGTTATCTTCATATGACTATTAAACTATTAAACTCCTTGTTCAGACTTATTAGATTAAAGTCCTTGTTTAGTTTCATGAACAATTCATTAAAGCTATGAAACAGTTTGATGATACAGTTACAGATGATTCAGTTTACTACTCAGTATTGCTCACATTTCAAATTTTAAAAAAACATTACCTGAACTGAGACACAATCTCACAAACTTAAAACACATCTTCCCCTATACTTATATTCAGACACAATGAAAAATCACAAAAGCAAACAAAAAATCTGGTAAAATATATAAAAGAGTGTCTCTTTAGTCCTGTATGGGGTAATCCATTTTTTGTACCAGGAAGAGTAGACACAGTATTTAAATTATGAAACTCTGAGAGGCTTAAAATTGTCAGCGATTTTATTTGTTAAGTTAAGTTAACTTAAAGTAAATCATAGGGGATATTATATCAGACATTTATCTTCTATTAACAAATCACTCATTAGAAATCCTTTAACTGGATATATCAGAGAATGACTGGAAAGCAGCCTGTATCAAAGCTTACATTAAAGTTTTCAACACATGTGCCTAGGTAGCTTAATGGTTATGGCACACCACAGTGTCGTATATCAAGAATCAAGAATCTTTATCAAATATATACCAAATATATAATATGACCAATATACCAAATATGACCAATATACCAAATATGATATATATCAAATTTTGTTTAGCAGCTCTTGGCTTTAAGGCACACAAGTAAGAATGTTTAAAGTGCAGTGCTGTGTGATTGTCTGTCTGCAGCAGTGCGTCATTCTTTGAGTGGAAGGATGGACGACTGAGGAGATGGAGTGATGGATTTCACAGCTCTGGGGAAGAAGCTGCGTCTCAGTCTGTTGGTGTGGGCTAAACAGTTTGTATCCCGGGTGGGTGGGGTCTGGGTCTGCAGCTATGACCGGCCCTTCTTTGGATCTGTCTGTCATATGTTAAGTCCAGGTGTGGGAGAGGACTTCCCACAATCCCCTGTGCTGTTTTCACCACTCAGGCCAAGTTCTTCCTGTCTTGTGCAGTGCAACTCCCGTACCACACTGTTGTACTCAGACAGAGGATGCTCTCAATTGTGGCTCTGTAGAAGTTTGTCAGAAGTGAAGGGGAGAGTCCAGTCCTTTTTAGCTTCCTGAGAAAGAAGAGGGTTTGGTGGGCCTTCTTCACCAGGTGAGATATATACATGGACCAAGTGAGATCAGATGTGATGTGGATGCCCAGGAACTTAATGTTATCCACCCGCTCCATCTCCTCCCCATGGATGAGGAGAGGGGTGTGATCCATCCTCCTAAAGTCCACAATGACCTCCTTGGTCTTGCTGGGGTTCAGGACAAGGTTGTTGCCTGAGCACCATCCTGTCAGGTGCTGGATCTCCTCTCTGTAGTGAGTCTCATCATTGTTCGATATGAGACCCACGACAGTGGTGTCATCTGCAAACTTCACAACCATGTTTGTGGAATGAATAGCTGTACAGTCATGTGTGAACAGGGTGAAAAGGGCCGAGCTGAGCACACACCCCTGTGGTCTGCCTGTGCTCAGGATCAGTGTGGATGATGTGCGGTCCCCAATTCTTACCACTTGAGGCCTGTCTGTGAGAAAGTCTCTAATCCAGGAGCACAGAGAGGCAGCCAGTCCCAGGTTGTGTAGTTTCTGCAATAGCTTGGCTGGGATCACAGTATTGAAAGCTGAACTGAGGTCTACAAATTATATCCTGATGCAAGTGTTTGGATGCTCCAGGTGGGTTGATCGGTTCTTCCCGTATGCGAACTGATATCTGTCCAGAGTAGCAAGGATGACGTCCTTGATGTGACTTAAGACAATCCTCTCAAAGCGCTTCATGATTACTGGTGTCAGAGCGACAGGGCAGTAGGCGTTGAGGCAGATGACAGCAGATTTTTTTGGCAAAGGCACAATGATGGAGGACTAGAGGCACACAGAAACTGAAGCAAGCTGCAGGGACAGGTTGAAAATGTCCAGAAAAATTCCAGCCAGCTGATACACACACAGCTTCAGAACCTAACCTGACACCGTATCTGGTCCTGTGGCCTTGTTGGTGTTGATCCTCCTCAGGGTGGGGCTCACCTGGTCTTGCTGCAGGATGAGAGGCTTGGGTTGCTCCTCCAGCTGTGGAAGATGAACAGTCTCTCTGCTGTCAGGTGTATCAAAGCGTGCAAAGGAACTCTTTAAGGTGTCAGGCAGAGTGGGGTCTTGGCTAATCTGTTGGTTGCTGCTCCTATAGTCTGTTATTGTTTTGATAACTCTCCGCATTTCTCGTGGGTTGCTGTCAGCAAAGTGCTCCTCAGTGCACTGTCTGTACCTGTGTTTGGCCTGCTGGATGCCCTTCCTCAGTTCTGTCCAGGACCTGCTGTAGGCCAGTCTGTCACTTGACCTGTAGGCTGCATCCTATGCTTTGATCCAATATCTCTGATTTTGTGTTAAATGGAGCACTTTAACATTTTTTTGTCACTTTGTATAAAATCTAGTATATGTTGATGATTATTTGTTTATACCACCGGTTAAATGTAAATTAAAGTACATAAAGTATCAAAGAAAGTGTCCTGGACAGATAAAACATGACCTACCATCACATACTGTAGCATGGTTCACATCTACATATTATTTTTTTTACACAGCTGTACTTCCTTTGCATTTAAATATTATCTAAAATGTCAGCAATTATGTAACTGAATGGGCCCAGTGTGACTGATGAGAGATAACAACTATTTTTAAATGTCACCATCAGACCAGTGCTCTGGATTTCATCCACTGCTGCCCAAATGAACAAAGTGCTTCTCTGCCATCAATCACCCTTTAGACAGACATTAGACTATGCATTGCAACAGGACGAACACTCAAATGAGTCAACAATATGCAAGTGGGTGGTATAAAATCATCTCAATATTTGTATCAGCCATACCAGACTTCTCTACATCTAAAGAGGACCTGCAAGTGAGTATCGCTTTGTTTTGTCTTACCACCCTGTAAGTTTGTATGTCTCAAAGTGGAGTTCGACAATATCTACTTCTTTTGGCAGCTCATGAGTCAGAAAGGAAAATATACTCCTAAAATATGTCTTAAAGCATTAAAAACCTCAAACCAGCAGACATAAAGTTTTTACAGCAGTGATGGGTTCCCTCCATTAGAGAATGAAGGAAAAACATAAGGAATGTGTTTATGAAAGTATTTATTGAAAGCCCATAAATAAAACAAAATGGAAAGCATGTTGGCATCACAGCCATACTGATTACTTTTCTCCAACGTGTAGTGGTGCAGAGTTGATATTATCCTTCTCTTTATACACAATGCTCAAACAAAAAGTAAATTTAACCTTAAGTGAAGTAAGTTAAATTAAATGTTTTCACATTCTCCAGTGAGATTTCCTTTTTTCAAATGCACTTTTTTAACACATGGTGCTCTGTGTTTATGGAGAGGTGGCACTTTTAAAAATGGATTGCTCTGTCTGCATTGTGTCTTGCTTGGGGCAAACATACACAAAATAAAATGAATTAATAATTTCAGGTTCACATACTTTATTTATTTAAAAAAAAAGTTCTCACAGTTTTAAAATTATGAATTTAAAATTGTATACATCAACTGTTAATATCCACAACAAGGCTGGAGGTGTCATGGTATAAAAGCGAAGTGATACATCCAATGTTATCATCCACTGTTTCTGTTGGTGCAAAGGAGCAAACTGTGCACAATATAATACTGTATGGTACAAATATATTCAATAACATCTGATGAAACACTGTAACCCTTCCTATTAAATAGCTGTTTACAAAATATAAACCTTTAATAAATAGTTTATAATACTCTAATAGTTGTGTGCATCTTAAAATGTTTATTAAAGCGTTTTATGTTATTAAAATCTTCAGAATGTCCTAATATGTGCATACAACTACATCTGAGCAATTAAAAACTTTTTATTAAATGTTTATACTAGGTGTTAGAGAGTTAGAAATATCACAACAGTTCATTTCAGCAGAATTTGTCCTCACAATAGAGCTGTACCATTGACATATTTATACACTGATTGACATATCCAGACTTCTGAGGCTCATTTGAATACAAATCTGCTGTAAAATCTAAATTAAACTTCAGTTGCTCTCTCTGCAATAAGGTGCCACGTAATGTCTTGTCTGTTTATTGCCTGACATACAGAAAACATTTTAACCATCTAAAATATATATTTAACTTATTATTAAATACAGACACATGAGCAAAGGAAATTGGTGTTTCATATTGATAGTGTAATTCTCAGGAGAGTTCACATGTTCGAGATGCAGTCTTTCCAGCGTTCAAGTCTTTTCAAGAAGGCAGGCAATGATTATCACAGAAAAGTGAAATGAAGAACTGGTGCTAAACTTATCTTTTTGCCACACTGACGTCTGCATCAGTCTTTGGGCTTACGTTAGCATTTCGTTGTGTCCAACCCTGTCTGTCTCAGTTTTGTGCTGCTCCAGGTCATCTTCAGAGCTGCCGGCACTGTGCTGCATCCCTCGGGAGAAAATCCTGCGTCGTGACTGTATGCTGAGGTCAAGAAGGTCAAAAGAATCAGAAGACAACAGGCTATCCTCACTTACTACACTGGAGGGGCGGCTACGGCGGCCCTCTGTAACCCCAGTGGGTTTGAGGAGCTGCTGCAGAGCCTCAGGAAACATCACAGGGCTTGAGGAAGGAGATGAATTGTGATCATCCGGAAGATCCAGACTGCGGGAAAACTTGCCATTACGTTTCAAAATACCCTTCCTTCTTCGTACGGCCTCTGTGTGCATGGTGGGACTATCTGCTGCTGCTGGAACAGAATTGTGCTGTTTGTGGCAGCACAAATCTCCATCATCATTTTCTTTAACTCCTACTCCACAGTCCCTTCTTTCTGAAGATGAGCCATAACCAGACTCTCCTCCATACAAGTTCTTTAGTATGCCCTTCTTAGGCATTTTAGATGAGGGCTGACTGAATGTAGAGGGAGACGGCAGGCTGGTGGACAGAACTTCAGTATGTGTGTGGGCAAGCATATGTGTTCGATAAGATTGGGGAGAAGCACCACATGGTTGGGAGGGTGGCTTTTCTTTAGGAGGGCTGTGAAAGACTGAGTCAAAACTCCTTTGGGGTTTCAGAATACCTTTAGGTTTCTTTCTGTCAATAGTGGAAGAGGTGGAAATCACAGAGGAGGAAGCTGTTGCACAAACTCCACCACATGCTCCCTGTGCAGTCTGGGGAATTGCATTCTCCTTGCGTGACTTCCTGAGGCTTGACAGTCCTCCACGTGTCCTTCCTCCTCCATGTTCACTCTTCAGTGGTAAGCTGAAGTAAAAGGCGTTTTGAGAGAGCTGCGTTTGACAGGAGGAGTCTGAGGATGGGCACTCTGGGTCTACAGTCATTTTGCTGGCGGCAGCGACCCGATTCTGCCAGTCGATGTAGCGAGCCAGAAGAGGGGAGGGGCAGTCTTGGTGTGGAGATGAAGGGCAGTCACACACACTCTCTTCATAACCCCAGTTCACCCACCAGTGGTTGGCTACATCCTCTATTGTGGCTCTCTCATCCACACGCACCGTCAACAACCAGTCGATAAGAGCACAGGCATCTGGAGGAACATTCAAAGTTATTTATGGTAGATGAACTGAGTAACATACTGTAATTAACATGACACTTGTAAGAACAACACACAAAGGCACTGTACCAGAAACTCTTATAGATAGAAATATAATGACACTGAAGACATGGACACTGACAAGGTTTACCTGAGGGGGGGTTTGGTCTGTAGTAGTGACCTTGGCTGATTTGCTCAGTGAGTGTAGTGTGACTGGCTCCATCAAATGGCATACTGCTATACACCAGAGCGTAAAGAAGCACCCCCAATGCCCAGCAGTCCACCTAGCGCATATAATGAAAAACACACACATGTACATGAGTCACAATACTAACTTAAAGGTAGTTTTTACTAAGTTAAGCATAGTAAGTTTTGCCTGACCTATTTAGTGTGTCTCATATCTGTTTATGTAACAACACCATATGCATCAATGTGTTGAATTCAGACTGAATCACTATGAAGTGATTCAACGTATAATGTTTTCATTATAATTTTTTAGTTGTGGTATGATTTCTTAATGTGCACAGGTGTTGTCAGAGGGCTCTGTACAGAGATACTGTCATGTAGTAATGTAATAATAATGTATCTGTAAGGGTTTTGAGTGACCCTCTCACTTTTAACTTTTAAATCACAGATGGCATGGCGGGTTGAAGACAGCACTAGCTGCTAAAAGACATCTGTGGCCGACTCAGAGGCTAACAAGCTTCCAATTCCTGTATTACCTAAGATAGTCTCATGTTAGTGCTGGCTTGATTTCAAGAACTGACATGTTGTAGTTTTAACATGTCATGTTTTATGATATTTGGAAGGGTTATGAATTATGAAACAAATGATGGTGATGTGTGACCCACCTCTGGCCCCTGGTATGGCAGACCTTTCACTATCTCTGGGGCAGCATAGAGTGGACTTCCACAGTAGGTCTGCAGCAGGTTGCCCCTCTGGAAGTGATTTGACAGGCCAAAGTCAGCCAGCTGGAGAGCAAGAGAAAGAGAAAAAACTAATTAAAAACTTTCATGCTATGCCTGCCACATATTCCAACAGGTTATCAAACACTAAGTACTCTATAAAACTGATCTATTAAGAGATGAATGCTGACCATAATTAATGCTGGAAAAAGAACAAAAAAAGCATGAACAAACTCTTTAGCAATAAATAATACATATAAAATTAAACCTTGAAAAATATGGCAAAAATGCAGCACATAGCTCTCTCTCACACACACATATGCACACACACAAACACACCAAACACATAAATTTCATTCATTTCAACACTCACGCTCATCCTCACGCAACCCAGATTCCTTTTCACTTAGAGTGTGGTGCAAACTTTTAGTCATACAGCAAAAACACAATTCCTCAAAGAAATTCCTTTGAAAGGAGCCAAAAATAGATGTGCTGAGCTTTTGCCAAAGTAAGTGTGAGAGAGGAAAGAGAAGAGGGCCAAAAACATCAGGCTGCATACAGTCACGTAACGGAACAATCACTCACTCAAGGCCAAGAGAGTCATAGGCAGACATACAGGGGCTCCTCTCTATCTGAAGAGATTATTAACATGCACACTAGCCCACTATCAACCCCTCTGGTGTTAAAAATACTCAACGAGACAGCTCTATATCCATGGGACAGGACCACACAAATGCAAGATGACATGGTGTATATATACATAAATAAAACCACTGTTGATATTATACCTGTGCACATAGTGGCAATAATGATGTGCAGACTGACCATGTGAGTCGCGCTGTTTATACAGCTTCACCCTCTCCATGGTACTGTGTTTGCGTGTGTTATCTGCAGTGTAAATTCTCTTTCACCACCAGAGATACATCTGTGCATGGCTCCTGTTGTTGTTTCAGTGTTTTGGCACAAGACACTTTTTCTTCTAGACATACAAATGACTCCAGTACACATATCTGGGAATTGCAGTTCTGTCTTTTTTAAGAAACTCTGTCACTATAGGTTCACAATGTATATTGTCAAAAATTTAAACTGCCTGTTGAGATTACATACATTCTTTTAGCTTGGTCTTGTTTAGTTCTATATAGACTGTCATTTAATTAATTAATGATCAGAAAATGTATCATGTTAATATGAAGTATTTCAATCAGAAATTCACTGATGCTCACATATTTTTTATTTTGCAACTGTGTGCCTTGCTGATTTGTTTGCTTTCTGAAATGACATTTTGTCCGGAGCATGAGGATAAATCTAAAAAAACTTTGATCTTTGATCTTTCTCATCTTCTGTATGTATGTGTGAGTTGTGTGTAAATCACAGTTTTTATCCAAGTATATATTTTCCTATTAGGATTAGATTTATAGATGACACTTCTGCTTAGTTCAGAAAACAGAACATTTCATCCACTGTGCAGACTTCTGCTGCATCAGATGCGAAAACAGTCAAAGCCAACCAACTTAAAAACAGTTTATTTTTAGTATGCTTTCAACACTCAGATCAACACCCAGCGTTACCTAACATGTTGGGCTGTGCATGCCTTTAACACATGCTATTAAGGAGATATTGTGCAGACATAACGCACACATGCATTACCCAGAGCCTTGATCATTTCCTGCAACATATGCTGTTAAAGGCTAATGTGGTGAACCAGAAGTTTGAGATGAATGAAGAAGTGCTGAGAAGTCTGCACATACTGTTTTCTTTTGATGGACAGAGCATACTTGTATTAAAACCCTCCGATTGGCGCGATTGCCACTGGATTCCCTGAATTCCCCTTTGGCCGTGCACAGTTTCCATATAAGGAGTGGAATTATCCAAATAAGGCAAAAAATGACCCCTTGGTTCTTTTATAGGACCTGGCACTATGTTTGTGCTGCTTCAGTGTGCATGGCTTAACAACACATTAAAATTACTGTGGGTAGAAAGTGTTCCAGTGTATTTTCTGAATGTGCACTTCTGCATTTTATTTGCAGGCAACGTGACTGCATCAGCTATTACCAATGTTTAATTACTTATTACTGCCTGAACAATGCAAAGCATCATTCCAGCATGTTAAGTACAGCAGCATGTGGAAAAAAGTTTGTTTGTTTTTTCTTAAAAATATACCAGTCATTGAAATGTTTTAAAAAAGTGAGATCTTTGGATGATCCATTATAACAACCCATGATGTATATAATGCTTAATCTGAGAATGCTTTGCCAGAAGACATAACCAATTTTTATGCAAGGATAAATATCTTTTTTTTTTCTTGGGAAACTTACCTTTACATTCAAATCTTGGTCTAAAAGGATGTTCTCCAGTTTGAGGTCTCGATGCACAATACCATTCTGCAAGAGAGCAAAGACACATGAGGTCTGTTTACAGATGTTTTCTCTCTCTCTTTCTCTCTCTCTCTCTCTCTCTCTACATCTATCTATCTATCTATCTATCTATCTATCTATATATATATATATATATATATATACACAAATATAAGACTGAACAGTCTGAAGTTCACAAAATAAACCTAGCTTGTGGTGTTTAGAGCGTATGTTTTTCATTTACAACTTTATAACCCCAAACATTCCAGCCAGGGCCACATGTTTAACATATCAGAAAGCCTTGAGAAAAGTTCTTGGACACTTTAATCGTTGTCAGGCATGAGGAAGTGCTTTGTCTGGGTTAAATAATCTGATGAGATGTGATCTGATCCCCTGATCGCATTAAGCACCTGTGAGCCAAGTAAAGGCCACAAACTACAGGCAGCTGTGGACCCTGATGAGGGAGCCACAGTGCGCTTTAGATTCAGAAGAATCCAATGGATCAACTTCTTTAATATACGGAGTAGGGGGTGAATCATAAGTAGAGACAAATAACTGTAGCCACCCAAGAAGGAGAGTGTTGTAGAGAAACTCTACATACTGCTGTCTGTTTCTTTTAAAGCTCCTGGCTGATGAAGCGCAACAGTTTCCTTTCTTTCATTAATTACATCCTCCTCAGAGTACTCATGAGAAGGAAATGACTCCATGACCTCTGAGAATATTTTCTGGGCAGTATGTGTGTGCTTGTTGTACTCAAGGTAGAGAAAAAGATGAAAGGAAATCTATACAGTTAACCAGATTTTAGCCTTGGTATTTTTAAAAGACTATGAACTGATTGGAAGAATAGAAATAAAAACAGCAAATGACTGAAATGTTTTCATTCTTCTCTTGAAGCCTTAATAATCCATCTCTGTGTCCTACATACCACAGTGGCACATTCAATAATTCATTCACGCAGGAACATTCATATCTATTTTTGGACAGTATTCAAGGGCACGAGGTGCACAAAATCCACCCCACTGCCTACTACAAAGCTATAAGAGCTGAATGGTGATCTCTAAATTTAATGTGAGGGATTCATGAAAAACCAGCCCACTAAAATAATAACGGTATGAAAACAAAAAGTCTTCTGTCATATCAATCTCAACTTATGGTAAGACCCACTGCCTCACTTCTAATAGAAAGCTCATCTTTATTAATAGGATTTACTTGATAATTCCCTGTAGAATTTATATATAAAACAATAAAAACAAAGAAGATCTTGTTGCTTTGCCAAGGCTAACAAGGAAGCAAGATTCAAGCAACGTGTTTGTTAAATGTGTCAGTGTGTGACTGTACAAAACAATCAGGGCTTAATACGCTCTTAACCCAGAGAGATCTAAAAACTCAAGTCAAGTTTTTCTGCATTATTAGGATTAGGATTTAGTGGATTTAGCAGTACTGTATTTGCTTGTGTGCAGTTGAATACCACAGCATGCAATTCAGCACGTGTTTGCTAATTTATACAGAATTCCTGTGGTTTATTGGTAGAACATTTGTGTGTGTGTATGTGTGAACCTTGTGGCAGTAGTGGACAGCAGATGTGATTTGTCTGAAGATGCTTCTTGCTTCCGTTTCCGGCAGTCTCCTCCTCTCCTGAATGTAATCATACAACTCTCCTCTGCTGGCATACTCCATCACTATCACTATCTTATCCCGACTCTCGAACACTGCAGAGAGAGGACACATTTGCAACATGGAGTCATGCAGATATACTCACACGCAACAATAAGAGATGTTATTTTTCACATGTAGAAACGGTGACATGGATACATGGAATTTGTTAAATAGCTTTTTTTTTCTTTAATGAAAGTGTTAACTTGCAATCTTCTTCTGCACATTGTGTATTTGTATATTTCCTGTTTTTTTTTCTTATCACAACATTACTTTCATCGGATGTTATCTGAAACATGAGGGAACCAAAAATTGTGCTGATTTTTTTTTTTTTTTTTTTTCATGCACTAAGACTATTATACTTTCATGGTTGGGTACCAAAAAACACCAATTCATACTGAAGTATTTAACAAAAATCTTCACAGGATAAAATCCAAAAGTTGAAAATGGATATTAGAAACGTTCAGAGAACTAGACAAAAAATCATGGGAAAGTGTTGACGAAGGTGCTGTTTAAATGATTTCCTAAAATAGCTGGGTACTGCAGTTATTGGCAAATGATACTCACACATGAATACATAATGTACTTGTTGGCGATTACTTTCAACTGAAAATATGAATTTAAATTTATGATTGAATCTAAAATCAATGGCAGTGCTGTGCTGTGGTTGTTATTATTATTTTTGAACAACAAGGGGTATGTTTGCACTCTTACCTTCATGGAAGCGTATGATATTGGGGTGCCTGAGTGAAGAGGTGATTTCGATCTCTCTCTGGATGTGAATTTTGTCCAGGTCATCAGTGATTCGCTCCTTACGGATTGACTTGATTGCCACCTAAGAAATGAGACACACAATACTGGGATGTAGTGCCAGCAAACACAGATTCTTCTTTGATCCACTTCTCTGCTAATTGACAAGTTAACTGATTTTCCTCTTCACCTCCAGCACAACAAGCCATTCAAAAATAATGAAAAATAAACATAAATGCACAATATGTGTATGACTTGCATAGCCATGCATGGAAACATGGACATTAGTATTGTTATTGATAGATTAACATGTACACCCAGATACAAAAATAAGATCGCTGGGTATTAGGGGTGATTATGTGGGTTTTAAAGGGCTGGAGGGTGAGAGCAGTTCTGCTGTGATGTGAGCTAACTCAGAGGTAGAGGGTTGACAGCTGCACTGTTCACACTCTGCTTCCTTAATCCTGGGCACTTAATGTGCCCCCCAACTACCAAACACACACCAAAACATGCACCCCAGCAGGAGCTGCTAAATCTTTTAGGATGGAGCAACTGTCACCAAAACAGCATTGTGCAAGGATAAGACAGAGCGGGGTGCCCTTTAGAAACAAAGGGTACTAAAACAAGGACAACCAAAGAGTGAGAGTTGTGTTTTAATATGATGATAAGGGTACAAGACTACTTGTTGAGGTTGACACCATAACACAACACTGATCAGACAATCGTATAATTCTGTCCTTTGTCCCTGTGGATGGGTAAGTCCCTCCCTTGGGTCACAGCTCCAGAATTCTCAGCTGCCGGAAAGAACGTCAATGCGACACTGGAGGACACAATTCACACGATCCATCAACCACAGTTATGTAACGCAACACAAACACACCCCAGGGGACTCCCAGGACTGACCTGACCTTCTATTACTGTTGTGATGCTAAAATATTTAGTTTTGTTTGTAGATTTGTACAATCCAGTGCTCAGCACCCACTATGGGGGTTTTCCTCACATCACCAGACTGATGTGGCATCAGGGGAGAGGTAGCGGGTGTTGGGTCAGAGATTAGGCCACACATATTCCGTGGTTGTCAGCTGAATGACACATTAACATGTAGCTGCTTACGTACTCATGAATGTTTTCTGACCCAAATACCTGCCGCTGGAAAAGCAGTGTGAGATAAACTGAGAGGATGAGTTGGGCAGATGTAAAAGAACAAGTGAATGGAATAGATAAAGTGTGTCACACTGGGTATTGTTGTTCATAGTTGTAGTTGTATGTTCAACTATAAGGGCATTTTTTTGAATGGGCACATGCGTGAGGAGGAAGTGTGGGTATGTGTGTGTGTGGTTTCACAGTTGGGCATGCTAATATCCTGTGTATGCGTCATGTCTGAGTATGACCTCTAAAGTATCCAGCTCACTAACAATGTATCATTGTTAATCCAAATAATGTGCTGTGTGTGAGGTAATGGTAAAAAAAAAACTGTAACAGGACACAAGAAGGAAACATAAGCAGCCACTGTATGTGAATCATGTAGATATAATAGGATATCCTTTTACATTATTAGAGAATGCATGTGTGAAAAGAACATGCATTTCATGCTGTAATGGTATAGCCAATACACATCTACAATATGTATGAGTGTGGTCTGCGCAGTCAAATCATGACCTTAAAAATTATAACTCTCCTGTCTTTTTGCAGGTGTTTTGTGTGTGT
This sequence comes from Polydactylus sextarius, assembly GCA_016801845.1. Classification (NCBI taxonomy): domain Eukaryota; kingdom Metazoa; phylum Chordata; class Actinopteri; family Polynemidae; genus Polydactylus; species Polydactylus sextarius. Next base: position 12,953,712 of record CM028909.1, read on the forward strand.
GTGTGTGAAGTCACAGTGGAGTTTAGGTCTGACGTGTGGCTACTCACTGAACTCCTGTCCCATAATTCCCACAGACAAATCTAACCATACACACATACACACACTCATACAGCACACACTCATTCTTAGGGCCTGATTATCACTAAAGATCCCTGCTTCATCTGTGAAAGGTTTAACAGCAGGATTATACAGGCTCCTTGCCAAAAAGACCCTTGAACTCACTATCCAGCTATACACAGACACACAGAGCCCCAGGCTGTTCCTGTCCAGGAACAGAAGAAATGAACTCTGCTATGTGTTGGAGGTGGTGGACTGCAAAAGGGTGAGTGCACAAACTCAATGCAAAAAGACAAGTAGAGCAGAACTATATTGCTTCATCCCTGACTTCCAATCTTAACTACTTGTCAGACAAACAACAAAAAAGCATAGTTAAATAGCATTATTAAAGCAATAGGTTGATATTTTAGGAAAAAACCTTCTCTGCTTTCATGCCAGGAATTAGATTAGAAGATTCATATTACTCTCATATCATCTGGAGTGAACAATTTGTAAATTTAAGCTTAAGACAAGAAACAAGGAAACTGATAGTCTGGTTCTGCCCATGAAAATTCTAATAGCAGTACTATTAAATCTCACTAATGACCACATATCTTATTTGATAAATCTATAAATGTCATTTTGTGGTTTAACTGGGGTTTATGTGCTTGGCAGGGTGCTATGACTAGTTGGAGTTTCTGTAGTAAATCCAGGACTTCAAGAAGTCACTACAATTATGGAGTTTTAAAAAGGCTACAATGATGTAATATCTTCCCTCCACACCTTTCTGACGTCTTAGTAATGTCCACGTTTGACCATTTCTGTGACTTTCTGAATCTGACTCAAAAAGTAGCCGGGGCTTAAATGTCTCTCCTTTGCTCCATTGCTTCTTCATTCTTGGCACCACCATTCATTTCACTTTTCACATGAACATAGTGCACCACTCTGTTCTCATGGGGAAAGTGTCTGAAAATGCCACAATCACTATATCTTCCCACGTTCTGTGATAGCTGGCTTTTCACTTGGTTTAAACCATTTCTTTTCTACTAATGTCCAGCCATTCCAGTTACTTGTAAGTAACTTGTAAATTGCATTACATTAATATAAATCCAGACTCTTTCTCCTTTGTTCCAACATTTAGGCATCTAGGTGTAGTCTCATAAACAGACAGTACAACAGGTAAAAAAGTGATGCACAACTAAAAAAAACAAAAACAACAAATTCTTTCTTTCCAAATGATAAATTTAAAGCTGCACATATCTGATAAATTGTGAAAAACAAACAGATTGCATATTGCAGTTATTTTTTCTGACATGGTTCAGTCATAAAGACATGTTAGGTTTCTAGCACAGAGTAGTCACTCAACACAAAAAACTATTTTGTGATATAGGTAGGTGGATTTTATCTGCCAACATTAACCCATTCAATATTGTCAGATATGTGCTGATATGAAACATCTTTTTTACAAAACAGAAGAAGATGCTTAGGGTCATTTAGATGATAAACAAATGTAGAACAGAGCTAAGACTCCATTGTTTACAACACTCTAAGCACTGTCAGTGGCACATGTAGCAGAATACGATTCACAGTTGAGCAGCTGCTGGTGTGGAGTCAAGGGGTGTCTCAGTAAGTCAACCTCTTCACCTTTCCCATCTCAAAACACACACACACACACACACACACACACACACACATGTTATCACCAGCTTTTCCTTACATTTCCTCCTGCAGCCACTCACACATTTCACAGAAAAAAACTAGTCAGCTCGTCAGCTCTTTAAACAAAACCATCTCCTTTTCCTCCTCTCCTTTCTCCTTCTTGCCCTAAAACTGTCTCTACCTCTGCCTCCTCCCCACATTCAAACAACAGCCCCCTGGACTTGTTTCCAAAAATAATGTCCGTTTTGTTTCAAAGAATCCTTGGTATGTACTGGCTACTGGCTCAAGGAATTCAGCGTTTCCCCTTGTGTCCTACACACACACACACACACACACACACACACACACACACACACACACACACACACACACACTCTCTCTCTCTCTCTCTCTGTGTGTGTGTGTACTCTTGCATTAATCTCCTACCTGTCTTCTCTCTCTCTCTGTCTCTCTGACCTCTTTTTAGACTCAGAATTACAGCAAATGCAGGAAGAGCAATTGTTCCAGTCACACCTATTACTGTCTGTTTGTTTATGAAAGTAACACAGAGGAATTTCAAGGCCAATAGGGTCTCAGGTCACAGCAGTGTGAGGGGTAAAGCTTGGCTGTAAATGTAAACATGTGATGTAATTATTTTGAATGTAAAGTCAAACAAAAACATAATATATTGTTAAATCAGTGTAAATGGGTGTGTGTTTAGTGTGTTTCCGTGGGTTGCTGCTAAAGGACGTCAGACTCCTATTGGAAGAGACCTATTGTAGTCATTTTATCCCCTTGTTCAAGTGCTGAGTGAGTCACACCAAAGGCATCTCAGCCTGGCAGCACAAGGAGCCACAACTTGGTCCCGCATCAGACCATGAGCCTACCCACAAACACACTCATATAAACACACACCAGTAATAATGACCAGTGGGTCACATTCTTGAAACAGCAATAAAGATCTTGGAACAGACACACACATAGGAGAAAAAAAGCATTGACAGCATATCAAATTATCTCTGCCAAGCTCTATTTATTTTGTATGGGTCAGCAGAGGTTAAGAGGTCAAATATCTCCATTGCAAAACCATAAATATAACAATCCTTCTGCAAGACACAAATGTGAAAAGCTTTACCACTGTAATACATCACGTTCACGTGCACACTACTTACAGTCTTCAGGCTTGATCTCTCTACCGCCTTCTTCACTTTGCCGTAGGTTCCCTTCCCCAGAGTCTCCATCACCTCATAGCGGTGTTTTAAGTTATGTTTGTGCTGGTGCTTCTTCACTTCCATCGGTGCTGCGGCTGTCGGTGTCTGGCCCACCGGGTTCCTCTGCCGTTTGTCCGCGCTGTCCAGCCTCGGAGACTCCTGTGCAGCTCGATGGCCGCTGGATGCCCCGACGTGAAGACAACCGAGCTCGGAGCGATCGCTGGTGTTCATTGCGCCTCTGCTGTCTGCCTCACGTCTGCCCATCCTCTCTGCGCACCGTGCGCACCTGACAGGGGCAGCTTTCACTGGCACTGGAATCGCCAAATTGTTTTTAAACTCTGAACAAAGGCAGCAGATGAAGCAGGGATGTTGTCCATATAGAGCGCAGTCAAAAACTATATAATTTGAAGGTGCAAAAAGGGAACAAAAATCAGAAAAACGTTCGATCCATCTGAGCAGTACCGCTGCTCTCTTCTCCCTCTCCTAAAAAAGAGTAACAGCAACAGGATCTATGTGAACCACATGGTCCTGAGCGATGGGTGGAGCCTCATCATTCCAACTCCAGCTCTCACAGCAACACCCCGCCGAGTCACACTCACCAGGGATGATTTTGGGTTTTCCGACGTTTCATACTTGACCTGCTAAGCGGCCGAGAGGAGAGGATATGAAAGTATGTACGGAATGTCATGCGGGTGAGACATTCGCCCTAAACCCACCACTTCAGTCAGACATGTTTGTTGATCCTGTGCATGCGGTGAGCAGAAAGAGAAAAAAAACATAAATCCTGGAAAAGCACTGGAAGCTGAGACTTTGAAGTCTTGAGAAGGCGTAATGGTTTTTGGGAAGACTGCAGGAATTTTATTACACTTCACATACTATAAATAGTCGAGAGAAGATTAAAAGGTAAAAGGGTTAGTCATTTGTGTAAATCTAATTTAAATGGGGTCTATTTATTGTCTTTGATTAAACACATGATTTAAGAACCAGAGATACTTTGATTGAACATTTTATGAAGCTGAAACATTTAATGAATCATAATGCTTAACCAATGAGAAACCAGTCCTTTATTATATTGTAATTATATTTTTAAAAATCTTCTTATAATGACTCTTTATTTTCAACTTTATTTATCAACTGATTTTGTATGTTGGAAAGTGAAAAAAAAACAAATTTCCAAGTTACGAAAACAGTTGAAAAATAAAGTTGAAAATAAAGAGTCATTATAAGGAGATTTTTTGATAAGTCAGTGTCAGATAATGACCCGGATGTTGTGAATCCGTCCTTCAGAGGTCACAAACAAACATGTTACAACCAAACAACCAACGTCCTTTCAAATAAACAAAACTTGGAGGACAACGCAGCTAATATGGGTGATTGCTGACTTGAAATCTAAGTTCATAACTTAATATAAGCACATATTTTTATTGCACCAGATATACACCAGAGACATACAGCATTTGTTTAAATGTGTGCCAGAAAAGTCAATTTGTGGTTTTATGAGTGAGGCTGTTTCTCATTTGGACACAGTAACCTCCCGGGGCCTGCACTGTTTGTTTGACAACACCATAATTAAGGTGATGATGACAAGAGTCCAATAAACAAATGACTGAGCTCTAAGGGTGCCTGTTGTGGAGTTTTTGCCACTTTTTTAAACCTTTGGACAGAGTTAGACTTAAGGCTTCCAGTCTTAATGCTATAGGTTAAATTCATAGCGTCATATTACATGAGAGTGATATAATTCTCTTCATGTAACTATCTACAAAGTCTCAGTCTCCCCAAACATATCTATTCCTTTAGCACTACACATTAGCTATTGTTCAGATGAAGATGGCGAAAGCACGGACTTTTTTAGTGTTACAAAGGGCACATCAGAGACAGAGGACACTGGTTTCTTTAAACCATGATCAAAATATTTGCTGTTTAAATTTCCTACACTGAACCAAACTTAAACTACAGCACTGAAAAATGTAAAAACAACCAGATGAATAATTTTGTAGACATTTGAAAAGGAAAAAGCTCCATGGAGACAATTTGAGACAAATGCAAACTGACTTTCTTTGTTCTTCAAAGCAACTGGACATCCACACAGACATAAGTTTGGATAAAGCTGTTTGATGTTTGGAGGACAGAAGATTATTTCATCACACATCCTGGCCCCAAGCGCTGTTGCTCAGAGTCAGAGGGAGATGCGTCAGGGTGTGAAGAGGTTTCGAGGATTGAGGTTAGCCACCAGACAGACGTCATAGCTGTCGTGCATAGCTGCTCGTCTTTCCACCACTGTCCACACATTGTCCGCAGGGTCTAGTTCTAAAATCTCCTTGGTGATGATCTCATGACGGCCTGCAGTCATGAGACAAAGAATGCATGTTATGACTGACCAAAATCTGATTTCCAGAGGTGCTGATGAGCTGGCATTCCTCAACTGTGATGCAGACCCACAGATTGTCTTGTGTTTGTGCAACAGGAGGTATCTCAGCTAGCAATGACCGCTAATTTGATGGAAATTTTCTTGCTGACCAATAGTGGGACCAGATGGGAGGAAAGAACCCCCTCAGAGTCTGATTTCCCCCTCAGTGCCTCCATACTATGGTCAGAAAGCAAGCGGTAATTGACTTGTAGGTATCATTTGTGGATTTCCTCCCTGCTGAGGCTCCAGACCAGACCCACAAGGCAGCCTCTTAACAATGTAACTATTCAAAACTCACTAAACACATCCCCACTGAATTCTGGGCAAAAATCTGCTGACAAGTATCCAGTAACTCACCAGCTCCCTTGTAGTATCCACAGAGGTAGAGCTTTCCCTCCACTACTCCTACGTTGGAGGTGTTATTGCGGAGAGAGAGTAGGGATGTTGGAAGAGTTGGTCCCACCCTCCAGGTGTCTGTCTCTGGATCATAGATCTCCACAGAGCTCAGACAGCGACGTGATTGTCCACGATCCTCTCCATCACACCCTATACCACCTGAGAACAACACACACACACACACACACACACACACACACACACACATGCAGCTGACGATAAACACTGTACATATGTAGACATATTTGTAGACTGTTTTGTAGTCTGACCTAATATATAGATTTCACCATTGAGGACAGCTGTGCCACAGCGGTACCTGGAGTACTTCATCCTGGAGCACTCTGTCCACCTGTCCTTACCAGGGTCAAACTGAAATACACGGTTACTCAGCTTGTCAGGTTCATCATCTGGATGATGCTGCAAGAGGAATGTGAGAATGTGGAATTCAGGGAGAAATATAACAAAAAGTTGTGTAAAAATTGAGAACTTAGATGCAGCATTAGAAACATTGTGAAGAGACAAAAGGTTAAATGCTACACTGAATCTTATATATATATATATATATATATATATATATACAAATTCATACCACTAGATGGTGTCAGAGAATGTATTTTCAAATTCTTAAGTGAGATGATTTATAGTCATTGAAAAAAAAGTCACCATAATATAGAACTAATTATGACTAAATATACAACAATCAAAGCTACATTAAACAGTTTCAATTATTATTTGTTCATTTTAACTCAAAGGTCCAGCAAATCTACACCACCAGTGATGTGTGGGTGTGGTTTGACCTAATTTACACAACAACTGTCCTCACTTTTGATTCAGATATCACAAATTCCAGATTGGTGAGTTGAAAATTGAGAAAAGCATGTACAAAAACACAAACTCAATCACCTAATTAACCCTTTACTTGAAAAAATGTGTATCCATGCCAGATTGAATTACTTATTACAAAGCCTTTAAATATGAGGCTGATGTTAACACCTGTGGGGTAACTGCTAACTGGATTGCTGGTACCTTCAGCATTCACATCAATCAACATTTTCTTGCTCAAAGGAACTTCAATGCATCCCTTAGTTGCACAGTTGACTGCAAACCTATATTTACTGACAGGTCTATTTACCTGTGGTGTCCAACCACCCAGCACATAGAGGTTGTCTTTCAGGCTCACAACACAGTGGCAGGCTAAGGGAAGAGGCAAAGGGGCAAAGCTGAGCCAGCTGCCTCCTCTCTTTAGTGACCATCTCTCCACACTGTCTGTGATGATGTAGTGATTGCGCATTTTCATCTGACCACCTATCATATATAGGGCATCACCCACATGTCCTAAAGCATACATGTCTCTGTGTGCTGCTGAGCAAACTTCCACCCAGATGTTCTCCTCTGAACCATCATATCTGGAAGACAAACAGGCAGTTCAGGTCTGGTTCTGAATGCAACACAATTCAAAACTTTCTTAACTATGACACATATGCGCTCACTTGTAGATATCAAGCCTCTTCATCCTGTGTTGGTCGACTGCCTCTATGGCCACCACTATTTTGTTGTCTTGTGTCACTGCCCCCGCTGTGATCTGTCCCACACCTCCAAAGCCCCTCAGTGGAGAGGGAATGTAGTAAGTCTTTCTACTATGGGGGGCAAAGCAGAAACTGAGGTCACCAAGTCCTCCTCTACGGGCAGGCACTGCCTCCTGATTTACCCCGCCCAAACAGAGCAGCAGGTCAGTGGTCTCCATGCCGTAGCGAAGAGCTGGACGTGGTGGAGCTGATGTCTCACAGAGACCTGAGGTCTGGAGAGCAGCGTCAATCATCCCAAAGCACTCAGCATCTCGCAGCAAAACCTAGAAGATTCATTTATAGGTATTATATTCTGTCAATTCTACTAATCTTTTCTATAAATGAAGGTAGTAGAGTAGAGTCTCGACTGTTATCACTTGGCTTTTCTCTCCTATCCATTCCCACCGGGTTTCTCCTTCTGGCCTTGCGAAGGAATCCAGGTTCAACAAGTTCCAGCCGGACTCGCCTAAGTAACTCCGCAGCCTGGGCTTCGCTCTGTGGGTCCTCTCTTCGCTTCTCCACCCAACGCAGCACCAGTTCCAGCACAACCTCCTCCTGTGATACATTGAGATCATCTGAACCCAGGAGATCCCCAAGACTTTTGGCATCCAGTTCCAACACTTCTTCTTCTTCACAAACCTGAGCAGGATAAAAAGGAGGAGAGGAGAGAGGGGTGTATGGCAATGTCTGAGTCTCAGGAAAACAATATATAAAGGACTGCAGCCAAAGGAGATGAAGCAAATATCTATATATAAGCAACAGTGCATCTCAAAAGCATCTTAATACAAGTTTCTGAACAACTAGGTTGCATTTCTACCACCTATTGGTCCAAATAGTAATTATAGAAAGCAGATATTTCCATAAATTATTTTCAGGATATGAACATCTTTAGGCCTCATATTGAACTGTACTGTTGAGCCAAGAGTAATTCGGTTGAGCCATTAGTAATTTGTTTTTGTGAGTGAGAGAAATGACATAAGAGACATCAGTAACACTGGAAGCCCCACCTGTGTAAAGTGTTGGCAGAGGTATCTCAAGGCGCAGTCAGCCAGACCAGTGGCCCCCAGGTCTCTGGCCCAGTGGTACAGACCCACACAGTTGGAGGCATCCATTCGGGTCTCCATGTGGCTCTGACACAACCTGAAGCAGTAACAATAACAGGAAAGAAAACATTGTAAGTATTTAAAGAATTAACCATCTAAATATATTATTGCTGCCCTTGATAGAGGATATTACAGCCAGGATAAGGTAGGACGAAGGGCAGTTTCCCATAATGTCCTAAATCAAAAACTGTAAATCAATACTGTGCAAGTCCTTCTTCCCAGTCCCTTTTCTCCACCTGAAGGCACCATCTACATGGAGCAGGAAGGCAGCAGCAGCCACTCCTTGGATGTTATCATTAGAGAGGGGGAGTTCAGCACGGTACATGTAGTCTAGTAGCATCTCCAGACTCTGAGCAGGAGTATCTCTGAGTGGTACCTCTCCTCCACGGGTTTCTCTCAGACCACAGGTAAACATGGCCTGGAAATGGCAATTCACCAATTCGACAGATTAACCTGTAGTTCTGCAAATACATCATTTTGTATCTCATACACTTGCACAAGGCCACTTTACCTGGAAGTAAGGGCTGAATGCAGACAGCACCACCTTGTGGCAAGGAAAGGAAATCCCCTCAGCCAGCAGCACCACATCAGTGAGTTCCTCAGTTGCTCTCATCCTCTCTAGCTGCTTTAGCAGAAGTGAACCATGCTCTGCCTGGGCAGAGTGCAGCAACTCAGCATCCATGCACTCTGGTTCTGGATGTAAAAGCAGTGTATGAACCAGAGTGGTTTATAGACACATTATCACCTTGAATTAAGAAAATACATATAGGTATCATACAGTATCACAAATGTATTATGTATTAGGCCAAGCAACTATATTTTCATTTTACTCTGGAGTATATATCTAATCACATCATGCACAGAGAGGCTAAACTTTTGGTTTCCATTTGCTTTGTAATCTTTGTGGGTGTGTTTGAGTTCAAACCACATTTGTGATTTGAATAAAAACAATTTAAATGTACTAGCCACCTTCAGGTACTGCGTGGAAAGAAAAAGTGGATTTAGAGACAGCTTTCACTATGTAATTGTGTTCACTGAGCTGAATCCATGTACAGAGCACATGTTCACCAGTTCAACTTTCTCTTTTTTCCCAACTGAGCTTACAAATCACACAAAGGTATTTTGCTCAATGCTTCCAATCACTGCTGTATTATGAAGACAATGAATTCAGGAAACATCAAGGACACATATTTTCCCCTGAAGTTTCAAGATTAATCTGTTAGTTTAAGCCAAAGAGCATCCCGCTTTGTTTTCAGTTGATAAACCTGCTCCAGTCGCAGAAGAAACATTTGTGACTGAGACAGATTTTTGTTCCTTCTGTTTTGTAGATCCAGTCACAACAGGACATACCACACAAAAGGAACACTAATCTCTCACTCCACTATCCCAGGCTTTGTGTTTATTAGTTATCAGAGATACTTAATGGCTTCCACCCATGGTGGCCTTTCTCCTCCACGCTGACCAGTGTCTTAAACCGCTTCCGTTCCTAAGCAACCAGCTCACTAACTCACATACTTCTGGAGATAATACGACGTTGTCAGTGGGTGTGCAACACAAATTCATTCCAGGCAGACATGCACAGGCAGTTCACAGAATGAGCAGTGGTAGCAGTAGCAGTAAAAGTAAGTAAGTTTGCATGACATGAGTTAAGCACATGCAGAAAAAAGGGCTCATACCAGTGGTTTTCTGGGACTATCCAGGGCCAGGGTTTAGATGTTTCTCAACTGGGAAAATTTCACCTTTGAAATCTTGACCCACTCTTCATAGGCTGTTTTATTTTCTTTCCAGCAGGTCTGTCTTGTGGTCTGTTCTATTTGTTGCCTGTGAGTGGGGGCAGTAGCATGCTCACCGGTTAAAAGGTTTAAAATAGAACAGCAAGTGCTAGTGGTGTTGTTGATCTGTTCAGGTTTCCAGCAGTCACTGTGCAAATGGTGTTTACTATTCAGTTTTACACTCTTATTAAATTGGGACTTTAAACTATGCTCCCACCATATGAAAGAAAGGCACATACAACGTCAAAAATGTATAAAATTGCAGATATGATCACATAGAGCTATGACAGATATCTATAGTAATAACCAGTAATAATTGCCTGTTACAAATATATAGCTTCAAACCAGAAATTAAGATGAACCATGGGAGTTAAAACATTGAATTAACATAGACTAGACTAAAAAATAACCACAAATAAATAATTTTTTTTTTTTAACATAAAAGTCTCAATAATTTTAATCTTAGTCCAGAAATACGTAGGGTGTTCAAAACTCTACACTGCAGGTGAATTTGTATAAGGCTATATTTTGAAGAAATTGCTTTCTTCAGTGCTTGTAACATGTTAGACAGATAGATGGAAATTTAGATAGATATCCCTGGTCACAGAGCCAACTGAAGGTGTGTCTGCTTTCCGCACAGGTTATTGGAGGTAACATAAATCTCAGTACAGTGTTATTTCAGGCTAATCGTTTTCTAACAGCGTTTGCACGCACGGTTGAGCATTACGTAACAGCACAAGCCAAACAATATGGTCCTTACAGTTTAGAAACAGTGCAGATTAATCAGTGACAAATAGTTATGATCCTTAAATGTAAACATGCGCCCACATGTGACACATGCTGACTGAGCTTAGCTGCTCAGCTAGTGGTGCATAGATTAAACCAAACAGGGTGAAATGTCATGTAGTAATTCTGCTAAGCATTGTTGAAACCAGCTCCCAATGAATATCAAATTTGCTCGGACAATCTTTTGCTTTCTGCTGCTAAATAAATAAATATTATGTGTGCCATTATACTATTTTTTTTTTTTTTTTTTACATCTGTAACAAGCAGTATCTTGTCTTTTTATGCTTCTCTTTATATTTGTAAAGCACATTGAATGAACACTGTGGATGATAATCTGCCATACAAGAACACTGGCCTTGCCATGTCCTACATGTGTCAGTAACAGTGCTGTCACAAGGCCAACTTTTCATCAAGACCTTTGGTCAAGCAGAAAGGGCTCAGTTTACAGAGCATGAATTTACTTTACTTTACTTTATTTCAGCTGAAACTACTAAAAGTGAATAACAATACGTAACTTAGGATAAATATACATACTAAATATGTATATGTATGTGTGTGTATGTCTATGTTACTCTTTAACATTTATATTAACATTTAACACTATTAATATATATCAAACTGTTTAATTGTACAAATGAGACCATTTTTGAAAACAATCTGACCATGAGAAAACCTATAACAATGAATAGGTTATCAAACACTTCACCTCTTCACCTTGGCCGTTAAATGGTTCAACTTGGTATTTGCCCATTGATAACGAGGCAACACAAGAGAAGAGGTGAGCAACAGCAGCCTATAATTTAAAGTTTCACACAGATTTATTTTCCATGTCAATTAAAAGATAATAGTGAGTTAATTTTTCTGCATAACTTTCTTTGCTTAGCTCTGTCTGTTTGTTATTCTGTAGGTTTGTTTCACAACATCTATGTGTTGCTCAAGTTTAGGTGTTGCCCTGATGGGGCAACACCTCTATCAACCAAACACTACTTGAAGCTAAAGAAAAGATAGGTGGACTTTACTGTCGGCAGAACACACTCAGTAGTAATAAAACAATAAATAAGTAAATAAATAAATAGATAATTTGCTGAATGGAGGCATTTGCAAATATCACACAGTCTGTTCTCTCTTTTCTTTGTAGTCCCTCTCCCAAATAAAATAGTATTGTAGGAAAAGGGTAACATATAAAGACATCTTTTCCACTTTTCTACAAGAATATTTTATTTGGTTTTGAATAATAAAATAGAACTGGAGTATACAACCAGGTATAAAGGTATAAGACAAAGAGAAAAAAATCATGAAACAAAACAAAGTTGTCAGCAGCAGTATGACAAAAATATTTAGTATGCTGACAGTTTTACGGTTTTACAGTGAGACAAACCGATAAACCAGCTGCTGTGTTAGGCTGACTACACAGGTCACATCTCAGTTTTCCACCAACATGCGTTAGTTGTAAGGAGTTGAAATAGTAAACTAAAAGTAACAGGAAAATAGTAACATGTGATTCTAATACCAATGAAAACACAAGATTTTTTATAAACACAATAATTATTCTGTTCTTGTACAGGCTCAATAAAAAACTGCACTACTATCTTCAATCCTTAATAATCTCTAATTAATAATATGATCTTATTTTGTATAATGTGTAAATGAGTTGAAGCTGTAGAACATTTTCTCCATTCATGCTTGGTTTAACAGTACACATTTACATGTGTGTAACAGGGGCCAGAGTTAATATGTGCAAGACTGTTTCCTGTTATGTTCAACACTCATCTATCAGTTAGTGGTTTAAGTCGCAAAAGTGAAATCTCCTCTTGTGAACCAGTTGTTCCTTTACATAAGTTACGGGAACCTGTGATATTGAGTGTCATCACACTTAGATTCAAAAAGGGAAAACACACACTTAGACTTTCATGTACTTAAAGCATAAATTGTAAACCACATAATCTGCCTTTTGCAATGAAATATCTAAGATAGGTGTCTTTTTTTTTTTTTTTTGATTGTCCAGTGATGTGGACATTCTGTCTTTGGTTTCAACGACCTTAACGTCATTAAAACATAAACCATGAACGACAACACCAGACAATGTAAAACATTAATGAATGACATCACAAAGACGTGAAGATCATGTGTCCTGATTTACTCTGTTAAGTTCACGGTGCAATCTAGAAACAATAGTATTTAAAAAAAAAAAAAAAAACTATGATTGTGTTAATGTAATGTTTTTACAATGATTAAATATTCTGTTCTTTTTAATAGTGCAGATAATGGCATCAAAGGATCATGACTCATCACATTTGAATTTCTCTGCATTATCTTATCCTTGTCTCAAACTTTCATCACGTCTTTCTTCAACAAATGCTGCTCCCCCTCTCACCATCTGAATAACAAGATAAACCTCAGTCAATAATGAGAGTTATTCTAACAAAGACTCTATTAAAAGTTAACCAGCTCAACTTAAACATCAAACAGATAATCCAAAGGAGCCCTGTCAGGAATGTGACTGATTTGGTGTTAAAAGATTATGTGGTTCAAAGGTAAATGGGCTTTTATTAACCAAGTTAAAGCGGTATTTTGAGCCCCATTTTTTGATATAAAATGCATACAGAGAGACACATGAACTTATTGTGAATGATACTCCATTTGTAAGGCCCGACCTTATTTCACCTGCTCTGCCTTGATGTTCTATTCTATTTAGCATTTTCTTTTCTTTTATTCTATTCAACATTCACAATCAACAGGGTTTGTGTGGAAGGATATTAGCAATTTTTTAAGAAAAACTTTTATTATATTAACTGATGTTGGTTGGTGCATTTCATGTCAAGTGGTCTCTTTATTCACACTACAAAATGTTTTGGCTGTATAGAAGCTACAACATAGTAAAGACACTGTTATGAATGACAGTGAATCATTTGATTCAGAAAAGGAACACTTTTTAAATGTAACTTTAAAAAGTTACTTTTTTTTTTTTTTACTGTTATAAAGTGCCAGGAGCACAATATGCTGTGTTTTTCCTGATTGTAATAATACTGCTACTTTATGGCCTGAATGAAGATGGTTAGGTAGCTGTAAAGATAAGAAGTTTTGGTCCAGTCTGGTACATTCCTATAAACTTGTTGTTTTCCCACAAAGATACGAATAGTGTGTGTGGTTTAAAAAACAACAGTTGCAACACAAACTTATCAAGGTGAACCAGTTTTTACAGTTTTTAGTGTTTACCCAAAGGTGCTTGTGTATTTGTAGTTAACCACTAATTACATGCACATGTACATGCACATGCACACAAAAACACATAACCTCAGGTGTGAGTATGCAGAACGGGGACATTGGGGGTGGTTTTTGTCATATAAGGACTGGAAAGGAAAAGTCACTCCCACAGTCCAAAAACAGCTGAATAAACAAGCACTGTCAATCAGTATAGACCAGTGAGGCTGCTACACTGTCACTACACAGTGTTTGGTTTTTAGTTGTGCAAAGGACACCTGTAACAGTCCCATCTGCTCAAAAGGACCCTCAAACAGAAAGAAGGAGCAGCTCAAAGAGACACCAGCTTCACGGAGGTGTGCTGAATTTGTTGGACATGGAGGAGTATATTGTGCACAGAGATGTTCTGGATGAGTTGGGTCTGGATGAAGTGGCACAAAAAGGAACATGGGCCAACAAACCAACCCTGGGCAAGCGAGTGAAAGAGTCTCTGAGGTAAAAAAAAATAGAAGGGGAGGGAGGTGTGACAGGAAAAAAATGAATGGCTGAATGAGTACACCTGCTGAATGAGCACATATATCCTTAAGTGGTTTGCTATCACAGAGCAGCAAACAGCAATGATTAGAAAATGCTGACCAATGCTTTTATCGTAATGATTTAATTACCATGGATGAGCAAAGTTCATAGTTTTATTTAGTTGGAAGCATTCACAACAGCTGAGACACATCATATGAGAAATACTAACCAATCTCAATGACATAGGCCACATATTTCCAGTTTAATCCAGTGACTATAAGTAATAGGTGAGGGAAGATTTCTGTGCACTTGGCATGACATGAACTTAAATTTGTTTTTGCAGGCACATCAGGTTCTCTACTTTACTGCATCTGAAGTGAACAGTAGCACACTGACATGCCATGCAGTGTTATCCCATATGTCACAATTTTACAAGGCCAACTGATAACTGTAGCAGATGTTACATTTCTCAAGGCACATTAAATTGTTGCTTTTTTTCCCCAATACATTAGATTAAAAAAAAAAAAAAAAAAAAAACTTAAAAATGATTTTTTTTTTTAAAGATTTTTCCACAACTAAGTTTGGTTGCCAAATTTTAAATAAGTGTATTTCTGGGATGACTGGTGCAGGTGTTCGGTGCCCAGGCTGAAGCATGCAGTGCTGAGCTGGGTACCTGTTCTTGCCTGGTTGCCTCACTACTCCATCAGAGAAAATGTCATAGGAGACCTGATCTCTGGCTGCAGCGTGGGCATCATGCATCTACCACAGGGTACGTATGTGTGAATGATTACAGTGGAGGGAGTTTACCCACATCACTCTTAGCAAATGTAGCAAACTCAATTTAAAGTTATAGTTATGGTCATTTTGTGAAGTGCACTTTCTCTTCACCCATCTGGGAATTAAGATAAAAAGATCAATACCAGTCTAACATGTCTTTATGCTGAGCTAAGCATCTATGGGCAAACATGAAAGTGGTGTCAATCCTCTCATCCTATTCACATCAAGACAACAAATGTCTCTCTCAAAATGTCAAACTATTCCTTATTTGTTTTGGATGACGGACAGGCTTTCTTTGCCATTTTTTTCCCTTTTCTACCAGGTATGGCATATGCTCTTCTGGCCTCCTTGCGCCCAGTGTTTGGCCTGTATACATCCCTCTACCCAGTGTTGGTCTATTTCATCTTTGGTACTTCCAGACACATCTCCATAGGTGAGAAAGTACAGTATGTGTCTGTGTTTATAAAGGAATAAAAAAGTGA
Organism: Polydactylus sextarius; assembly: GCA_016801845.1. Classification (NCBI taxonomy): domain Eukaryota; kingdom Metazoa; phylum Chordata; class Actinopteri; family Polynemidae; genus Polydactylus; species Polydactylus sextarius. The sequence goes on from CM028909.1 coordinate 12,969,602, forward strand.
TCAGTCAACATGTACCTTGTTTGTATCTTTGGGCATAAATATGAATCTATTGTACATGCTCGTGTTTTGTATGTCCAGGTACATTTGCTGTGATCAGCATCATGATTGGGAGTGTAACAGAAAGACTGGCACCTGACAGTAACTTTATCGGAAATAGCACGAACAGGACAGATGAGGTGAACATTGATGAACGGGATGCGATGAGAGTAAAGATAGCATGTTCCCTCACAGTCTTGGCAGGAATCTTTCAGGTGTGTGAAAAAAAAAAAAACTTTTAGTAACTATATTGAAGAACTGAACATGTCTTTCCAGTCAAAGTTCATTGTTTTGATTAACTCTCCTTTCTTTGTCATTCTAAGATCCTATTAGGCGTGGTGAGGTTTGGTTTTGTGGTCACCTACTTGTCTGAGCCACTGGTTCGTGGCTACACCACAGGATCAGCATGTCATGTATGTGTCTCACAGCTCAAATACCTTTTTGGGGTCACACCATCTCGATTCAGTGGTCCTCTCTCCCTAATCTATGTGAGTATGTGATGCACGATGCAACTAACAGACAAGTAACTACAGACAAGGAAGTGATTTATAGATATTTTTGTTGTTTGCACAGTTAAAGATGTTGATTCTAACTAACTAACTAACTAAATAACTAACTAACTAACTGATTGACTACCTTACTTACCTTTTTATTGATTTTTGTTAATTAACTATAGCTATCAGTTTAGCTTAGCACACAGTCTGGAAACAACCCTGTGAAATTATGAGACTGGCCAAAATGTCCAAACTCTGAAGGTGTAAAACTCTGGTCTTCACAAAGACAGATCACACACACAGCTGACATTTTCCTAAATGGTTTGTCACAGTAAGCAGAGATTACCTATCAAATAAAAGGAGGCTGAATACTTGAAGTTTCGCTCACACACTCTGCAAAATCATATGTAATTGCAAAGAGAGGGAGTCATTGAAATCATGTTTATTAGTGAAAAACAATGAGCATTTTAAGTAACTGTTAAAAATTTTTACTTGGTCAGAACATTCGTTTGAATCACTAAATTTCTTCCACTGTTATTCTCACAGACTCTGGTGGATATTTGCCAACTGCTGCCTCAAACTAAGGTCCCGGAGCTGGTTGTCAGTCTCGTTGCTCTTGCTGTTCTCATTGTGGTCAAAGAACTCAATGCCTGCTACAGACAGAAGCTACCTCTACCCATCCCTATAGAACTTATAGTTGTAAGTTTTCTCTTCACTGCCTCAGTGACCTCTGTCTGCCCTTCTCCCATTCAGGAGATGTTAAGTTCAGTTAATAATCCAGCAGGGGGCACCATAACCAAAGTAATCCCACTGAGGGACTGTGTTGACCTTATTTTTAAACTTGCCTTCAAGAGGTGTTGTACATGCTCAAAGCAATGATTTAATGATATACCCTACCTGACCCCCTCCCAACCTTTTAAAAATGTATTTTATTTTATTTTTTACCAGATCATAGCAGCAACAATCATCACTCACTTTTGTGGACTTACAAGTAAATACAGTATTGATGTCGTTGGAGAGATACCCAGTGGGTAAGTTCATGTCAAGGTGTTGCAAATGTCTGAATGTGACCAAACTGCATGAAAAACTGAAACTGTTTATGTCAGGCTGTTTACAAGACACAAAACAGATACATTTCCTGGTTGTGGTATTTGCAGAGATGTTGATAAGACAAAGTAACGCACCCTATAAAGAGTCACACTGTGTGCAGCTTCTGTTCCAGGTGGATAAATGTTTCCCAAGAAGGTTTAAAATACAGATATGAAAACACAGATAAGTGCAATGAAAGGCTATTCTCTGCTTTTATTATGTATGTTTTTATAACGTGGCATTCACTTAATTCTGTCTTGGCCATTATTGTTTAGAACAAAGGTTGGCAGGGTGTGTTTCTAAATTATTGAAAAGGTTAATGTGTTTACCAGCTGCAGCATGTGCCTCTATAAAGTCTGTAACAATAACATGAAGCCACAGCATGTGCAAGACCACTGGTTAGTAAAAGGTTACACATGCTGCTGGAGTTTAATAAAAAAAATTACTCACAAGAACCCTGCTAGTTAATTTTCTTAAATGTCAAGAGGTTTTTTTTAACAAGATCAGGGAAAATTTGAGCTGTTTGTAGAGCTGCCTCTGTGTCAGAACTGTTTGTGCTGTACATGGTAACAGTGATAAAAACCTGAACCATCCACTTTTTCCTCCTGCTCCAGACTCAAGGCCCCTTTAGCTCCAGATACCTCGTTGTTCACAAATGTGATCGGTGATGCTTTTGCTGTGGCCATTGTGGGTTATGCCATCAACATTTCCCTTGGTAAAACATTTGCCTTGAAACACGGCTACAAGGTGGATAGCAACCAGGTGAGGCTTAGACACACAGACACACTGTGATTCTTACAAATAGCTGCAAGAGTTATACTTGGAATCCCTGCTCCTGTCTGACTCACTGCTAACAGGCAACAGTCAAACTTTGTCCTAATATTAGACTTGACTCTGTGCTCGGCCATTATAGTCACATCAGTGGAAAAAATATTCAGGTTGTCCTGGATCAAGCCTCGCCTCAGGAGCATAACCATGAATAACTTAACAGACCTGTGCCTCTTTCTGTCCATGTTTGTTTCTGTTGCTCAGTTTGTGGTTCACATAAATTCATTACAAGTCTTTTATTGGCATTAATTACATAAGCAACACTTTCTTTCATCTCAGATTGACAGTGTAACACAGACAACAATAGCAATAGGTTCAAAAAGAAACTCAACACATTTCTGTGGTGCTACTCTTTCTTGTGTTTCTACATCATGATAATAGAATAAGCATTAAAAAAAATAGCACAGACATACTTTAAAGGGTGGCACTGATTCTCAACCATATTGTTTACATATTACACATTTCCATGTTTCATGTTTTATTTTGTGTTTTAGCACTCACATGTTCCCTTCAGACTGGTCACAAGGAGTTGACCAATCACGTGTATATGCCAGTAATTACACAAAGGCATTTTTCAATATTCTAATGCTGCGTGTTTACTCCCAGTGGTGCATAACATGTGACGGTGTCATCAAAGATTTCTTCTGTGGAATAGCAATTGAAATGGACTTGGTTGCTTAGTATGCATCTCACGTAGGTTAATAGGATGTGGTTATGTGAAATGTACGTGCATTTGTGTGCAGTTGGTGGCTATAAATGGAATCACAGATACAACAGAAATGTATTTACCACTTCCCCCCGAGATGCAAATGGTTTAACTTGCTGATACGTTTGCTATTCTCTAATTATTTTTATTTTATTCTGTGAGTAAAGCTATAGTCTGAAACTGAACTGCACTGTTTTGCCTTTGCTGGGTCAGCAGGTGATGCCATCACTCAATTTAAAAAGATGTTAATTTTTTCTTCAAAACATTTATACTTTTTCATCATCATTCACACATATACACACATGTAGGGGCATGTGACCAGGATCATTCTGTTCTGGAAAGAGATTGGTCAGGAGCACTCACAGCCTCTAAGAGCTGCACTGCTAAATCATTAATGCCCAACAAGCTTTATGCAATCAAGTGTATCTTAAATATGCTTGGCACTGCTCTCACAGAGGTAGTGATGTGTTGACATGGGCGTAAAAAACAGGGCACTAATGTAATTTGACCCGAAGGTCACAGACTCCAGACTAAGGGCCTTGATTTTAATAGCATCAAATGTCAGCATTAATATCAAAGATTATTGTTTTTCAGCCTAAATGTCCATTACTGTCTTCACTGTTTTTTTTTCTTTTTGCAGGAGCTGGTTGCTTTGGGTCTTAGTAACACTGTCGGTGGCTTTTTTCAGTGTTACTCTGTGACTTCTTCCTTGTCTCGTAGCCTTGTCCAGGAGAGCACAGGGGGCAAGACACAAGTAAACTTTCACACATAGAAACACTGTGCACTGAGCAGGACAGTGCAAATATATATATATATATATATATATATATATATATATATATATATATATATATATATATATATATATATATATTAACACAGTACACAGTACAAACAGCACAAACTACAGTGTCTAGTTACATTTAATTCATGTTCAACTTCCTGTATAATAAGTGTATATGTGTGTGTGTGTGTGTGTGTTTTGTCAGGTTGCAGGAGTAATTTCATCCATCATTGTGCTGATCACAGTTTTGAAAATAGGTGCTCTCTTTGAAGATCTCCCAAAGGTAACACTTTCCTCCCTGAACCATTTCTTGATAATGGTCAGTATCTCCCTTAGCAGACAGTTTAATAATCAACATGATAGTAGTAAAATGCAAATACATGTGTATGTGTGTGTTTGTGTGTGTGTGTGTGTGTGTGGTGTGTGTATGTGTGTGTGTGTTGTGTGTGTGCTCCTCAGGCTGTCTTATCTACAATAGTGTTTGTGAATTTGAAAGGAATGTTTAAGCAGTTCATGGACATCCCTACGCTGTGGAAGAGCAACAAGGTTGATCTGGTATGACTAAATCCTCTTTAAAAGTCTTCCTGCTCAATCAAACGCTGTGTGGACCTTACGTCATTGTTGACCTCATTGACAGCCAGTGTGTTTACTGCCCTCTAGCTGGTGTGGCTGGTAACGTTCACAAGCACTCTCCTGCTCAACTTGGACCTGGGCCTGGCTGTCTCCATTGGATTTTCCATGCTCACTTTCATCTTTAGGACACAACTGTAACTACAAAACATTCATTAATTAATTCATTAAACATAATCATTAATCATTAATGTAATACAGACAATATGAGAGGTTCTGGCTGTAATTTTATCATTTTACTGCTCCTCAGGCCTCGCTACTCAATCTTAGGTCACATACGGGGCACTGACTTATACCTGGACACAGACAGCTACAGGGAGGTAAGAGTCCTTTAATGATTAAAGTGAAATATATTCAGTACCACACTCATCCATACATAGAATCGTGGGATGAAAAAGGAAATGCCAACAACACTGCTAGATACTTGTGGTAATTTTGAACTCTTCTAGAGGAACGTTAGAGGAAAAGGACAGGAAAGCTCCAAACAGTACCTGTAGGAGGTAGAAGGTGCAAAAGGAGAGGTATTGGATAATGAACTTTGCTACTTTATGATGTGTCCCAACAGGCGAAAGAGATTCCAGGAATTAAAATCTTCCGTTCATCTGCAACCATCTACTACACAAACGCTGAGATGTACTTAGAGGCCCTACAAGAGAAGGTCTGTGGATGTGTGTCCTTTTTACAAGATGTAACCCCTGTCAGCTGTCTACAGCACCCCTAATTACTTTCATTATCTCTCTCACTCATCTCACTTTCTCTTTTCCATCTCGCTTAAATGTGTGGTGCGTGGCTTTTTGTACAGAGTGGAATTGAAATTGGGAAGCTGCTGACGGTAAAGAAGAAGCGAGATGCAGAGCTGAAGCGTAAACAAGAGAAAGAGAAAAAGAAAGCAAAAAAGGAAGCAAGGAAACAAGTAAGATAACCTGTGTGACACTTTGAGTTATACTAATTCTGTTAAAACTAATCACTTGTGACTGATATATTCCTAATAGTCTCCACTTTTTAACCTGTTTGTTGGTAGGAAAAACCAGCCAAACACCTGTCCAATGGTGTATCCTCCGTGAAGGACTTAGAGATGAATGAGGGGAATTTCTCTGCAGGACTAAAGGGGCAGAATCAAGGGAATGGTGGAGCCATTAGCCCGACAGACACTTCTATAAAGAGCCTTAGTAAAGGACAGGTAAACTGGGCTTATCAACATGACGCAACCACGCTGGACTCAGATTCAGACACGGGTTGCCACGGTTATGACAGCATCGACCAGATATCACACTATGGTGACGAAGACAAGGGAAGGGCCCGCAGATCAGACACACACAGCATCATCTTGGACATTTCAACAACCAGCTTCGTGGATACAGTCACTGTGAACACGCTGAAAAATGTATGTGTGAGTCGACCTCTGGTAATATATGTGACCAGAATAGCAAGTTCATCACTTCTTATTTTGAATTAAGAACAGACACAAAAACAAATAATGTCTGTGTTTTTACTCTCAGATTTTCAGGGACTTTGGGGAGATTGATTTGGACATCTATCTAGCTGGCTGCCAAGGTGAGTGACATATCAGACAAAACAGAGACAAAGTTAATGTCCTTAATCTAGAGTCAAAGCACTGTTCCTTTAGATAATGAAAGCACCAAGGTCTCAGCCTCAGTGGCGCCACATCGTTCCCCGTCTGATATGTCAGTTGAACATAAATATTTCTATAATCTCAAACTGCTTTCTCTCTCATGACCTCTCACTGGCATGCATGCTTTTCTGTCTTCATGTGTACTCAATTATTAGCCTGTGTTGTGGAGCAGCTGGAAATTGCAGGTTTCTTCTCGGAGTCCATCCCAAAGAGCAGGTTGTTTGTCACAGTTCATGATGCAGTGCTTCATATTCTTAATAAACGGGGGCAGACATACCTCATTTGTGTAAGTTCATCTTTATGAATATTAATGACACCAATAGGATCTTTTGGCTTTACATGTTTACCACAAATGCAATGTATTGTGAAATTTTCCTACCCTGAATTTTTAATTGTTTCAGGATGTTCCCTGCATCACACAGATGTAACCATCAGAGGTCAGACTGTTCCAGCTCTTACCATCTTCCTCCTCGTCCTCCTCTTTTTGCTGGCTGTATCATTGCTCACTATTAGACGTCATTGTCTCCTCCCCCTTTCAGTGGGGGAGAATGCACCACCTTGACATGGCGGCTGGTTGCCATGGCAATAAAGGGAGCCGTTGCTGTGGCAACAGGCTTTTTATGATATCGTCTAATGAGATAGCCAGCAATACGTCATTGCAGCTCTCTCTCTCTCTTGTGGCGTGTGTGAGAGACAGAGATGGGGCGGGGGCTGAGTGGGAGAATGTAGCATCGGACTAATAGAAGTCTGTATTTATAGCTTGTGTGAGAGAAAGAGTAGGGAGTGAGCAAAAGGTTGACTGTAATGGGAAACTCATATGCAAGAGGTGTTGTTGTGAGCAGACAGGTCTCCATATGTGTGAATGTCAATTATATATTCTTGAATCAATGAAGTTGACCTTCCCGTTCTTCCCCAACAAATCAATAGAATGTAAATATTTGTTATCGATATGGCCAGTCCATGCCCTCTGGGAGGGTTTCTTAATCCTTGTACATTAGCACTCCTTTGATCAAAAAAAAAAAAAAAGCCTGCGAGAACTAAAATGCAAATAAGCTGTAATAGGTGTTAGGTGTGGTTAGGTTTTAACATGACAGCAGCTTTCAAACACAACGTTGGTGTATTTATAGTCAGTATTTATTCACGTGTCTGATTCCTCTGACATTTTGTGCTCCCTGCTATTTTTGGGATCTAACATTTGCTAAACACTGTATTGTAACACAGTGTCCAGTGTCCTGCACATGTTTGTTTATAAGATTATCATTGGAAAAAGCAACTAACTCTGTGGGATGCTAGTGGCTGACCACCAAAAATTAAGTGATCTACCTACAGAAAATACAGATATGTGTCAAAGATCTGCCAATGATTGGTTTCTTGAATTAATCGCTCAACAAACAACCTACAGTTTTTAGTAAAAAAAAAAAAAAAATCCTTAAGAGAGCCCATTAAAACTAAATAATGGGCTAACTAACTAGATAAAACTTCTAGTTAGCTACTTTATAAATATGTAATTGTCTCTTTGGAGTTTATTTTTATACATGTATATCAGTGTAACACAATCGAATGAGGATACTTTCTGTACATATTCACTGTGTGTTTTATGAATATAGAATGAGTAAAGAATAAAGAAGTCACAAAAACACACAGTATCAATCTTCATCTGGTCATTTATTGCTTCTTTCCTTTCATGGCATCAAGTCTCATCCCCCTCCCCACATCCCCGTCTCCTGCTCTTTGCACAATTCAGTCTAAGGTTTCGCTCCTTCTCTTAAGGTGGAAATACTGATCTTCATCCTCTCAAAATTTTGTTAACACTGATTCACAGACCCTACAATACACGGGATACTTAAGTTAGTTCATAACACACAACTGGAAGTGGTGATGCATTGTCTCTTTTTGATTTTTTTTTTTTTTTTTTTTTTTACAAATGGAAGTTATGTTTGTACAGTTTAAGAGAATACAGTTGGCAGGAAACAATGGCCGGAGGCAATGCTACATGTAAATGAAGACACCACTGCCACAGTCCAACATGCGCACCTTCTTACACACACACACACACACACACACACACACACACACACACACACACACACACACACACACACACACACACACACACAGACACACACACACACACAGACGCACACATTCAGGCCATGGCATATCAGCAGCTCTGAGGTTTTTCATTTAAAAATTTTTTGTCAGAACATTTTGAGATTCAGTTCATTCTGAACAAAATGGCATGAAATATTGGGACTGATGAGGCTGTTGATACCCTAACAAAGAGGCGCAGAGAGGGAAGATACTGCAACTACACTGGACACATCACATTTACAGAACAAGACGGGACAGGACAGCACAAAGGCAGGGGGCGGAAAGAGAGGAGAGTGTCAGCGAGGTAGAGTCAGAAAGCAGAGCAGAAGGAACATCAGCCTGTGATGACAGTATAGGTGTGGGTGTGTTTCAGTTCTTCTCCCATCTAATCTTTGGTCCATTTGTCCAGGGCTTTTCCGTAGCTTTAAAACTGGGGTGCATATCTAATCTGCACTTTGCTCTTACCAGGTCAGTGTAGTGAGGATGAATTTTTGAGACGTTTGTTAGTGTATGTGTATGCTGATGTCAAGGTGGACCTTGGCTTTGTGTTCAATAGGGCTTAGCTCATCAGATGACACTCTCAAAGAGAAGCGTACTCTTGGTTCCTGTAGGGGGCAGCAGTTTGGCCTCGCTCTCTGGGGCCAGATACTCCATGTGATGTCTGCCCCAAACTGGGGTAGTAAGGTGCTGCCACCGCTATACAGAAAAAGACAACAACATGAAGAGTTCTTTACCGGACCGATGCTTCAGTCTTTACTAATGAGTAATGATGAAATCATCAACCCAAATAACAGGAAAGGGGGGGCAGTATCCAAGGAGACACATTCCTACTGGTTTATCGACGGTTACAAACAGAGACAAAACCACAAGAGAATGTGCACAAACATGCATGTTTCCCCTCCCGCATACTGACCTCCCGCAAAGATCCTTTGCAGCGCAGGAGTTTGTACAGAACAGTGAGAGGGATACAGAGCATGGAGGACAGAGCCAGTGCCCAGCCAAGCACTTCACCCCACACAGGATATGTGTACACTGTGTTATAGGTCAGGGGCTTGTAGTTCACCACGTGGAACAGGAACACTCCCTGTATGCAACAGTAAAATTTCAGTGACAATTTTCAATGACAAGATAACACATGAAGAAAAACAAACAAAACAGCTCTTACCACACAAACAAATGGTGTGATGTAGGACCAGCACCACTTCATGTAGGGCAGGGGCTGATAGCCAATCATACGAGCCACGTCGTCCATGAAACGGTCTGCGCCTGACAAGGATGACATAAAGATGTTGAAATAATGCATTGAATTGTGTGGCTTGCATTTGTATTTGTAATGGTGCTACACTGCCTCACCATAAACCCATGCAATCACCACACACTCCCAGAAGGCTTGCCACAGCAGAGTGATACCACTGGCAGAGTAGTAGTCAAACAGCTGGAAGACATACATCCCTCCCTGACAGAAACAAAGAGAGCAGTCAGCATCAAGACTATCCTGTTAATACTTTATGTGTGACCTATTTCAAGCCTTGTCTCTACTGTTTAGGCTTTCATCCCAGTTCAGTCCTGGCAATGGTTTCCTGAGCCAAATTACACATCTGATAGCAAAACAATCTCAAGCTCAGGTAAGAGACTATTCCCATTTGTATAGGTCTCCTATTCAGCCTAAAGTTTGTCTTATTTTGATATACTAGCCCTTGATGGATTGTACCTCTGTGACCATAGACATGTCTATGAGGAAGCAGATGACGCAGCAGATGGCTGCTACCACCTCTCGCCGCAGGGAGCCCAAGGCAGACTTAGGGGGTAGCATGTCCATGATTCCCGTTATTAAACCCTCTACCCCTACAAACTGAAGAGAATCAAGAGAGAGAGAGAGCGAGAGAGAAGAGGGGAGGGGGTAAAAAGTGAATGGGAGACCAAAAGACAATGGGAAACAAGGGTGAGAGAGAGGACAAGGATTAAGTCTGGAACACTATGGATGTTGTACAAAGATGTTTCCAATGTGATTTACTAATGTAATGTAACAAATGTATTAAACAGAACACAAAGTCGAGCATATCAAATAAAAAATATACAGAAAGAGAACATAATTTCAACAAATAATCAAAAATTATATACAGAGAATTTCACTGTTGCTGACTCAATCCTAACCCCACCAGCTAACCTTCTCTTTCAACCAATCAACGTATGTCAGATGCACTTGACATGTAATAGAGATTTTGCAGGTGAGCATGTCAGCCCAGACTCTCCTCCTCAGTCTAACAAAACAAGCATGTTGATGTGGATCATTGGAGAAACATTTCAACCTCCAGAATGAGTAATGCTGCGGAGCTGTTGTTACATCATTTACCAGTAATGGCAGCAAATTCACAAGCAATGTGACTGTGTCAGAAAAAGAGAAAGAAAGGCCGCGAAGAAATGAGGGAGAGAATGGAAAGTGAGAGTAAATGAATGGATCGGAGAGCAGACAGACGCTCTCTGTGTGAATCAGACAGAAGGTCATTGACAAATCCCTGGGCTGTAAAACAATGGATGTAGGCACTGGCTCAAACAGACACACAACAAACAGGCTGCGAAGAAATGCAATGCTAAAACTGGATGCGATGTGTCTAGACTTTCTGAGAGGAAATAAAAGCGAAATAGACAGAGAAATGTAAAGATTGACTGGCTGTCAATACACTACATTAAGTCTGAAAGTGCTACAGAATCAAAACGGCAGCAAATATCAAAGTAGATAATACCTTACTGTAAAATACAGTTCCTGTAAGCTAAAACAATAGTAAACAGACGAACATACTAAGATGAGTATTACCTGGCTGTCTAAGCCGAGTATGAGCAACATGAAGAAGAAGAGCGCTGCCCAGAGTGGCGCCAGAGGCATCAGCGTCACAGCCTTTGGGTAAGCTATAAAAGCCAGGCCTGGACCTGCACATTAAGAAATGGAGTGAGTAGTGTAAAGTGCAAGAACACAGTTCTCACAGTCAATGCTCAGTCACACTAAGCGTGACAAATCTCTCTGTCTCACTCAGTCATGGGAAAGCTGTATTCTTACCACTCTCAGCTACCTTACTGATGTCCACATCTTGCTCTGCAGCCATGAAGCCCAGAACAGAGAATACCACAAAGCCTGCAAAAAAACTGGTTCCACTGTTGATGAGTGCCAACATGAATGCATCCCTATACACAAGGAAAGAGGAAGGACGAATATAGAGAGTGGGGAAGCAGAACAGCAAGAATGACACTGTTAGGAAAAGATGCATTTATAATATGCTGTAACACGAAACCCACATAATATACTCAAGCAAAACACGGGCAACCAGAAGAGATGGGCTGGGATGCTAAATAGGGGATCAATAGCAATTTCTCTGAAAGCTGCTGTTGTCTTTGTAGTTGGCAGGAGGAGAGGAAAAACACCAATGGGAAGTCTGTTTCAAGGTCTACAAGAGAAGAGCGCTAGGAAAACTCAGGCTGACTAATAGCTACATATATAGTACCAAACATTATAACAACACATGCATGCTTTTATAAATAAATTATGTTGGAGGTCTAATTCCCACTTAAGTATAAAGGCAACATCAATGTTATCTGGTCTATGGAGGGAAGAATGACCTGTTTATTCTGCTAAGTTAAGTCTAACTGACAACACCAGCCAAGAATCCTCTCTGTATAAACAACAGTCGCACTATGATGTTTACTATATCACTGTTACAGCTGCGTTTAGCAGCCTCAACTCTGTCAGCTGTCACTAAGCTCTATCAACCTGGTGAAAACATTCAGAGGAATGCCTATGGACGAGGACAGTCGAAACAAGTGAGAGTGGTGTTTGGGTTAGGAGAGCATTCCATATCAGGGCCACAATTACTAACCAAGACTAAGAGATTATTGTTGCATTTATGGGTTTGTGAAACTATAAAGCTAATTATATACTAGAGAAGAAAGTTCCCTGGGAGTAAAATATCAAATTTCACAGTATGGTGGTAGAAGCCTTGCCGTTAGCAAATAAAAAGGGTTTAACTACTTTACAATCTAGACTTCAAGACGTGGCTTAGCTTTCATCAGGGGGTGCTTCAGCCTCAAGTGTACTTTGGCTCACCTGTGCATTGAGCTGAATGCCACCATTATTGTACGTAAGTTAGCGTGATAGCAGCTACTGGATGTGAGTAATGCGTTGATTTTAAGAATAAAAGCATCAAACTAAAAAAAAAAAGACTAATGTTAGCACATTAGTCATATGAGGACTGCTGAAGTATCACATTTCAGAACATCAGATGCTCAGCTGTAATAAACCACCGGTATGGCTAAAGATGATACAAGTTAAGCTAAGCTAAGAACCCAAAACTGGGTACTGAGGCATAAATACATTGGCATCTGAAAGCAATTTATATACACATCTCCCAAGATATTCCTGGGTTTCTTTAAGTCTGTGTGAGAAACAGAGCTTAGTGGACATACCTCAGAATCTCAACTCATCTTTCAACTTCCAATTAAGGTCAAGGCAGAGAAAATGCCAGAGGGTAGGATATTCATAAGACTCCTCCTATTATGGATATTCCAAATATTCAAGCAGCGAGTGATTTGACTCTTATAAATTACTACTACTACTACTACTACTGTGGGGCTAACATTCTCATAAGAACTGAACACGTGTCTATAATGAGTGTAAAGAGTAAACACATTTAAGCTCATCGACCTGTGTACAAAAACTGAAATAACGAGGCCACTAATAACAAGGGGTGTAACGAGTGCTGGAAAATTTGGAAATGAGTGCTAAAAAAATTCAACAAATAACAAAATAAGCTAGTTAAAACTTATTTTAATAACGTGTTGGTCAAACAGTTGATAACTGCAACTGTATGATCATTTTGAAGGAAGTAGTGTGTGCTGCAGTTTAAAATCTAGTGCGTGTATTGACATTCCTGTGAGTCTTGTTAGTGCATGTTTTACATTAGATTACATTAAGTTTTCCATTGCTGGACTGGGGAGGAAACATAGCAACAGAAATGGAGTAGGCAACAGTAACTGAAAGTGTGTGGTAAAAGTCAAAGAAAGTATTTCAAGATTCGGATGCTTCATATAAGACAGACACTTGCCATTTAAAGGAATAGGGAAAAAAAGCAGCAAGACAGTGAGGACAAACACAAACTATGTGGCTTTTGAAAGAAGAGAAGGGACTGAGTGCAGACATGAATGTCACCTTGCTGCTACTGGACAGGTTGGCATTTATAAAATATTTGAAGTAGGCCATGCGGCTGTTATATTTACTCTAACTAAATATATCTGCTTAAAATGAATTATTGTCTTGGAACTGTGGAAATTTCTCTCTATTTGGAAGTGTTTATATAATTAAACTCCAGAGGGGACAGACATTAGTCAACCTAAGCACCCCAAGTCTAAATAATACTTAATGTTGAAGGTACTTATTGTTAAAAATATTCCAAAAAGTACAAGTACACAATGACTTTTGTCACACTGATGAGAGTAAATGTAACTTTAATATAACACAGGTCTGCACTTCCTTTTTTAAAGAGGGGTCAGCTTGATAAAACAGAATAAAGCCTGTAAGGCTAAAGAATATAATATCTTATTGTAAACGCTTCACTTCTATTGTATCAGATAGGAAATGACATCTGAAATGTGAGAGGTGTGGTATGAAATCTTTAGGCCCTTGCTCATACTACCTTACATTCATACAGTGTATTCCTCAAGTTAAATCATTGTTCTGGTGGTCAGAGAATGGCACAGTCAATACAGTTCAACATTCATTTAGTGCTGTACAACAATGTACAGCACTAAATGCATAAAGTGCAGTAGTAGTACAGACAAACTTAGATTGTTTTCTCTATCACAGAGTGAATAGTGAAAGAAAAACCTAATTCTAGTAGAAATGCATTTTTTTCTGGATTGTTTAGTACTCAAGTCCATGGTCACATGCAGCTGTGTGTGGAGTCTGGCTGATAGTGTTTGTGTTGATGTTGGCCTCATTCCAGTGACAGCAGTGTCTGATTTTATGTTGTGTAGATACTCACTGGTAACAGTTGTTATGAAAGCGGTTGTAGCTGCCCAGTGCCGTCAGGGCACCCAGCCCAATGGCATAGGAGAAGAAAATCTGAGTGCCGGCATCAATCCACACCTGTCACAAGAGGAAATGTGGGAGTGATATTCCACAGTAACTTTTGATATGTGTTTTATTGAATGCTGACATACAAACGTGTCATATATTCTTGTTCTCTACATTGCTACAGACGTGTTTAGTTAATTGGAAGAGTATACCTGTGCTTCACCGAGCTTTGACCAGTCTGGTTTCAGGTAGTAAACAATGCCATCTATGGCTCCAGGTAAAGTGACTCCGTGGGCCAGCAGAACCACCAGAACCAAGTAGGGGAACAGAGCTGTGAAGTACACAACCTATGGAAAGAATAAAAAACAGAGTTGTGAAGTACATTTCTGGGCAAATCTAATGTGTCTAGTGCAAATCTAGAACCAATTTGTTGGATATGCTTGGGGGAGGGGAGTGGGGGGAGGTGGGGGTGGGGAGGTGAAGTTTGAGTGCTATGCATTAACTTGCATTAAGTGAATGTAGAAATCTCCACAGTAAACAATTAAACCCTTCACATTACATGAAGTAAGTAGTATATAAAAGATGCAGTTATATGATGGATTTAACAGGCTAGCTGGATAACTTTAGTGTTTATCAATATGGTCCATCAGCTATTATCAGTGTTTTGTTGCATCTGCACCTATGTATATTTTTATCACTTTGATTAAGCAATTACCTGCTTTGCAAATACTCAAGTCTTAAGCAGAGGCCCATTAGGTCCTTCCTGTAGTAGATGTGTAATGGGCCCTGTCATGTTACTTTGAAGGAAAGGTAGCCTGTAAATGGAAAGCCAGACAATTTGTAAACCTCCTGCAATAGCAGGGGTTTTTGGCAGACCTTTTCAAAAAGTAGCCTTTGTCATGTTATGCTGAGAAAGCTGCCCCATGCTACCTAGTAGAAGCATCAAGTCCCAGCTAAATCATTATGTTAAGAGCAAAGGGGTGAAAAGCACATATTTGCCTTGATGAACATGGGCAGAAAAGCCC
The DNA here is from genome assembly GCA_016801845.1 of Polydactylus sextarius. Classification (NCBI taxonomy): domain Eukaryota; kingdom Metazoa; phylum Chordata; class Actinopteri; family Polynemidae; genus Polydactylus; species Polydactylus sextarius. Next base: position 12,984,979 of record CM028909.1, read on the forward strand.
CTTTCCAGCTCTAAAACTTCTACATGGTGGAAAGTTACTAATCGGCTTACGGCTGGCTCGCTGGCTCAATCTCCTTCATTACTTTTTCCTCTTGCTCTATGAGCTGTGGGTACTCTGGACACACAAATATGCAAACAGAGACAGCTCCACATGCTACCACATACAGATGACTTCATGTCAATGTAACAGAGTCAACAACTTTAAAAGAATGAGAAGTGGACATCTCCTTTATACTACTACATTTAACTAAGTCAGAACAATGTATAAGTAGGGTATAACATCATATAGATCTAGAGATCAGTGGAAGATTATACCCTGACTGAAACATTCACCTGCACATAAAGTATATACAGATACACGGGAGAGAAGAGGAAATATGACAACTGCACAAATGCTCAAACAATACATTGAGTGTTTATATTTGTTTTCATATGTGTTTTAGTCTAGACACTGATCCTCTAACTATACCAAGGCTAATCTGGGGTCAAAGGGCAAAATGTTGCACCTACTTAAGTCTTTCACACAAAGCCATGCACGTAATAGTCTGCACTCCCTGAACCCTAATAGTGACAAGTAACGTTTTATGTACACATGAAGTCATAAATATTCATTTGTTCAATACTGACATGTGACATTTAACACTGTAAAATGTACAGTCAGGAAATGCTTTACCTTGCCAGTGGATTTAACTCCCTTCCACATGCAGAAGTAAACAATGATCCAGGTGGCGAGAAGACATAGCACCATCTCATAGCTGATGTCACCAGGCTCGTGGAGCCCACCAGACAGACGGAGCACTTTACGCCTAAGTGGGAAAAGACAGCGGCCGTTAGAGGATACAAGGTCTTCCAAAAGGCACCAAAAACAATGCGAATAAATGAATAACTTCACCAGGGAGATTGCAATTTGAATTAGGTTTTGCAAGTCAAATTAGACTTGCGGACAAATTAGTAACTTACATAAAAAAGATCACGAAGGTCAGACTGGAAATTCTGAATACACAGCACACAACTCAGTTCATTACTGAGTTTGTAAAATTCTATTTGGCAGTAGATTAGAGTCTTCAACTCTTTACTACTTTGGGTTTAGATAATAAAATACATTTTTAAAAGACTGCTGACTCGCGGCACTAATCCTCATGACAACACCCAGTTAAATTAAGACATACTCCCAGAACTCGATGACTGGAGAGCGCAGGCCCTCAGCCTCCATGCAGCTGCTGTTAAGGAGGAGCTGAGCTGCAGACAGGTTCAGCTGCGGTGTAGCGGTGAGGAGGTTGGATGGGGAGTCAGCAGATGAAGGCAGAGCCGTCTGGGCAGCACTGCGGTTGTGACAGGTGCGCCGGAAGTCCTGTGTACAGTTGGGGGTGTTCCAGGGATGTCCACAGGTAGCCCAGGGCAGCGGGTTGGTGAAGGAGTGGAAGAGAAAGTAGAGGCCCCACACCAGAATCATGATGTAATAGGTGTTACAGAAGAACACAATCACCATTGAAGCCAAGCCCAAACCTAACCAAAAAGGAAACAGGAAGGCGCAGGATGTGTGCAGGATTTCATTTGCAAATCGGAGATGATGGTCAGTGTAAGGATTATCAATATAATACTGTCTTAAATGCAATGTAAATATGTTATCTGCGTGTCAAACACTTTAACATAAATAGAGATAAGTACCTTTGAAAAGAGGTACAATGTTCCAGGCGGAAACTCCTCCTTGTTTCATGAACTGTCCCAGTGCAATCTCCAGAAAAAAGACTGGGATGCCTCCGATGAACACAATCAGCAAGTAGGGGATCAGGAAAACCCCTGCACAAAACAACAAACATTCATTCATAACATTAGTATTCATTACACTGAACCTGAAGTGACTAATAGGTAGATACATTGTCTCATAGCAGGAAGTACCCAAACATTTAAATAACCTCTGGTGCATATGAAAGCACCAGCATGTTTTAAGTATTTCATGAGAAAAACGTTACTACAGCTTGATTGTGTTACAGTCCTATTAATAGCACAATAACTGAAAGTTGCACCTCATAAAAAAAAACCAAAAACTCATATATTCAGCTTCTTTAAACAGCAGTAGGGATGAAAGAAGATGAAATTGAAAACAAACAAGAGATACTATCAGTAAAACTTAATACTAAATAGTTCTAAGACTTCACTGTTTTGTACTTGTGAAAAGGTCTTTACAGGATTTTACTATATCTACAAAAATAACATGTTTACAATGTTTCTGTATGTTCTTTAAAGGCCTTGACATGCAACAATGTTTCCTTGGCCAGAGTCAAACAGATAATGTTGTGATTACATTTAATTAATTAAATGCTTTAATTAAACATAAGAGCCCATAATTAAGATATATGAGTTTGAATTAAATATAATAGTAGCAAATCATATATTTAAAAAAAAGAGACAGTAATGGGGACAGACAGTAGCAATGTTTTCCATAAATAATATCCTTTTGGATTCTCATACTCTGGCAGAAGCTTATTTTGATCAGAAATAAACAATAGAAAGAAAAAAAAAAGAAAAAGATGGCATGAGTTTTAATTCACTAAATAGAACGGCAACGATTTGGTTTAAATAATAACATAACTGGGTGATGCCACCACAGTACGCAGATGGGAGGAGTCACATGACCAGCTATGACGCAGAGCAGAGAGAGAGAGAGAGAGAGAGAAGAAAGGAGGGAAAGATGGATAGATCACACAGCGCAGAGAAACTGGGACAACGCTGTGGTAGAGGAGATTCTCAACAAATACGAAAATGACAAATCAAGGCATTGACCTGTTCGCCTCTGCAACTGTGTTATTGATTGACAATTTGTGTCTCATTCAGTCCATCATTATTTATGTCTTTCTCTGAGAGCTGAGGGCTGTAGCCTTATAAGGAAACATTCGTGAGCGGGAGTCTAAGAGAGAAAGGGGAGGGAGATCAAGAGAGACACAGAGCGAGAGACAGAATGAGAGAGAGAGAGATGGATGCAATAGGAGGCGTGAATGGAATGACTGGAGAAAATGTTTGTGCTGACATACCCCAACATATTGGCCAAATCATGGAGGAACTGCATCCTTAATAGGCTTAAGTAAATCCCCTCTAATCATAACTGGACCAGACATGCCAGGCCTAGCAGCTGAGTTACTAATAAATAAATAAATGAGATTTGCGGAACATTAATTCCACGCATTTACAGTACATTCATCTATTAGTGTCTCTGAGGGTCTGTGTCCTTATCAGTTACAAGAAGGTCCGACTGAGAGCTGCAGACCTTATCTCATACAGTTGTCGTGTGTTACGAGGTGTAGCCTGGGCTGGTCAAGGACATAAAATAAAGTACTGTAGCGGATGTGGCAGTGCTTGACACTGAGAGGAGGAAAGGACGGGCACAGTCACAGGACAGTTATTGTGTGACATACCCATATGCCTCCTTATCAGGAGCCGAGTGGGAGAGAGCACCTTTGTATGCTACATGAGTGCTGGGCGGGAGCACAGGGGGGTGGACTGTGTGAGGCAAGCCATTGTTATACGATACCAGAAGGTGGGTATCAGAGCCACCGGTCACAAGACGCACACACACAAACACGAGGGAAAGGGAGGGAGGCACTCAGATACACACAGTTGCCCATTTAGTTCCATTTCAACTGAACATATCATAAAAAATAGAAAACAGGGTAGGGCTGAGATAAGACAAGTCAAGGCCAGAGGCTTCAGTCAAGGCAGGTTATTATTGGACAAGATGGCACAGAGGAAGTAGATACAGGGGATAACATAAAACAATATAAGTCATGTGCCAGTGAAAGAGGAAGGACTTATGTATGGCAATTGGTCAGTGCTCGCTAGTTAAACAACTGACACCCATGACAAATAAAGAGAAACCACGTGTGTGGGCATAGCTTTTAGCTACGTGCTCACAGCCACGCAGGCCCTGCTCTGTCCTCCTATTACGTTGTATTACACTATTATGTCTCGACATGCTGCCTTTTATTGCTGTTCTTCTTACTGCCTTTATACATATCTGGTTCAATGTGAACTACATGGGAGATTTTTCAGTGTAGTTAACCACTTAATCCCCTGCGGATTGTTGAAAATACATCTTTTGAATAGGCATATCATGTTCTAATGCTAAGATAACACTAGCTCTAAATCTTGAGTCATGGCTACATCTCCAAACATGTCAGATACTGATCATGAAGTTTGGGAACTAGAAGCAACAGCAACAAGTCAAAGTGACCCTACAGTACCGTGCACACTGATGGACTATCTGAACAGTTTGTGTGTCCTCAAACAAAATAATCTTAATGTAAGATAAACTAAAATACCATGTATTCCACGAAACTTGCTTGGACATTCACATTTTATACTCACAGTTTCTGAGAATTTTTGCCATGAATAAAATAGAACTGTTTCTCTAACATGGGCCTAGGGCATTTAAAGGCTAAACTTCTCATATGTGTATAATGCCACAGAGAACTCCTCTTGAAGCTCACCCCCTCCGTTCTTGTAGCATAGATAGGGGAACCGCCACACGTTGCCCAAGCCGACAGCAAAACCCACGCAGGACATGATGAAGTCCATCTGTCTGGTCCAGGTTTCTCTTTCCACTGCTGGTACCGCTACGGCTCCATTTCCAGCCCCAGTTGCAGCCCCGTCCTGGGTCTGCAGTGGACCAGCCCCTCCACCATCACCACACCCTGGGCCCGCTCCAGGCACAGGCACCAGGGGGCGAGCTGACCCGCCACCCTCCTCCTCGGACAGGGTCCCTGCCTCCAGTTGGGGGATACTGATTTCACCTGGACAAAAAAAGATTTACAGAGTAAGATGAGACAGAAGAACAGATTGCCAGAGGAAGAGAGGAGACAAGGAGAAGGACAAACAGAAGCAGGTAAGATAGCAGGAATATCTGCTTCTCAGTAAAGTGAAGAAAATATCTATTCTTATCAGAGGACAGCAGACAATGTCATCTGAAATGTGCATCCAAATATTCACATTCACACTTAATATCACATGTAAGCAATGGAAACAGATGAAACACAGACTTCTGGGACAGACTTGGGATAAATGGAGGAGGGAGACTTCATGTTTCCATTGTTTGCAAAATAAAAGCCAGATACATATGAAAGCAATTAGCAAATTATTAAGTCATCAATTAAGCTGGAAGTGGGGTGGAAAAAAAACAGTTCACAATATGCTTTCACTGGATTTTTGTGTGTAAATTGACATTTGGGCAAAAAAAATGTGTTTCTGTTGTTCTGCCATCACTGAGCCCTCCCCCGATGTTCATTCTCTGTCTGTCTCACAGACAGAGTGATTAGTGTGCTGCGGTACAACACAGCAGGGCGCCTGTTTAAGGTATATCTCAAGCTTCTGTGTCACTTTCACAAGCTTTCTATTGTATCAGTTCACGCCGCCGAATAAACCTGTGCGGATGCTCGAACGCAAATAAATACCAAGTGTCCCCTCGTTGCGTCCATTCCATGATATCAGTGTCAGCCACTCTGTGCTGGATGCAAAGCAAGGCAGCTGAATCCAGATCAGAGCAGTTTGAGGGGGTGTGTGAACAGTGAACAGGAACAGAGTGGGGAAGGTGAGGGTTGGAGCAACTTAACAAGAGGATACCTGTGGTTTAAGATCGTTTGTGTGAGAGATATGAAGGATAGGGAGACGAACTGCAAATGAAAATGTAATGTGTATCATAACGGACCGTTTGTTAGGGTTACAAGAACAAAGGAAAACACTGTACTTGAGACATAAAACACTTATTAGTCACATCTCAAGTGGAGACAGAATGATGTATGAACAATGAGTCACCTAAGCCTTGACGTATGAAACAATGATCCTCTTTTGACATTGACATAAAACTTAATGAGTTAGAGCAAAATATATACACAGAATTCACAAGGAGTTAAGCACACCTGTTAAGCACCGTATTTGACTTTTAAATGCACTTGTATACATCTGACTGTATCCTCAAGTGTACTGATGATGTGATTTGTAAGGAGGTTAAATGCAGCAGGTATGGGAGCTGTTACCCCCCAGCACTAATAACATCAATAATAACAACAATAATAATAAAGATAATGTCAAAGCAGTGAATTCATCAAGCATGTTGTTGTGTGTCTTAGCTGCTGGATAAATCATGTGTTAAGTAACAAGCCATTACACATCAAGCAGTGGAGGTCACTCAGCACACTCACCTTGGCTGTTCTCTTCCAACTCGGGTGACATATTTGTTGGTTAGGTAGAGGCAAGAAGAAGAAGAAAAAAAAAATAGAGATATTTAATGTTTTTGTCTTTTAAAAAGCAAACCTGACCGTTTGATTTAGCCGGAGGCTGCTGAAGTTTTATATAAATGTGCCTGGATTAACAAGGCACCCGGCGGGCTCAGAGGCAGACAAGGAGACGTAGCTACAGTAGCAGCAGCTATACAGGGCTCCAGATGTCTTTATTTGTTGTTGTTGTTGGGTGTTCTGAGTTTGTTATTTCACCTTCTTGAAATAAGATTTTTTTTTCTTAAAAAAAACGCAGTTTTTTTGTGTTTATCATACGTCGGGAACCCCTCAGCTAAGCCAAGAGATGGAAAAAATTCACAAAGCGCCGCGGTCGGTTCAGCCGTTGATTGGAGATTCAAAAGCAGTCGACGAAGCACTTGAAGGTAAGCCTGAAGAATCTCATGGATGACAGTTAAATGAAAATGATACTGCGCCTTAAGGTGAAGATGTTTTTTTCCTTGTTGTTGTTGTCGTTGAAACAGCCCCAGTCAGAAGTCCATGAACCTGTACGTGATGCCGCGGTCCGACAGACGAAGAATATGATCCGCTGCACTGACGGTTCTCTGTGACGGAAGCTTCCCCCGCCTCCTCCCGCTAACGGCTGACGTGATTGGCTGAGACCTGCCCAGTGCGGTGCGCAGCATCAGCAACACCACACTGTCAACCAAGAGAAGAGTACAAGGATGGGTTTATTACACTTGCATACGTCCTTGACCTGAAATCACACAAATAACTCCATATAAGTGCCCTAAGCGGCGTCTGATGGTCTTTTGCTCTGCTTATTTGGTCTATATTTCAGCGTAACCACCCTGCTTAAGTCCCCACCGCCTACTTGAAGGGAGGGATCCTAAATTGAGGTGCAGGTTAGCGAGACTCCACAAAGATCACCTTAACAAATATTACAAGCGATGCCCTGTGTCATTCTGGATATTTTTATTTACCGTATTCACTCGCCCCATCTGCAGCAGGACCAGTATGTCTCAGGGGCATAGGCCGGTGTAATCTCTCCCATGGGATCTGTAGGACAAAAACTGACCCTGGCTACAGCTGGCAGTGTTATTATTTCTCCAGACAAAAAAACAACCAGGGTTTTAGAGTCTAAATTATTGACAGAAAAAATTAATTTTTGATAACTGTCACATCACTGTTTTTTAACTGTCAGTAATGACAGATGTTTCTCATTATTCTCTAACTTTTCATTGAAATAAGAAGGAAATAAATATCCAACCAACTGATCACAGTCTTCCCTCAAAACGGAATAATACATTTCCTTTGTTTTGTTTTTGTTTGTGTGTGTGTTAATTACTTGATACAGGAAAAAGTTGAGACAATTTGATAACAAATGAGAACTAATGAATTAGCTCAATTATAAATTTAACCAACTTAGGCTTTGAAACTAGATTTTGATACAAACCAGGTGGAGAGAAACTGAACAGATGAACTCAAATAGTAGCACCAATGCAAATAGCCTGAGTCTTGACATATTGAGCTTTTTACTCCACTAAATGTATTTAATGGCTGTATTTAATTGCTACTCTGATGATAAAAGTGTACATACAAACTCTAAAGTAGCTTATTACACCATAATTACAGTTTCTGAACTTAATGCAAGTTCCTCAGAGACTGAAGTGTCATCGTTGATCTTTGATGACATCTAGTGGACACTGTCTACAATAAAAAGGATTACAGCATGAATGATCTCACCGAAAACCACACTAAATAAAACAGTTCTTTATATTTTTCATAACATGGAACAAATACAGTGACAAATTCAGTGCAGTGTCAAACTGTAATAAATATGCTTAATTTAAAATCACCAAATGGTGGCAATAAATAACACTCAAATAAATACTCTGACATTAAATATTTTGGAGTAGCGAGATGAGAAACATATAAATAGGAATATCAAAGACCTAACTTTGAATTACACCTCACGGACTGGTCTCTAATTTAGAACAGTCTTGCATTTACAGAAAGTGTGGAAACCCATTACATAACATTTCATGATAAAAGCTCATTAACTCAGGGAACAAAACCTGAAGAACAGAACAGATGTACATGTTCCCACAATAACATACCTCGGGAACTCATTCATAATAAATATTCAAGATAAATATTGTGATATGGCTTAGAACAACAAACTTAAATTCTATAACAATAAATAACACTGACCTCGCACAAGGGCAGATCCCTAGTAAACTGAAATGAAAGGCAGGTAAGCGGGCAGATCTTTTACACAGAACAGCATCTTCTCCTTTTATCTACTGAGACATGTTATTCTGAAAAAGTGATATTTCCTTTAAGGCGTAATTTAACAGAGAATGGCATTTGCCCTGTAAATTCATATACACGTGTTAGTTATTTGAAAACTGTAAATTAATTGAGAGGAAACTAATGCATCTGCCCAGCATAACTATATGAAAACCTATCTTAAAATTTCACCTAACTTTCCTAATAAGATTGACCTTAACTGCAGATGCCCAAACACTGGCCACACAGACACGATATGATGCAATAGATTTCCTGGAAGGAGAAAATATGTTGGAAGCAATTTTGTGCAACTTTCATTTCAACTACAGCTTCTGACATAATGGAAAAATCTACCAGGCCTCACTAGGTTCATATTGACTGAGTTTCAAAACGATGGATGCTAAAAAGTTCCAGCTATAGATCCTGGTGGAGGTCACTGTGTGGGAGAGGGTGGTAATGCTCCTCCATGGCCGACCTAGCTCGATGCCTCTGAGCAACAAGTCTCTGGTAGCGGGCCTGCATCTGGTGGTCTGGGTCCACATTTACCCAGCTGTTGGCCACCCACTTCACACCACGCCTGACAGGACAGTCGCCACGCAAGGAGTACTCATCTAATTCACCCATCCAACCTGAAGGAGGCACAGGAGAAGAAGAAGAGCATTTAAAAAGGAGGAATGAGTGCATCAGCAACAGGAAAGAGGTGACTAAGATCAAAAACAGATACACATCAATAAGAAAACCTAATTGATATTTCAGAGGTGACTTCTCTCTTTATTAAGATTAATCCACAATGTTGTCACCGTGCACCGAGATCGTAGCACTGTTATGATGACCATATAACTCAGTCTCCATAATTTCAGTATCTTGCGGTAGAGCCGTTGTTAAGCTGCTCTGCTCTTCCCTGAACCAGTCAGATCCAAGAACTCAAAGAACTTATGACAGAACAGACAACTAAGTTGCAAACACATGCACTGTGTAGAAAGGGAGAGAAAAAAGCAGAAAAAAGTAAAAACTAAATATTTCCTTTGGCAAAAACTATGTTTCCCCACAGACTGTCTGTCATCTACCTATCAGCTGATTCTGGAAAACTTATTTTCCAAATTCTTATAATTATCTCACTGTTTGCATAATCTAAATGGATGACACATTTTCGGTTCAAAATGGCAACGAGAACTTAATTGTGATAAATATCACCTTTGCAAGGTGACAATCCAGAGAAGTTGGGATTAAAAAAGGTACGTGCGCATAGATGAAACAGCTAAAGTCTTCTTTTCTTACCTCTACCATCAGAGAGATGGTTATACCAGAGGAGTGCCGTCCCAGCTGTAGGTTTTATTCTCAGGTTCCCTCTGGCGCACGTCTCTTGGGTGTCTGTCAAATCAACTCCATCCTGGACCAGAGCCTAGGGCACATGAAACTGTAAACAGCTTGTGTCTAATCATTTGTTTTGGCACGCTGTGGTCACGTAGGTGTCAGATTCCTTGTCATGGCTCAGCACCGTCTGTGTCTTATCAGCAGCATTTGGGTCATGCACAATTGTCATCATTTCACAGCTGCACACAGATACGCAGGTTCGTGATTGTGTTTTGTGAAATAACACTCACCCCCTTTTCGTAGGTACGATTGTCTGCCACAGGAAAAGTAGTTTCACCACCTTCCTCGGCAGAACTGAGGTAGAATGACACGGTGAGATACCTGGGATAAAAAAAAAAAAAAAAAAAAAAAGAGAACAAGAAGAAGAACAAGAAGTTAGAGGAAGAAATCTCTCCTAATACACTAAAGAAACATTATATTGTTTTGTGCATCAGTTTTAAATAACTGTCTGGAAGCAATGACTACTGCTAACACATGTACAAGTACATGTCTACTGAAGGTCAGTTTTGCATATGTAAAACACATATAATGAGTGAAGGTGATGACATGAAAAACTAAGCTAACCTGGAGATAACTAAAGTTGTCTATGTCCTGTGTGTGAACTAATTAACTATGAAAACCTAGAGGTCGGCAGTTTAACATAACTATACAGTAAAATACAGTATATCTCATACATACCTGCAAGACACCTCTGTAAGAGCAGATGTGTTTCCTGCCAGTCGTGTGTGTGTGCAGGTCGTCTCTGAATGAGAAGGGCTACTGTCATGGTGGGCATTACAGAAGTCTCCGTGTTCATATCGAATCACCTGCAGTGGCTCACTCAGTTCAACCAATGCAGAGGGCAAACGTGTCAGACCAATTACTCTGTGTAAAAGAAATAAATGGTCAAAATTGCAAATTTACAAATATGGAAGTACGGGCTACTAAGAGCAAGACTAAGAGTGCTGGTGTGTGAGTAGTTACCTGTTCCTGAGTGTCTGCAGCACATGGTGAGATCCCAGACCTTGATAAAGCCATGTATGTTTATTTCTTTGTTTGAAGTGACCACGGAGCTTCCCATTTCTCTGTTGGCCTGAGCGCTGGGACACATCATAAATATGTCTGAAGTCCTCCAAGGTCAGCATCCCTGCAGATGAGGACATTGACACACACAAATCCTTTATTATCATCTACATTATAAATAGCTAAGAAACAAACACACAGTTAAAATATAACCTCATAACCACAGACTTGAAATGACCAAGGTTATAATATTAAACCAGTCTTTCTCTATTCCAGTTCAATTTAGTTCAATCTTAAATTCTTGGACAATGTAGTGACCAGTAGGTTATGACATCTCCCTTCTCTCTCTTCCTCTGTTTCTTTCCCCTTCCCATCCAACTGTATGCTGTTACTCTCAGCTGAATGAATGTTTGGCCCCCATCACTTCCTCTTAGAGACTGTGCTCCAGACGCAACAATAGCACTGGGGTGCCACGGAAGAGGTGACTGAGAAGGGGGAGGGGGTGAGTTAACGAAATAGTGTGGAGGTGGGAATTGGGGGATCCGGGGGAAAATTAAGAGAAAAAGGGGTAGGAGAGTAATCAGTTTTTAATGAGATAGGATGAGGCACATCCGGACCGGGATGTGTACAACGCCTGGCACAATAGCATCATGTCAAAACGGTGTCACCCCTCTTCCGGCCGTGCTACTCACAAAGACTTGCACGCAATCACAACCTCCCGTCAGCCACTGACCATACTTTTACAACAAATCAACCACTACAGAGACACTCACAGATTTAATGGGGAGATTAATCCAACAGATTCATTATGTGATTGAATATGAATTTGGATATGAAATGTTCATCTTGAAGCACTGAGTTAACAAAGTGTAAGGAAAAATTAAAGTGACAAAACCACAGAAATCAGATGAGGAAAAAGTTTATCCTTGGCATCCTTGGAAACTTAACTTTGTTCTAACTTTTCCTGCATTTCTGGTATGGGTCTCAAATAGCTCAATCAGAATCCAAAGACACCCTTCACAACACAAGAAAGTTACAAAGATAAAATAATAACATCACTCCTTTTCAAGTTGCAACTTAAATTGTGTGGTACTTCACTTGTAATTTTAGACTTGTTCTTTCAAGGCCCCAAAACTGAACTCAACTGATTTGCTAAAAGGAATTAGTAAGATTATCCTAGAATGTGCTGACAAACACATGAGCACAAACCTGTTGGGCGAGCTTCAAGACCAGTGAGTATCTGCCGCAAGTTGTCTGGGCTCAACCAAGTTCCATCACGAGAACGTGAATGACTCACAATCTGGAGGAGAGACCAGAAAGTTTTTCTCATATCAGGAAAAAAAACTCTACATGTTCCAACAGTTCTAATTTTTCATTTCTGGGAACTGTTTTTTTTTTTTCTGAAAGTCTATCTGTAATCTCAGCTGTATGGCACATGGGTACAGAATAATTCTAAAAACTATCTTATCACCTCCTGCTTCTGCAGAAAACCATCCTGGTTTAGGTCCAACAGACTGAAGACCTCCTCTGTGCTGAGAGAAAGCAGTGGCTGGTTTGACTCCTCTTGTTCCTGGCTGGGCACTGGCGTCTGGCTCTCCATCAGCCCCTTGAGCTGAGCCAGCTGCACCACCACACGACACTCCTCCTCTGATAGGAAGCCAGGGATCTCTGACAGGAACAGGAAAAAGACAACAGTGGTTGATGTGAGGACACGCTGCTGCCTCCAACATTCAGGATTAGACGCTGCCCGAGTCTACATCATCACTTAAACATTTATTTTTAAAATATGTTGAAAGTTTGAAAAGTCTTCTCACAACCTCTGCACACACACATGTAAAAGAATTGTATTAAACATTAAATGGTCAGTGAGTGAGTGATTGACCTTTAAGTGGATTAAAAGATGCCTGTTAACAGGTCTGGCTTGACCTGTGAGACTACTAAATGGATTAGTTTCAATGGTCAAAACAAACCTTTAAGTATCAAGAGACAGTGAGATACTTTGATCAGTGTATGCTAATAATAACAACATGATTAGGATGTGTAGGCTCTAAATGACAAAAGGCTTCCTACAGTGAAAGAGTAAAAACACTTCTTATTGAAACATGGAAACTGAGAAACTTGTGGCAAAAAGAAGCAAGTATAGAACTTGTTGCTAACAGTTAATAGTTTTCTTTCTTGTATGTTTTAGTAAGTGTTTATGCACAGGGACACTAGTAACAGAGCACACGAGACTGTATCTCAAATGTGTACAACTTATTCCCCTCTGTCACTCCCCAGTGAGTCATTTGTGGTATAGCCTATCCCACTGGGAGGTTTAATAAGTAGCAATACCAGACCTTTCCCATGTGAAGGATATAAACAATCCAGGCTTCTGGGAATTAGTAATTGCTGATATTAATTACTGTGAAGCAATAATAGAATCAGAATTTGATGTACTCGTGTAGTCTCATTTATATATTCTTATTTATAGAAAATACTGTAACAAAGCATTTAACATCAAAACAGTCTCTTTCTTTTCTCTATGTTGGTCTGTTAAATTTAAATCTGTACCTGTGTTATTTTAACACATCTATGTTTCCAAAAACAAACATGTTCTAATTTATGTATTCTATTAGATGTGTAGTGTATTGATTCATTAGGACCTCAAGTGTCTCCGTCTCTCCCTGACCCTCCATGCCTTTAACTCTTCTGCATGTTATTAACATTTATCTCCTCTCGCCCAGAGTTAAGGGAGTGGTAATGATAATCATATCTTTATTATCATTGCACCTATGGCTGTTTTAACTCATTGTAATAGTATGAAATGTCTCTTCCTGCCCCCCTACACCTACCACCCCACCTCCTCCCCTCCCTTTCCTCTTTCTCCTCTTTTCTCTGACTCTGGTCCAGGAGGTTTCTTCTTGTTAAAAGGGAGTTTTTCCTCTCCACTGCTGCTAACAGTTTGCTGTTGGATTTTTCTTTACTATATTGAACAGTGCCTTGAGATAAATATTTTTGTAGGATTACACAAATAAAAGCACTATACAAATAAAACTGTATTGAATTGAAAGTGTGAAGGCAATAGTGTTACATGGTTTCCTCTCCAGCAATCCATCATACACATCAGTCCTCACCTCTCTTAAAAAAAAAAAAAAAACAGCCTTGGGCAGGTTGCCTGCCTATACAGTAGAGGCCTTGTTTGGCACCCGTGTCTTTTACACTGTACCCACTTGGTTAATCCCTATTGTCCAGTCAAGCCTCATTAATCTGGATAACTGATATGAATAAAGGGGGACCGAGCCTCTCTCTCCCTTCTCCCTCCCACCACTGTCTCTTGTTCTCCGGAAAGGAAGTGACCTGCTTGTTTGAACAGGAATCAGGCCATGGCTACACAGCAGGACAAAACCAATTTTATTTGTGTCCTGAGTACAAGTCTACACACATTCACAAAATTGGGTTTGCAGTGTGTGCTTGGTGTCTGTGTATACACCTAGTTCTCTCATGTTCAATCACTTTGGGAGACTCTGTTCATGTTGATGATCTTCTTTTGAATGGTTATAGCTCTGCAAGAATCTCGCCCTGAGGGCAGCTTAATTGTCTCCTTACTATCAAGGACATCTCTCGTCCCTCATAAACAGGATATGTTCATAAAAGGCACAATCCTACCCCTGTAGCAGATGGAGTAGATAAAAAAGGAGTGCAAAAAGCAAAAAGGTCAAGGCGGGACACGGTTAGGCGTGGGTTGGAAGAAAATGTGGGATAAAAGGGGTGGAGGAATTTCACTACATGAGGGCCAGTCTCTTCCTCAGTTCAAGCTGTGGTGATGAAAATGGCAGAAATCCAGAAGTATTCAAATGCCAAATCATCCACATTACTAATCTTGAGGTCTGTCAAACAAACTAAAATCTGCTCATAAAGGCAAGTAGATTGGTATCTCTAATACCACTTTAACATGTGCCCCACCCCTTTTCTCTGCTGTTCTCTACACCTCCCCTTACCCTTTCCTATGCAAATGTCATCACTGCCCACTATAAATACACCTATTTTGCCATCCTCTCCTGCACTGTCACACAAGGGTCTTTTTTTACTCAAGAGACAAATTGCAGGGTTTCTCCTTCTTTCCAACTTCACTCCCAGGATGACTTCAGTGCTCTGTCCTCATTTTAACTCCAGAAAGTCCTCCCATTCAGCCTCTGTACTATTTCTCCTTTTGCTTTCTGTCCCTAGCAGCACATTAGCGCTTGGTGCTGGTAGAGAAAGGACAGGGTTGGAGGGACGAGTGAGGGCTGAAAGTAGTGCTAGATCTCGTGTATCTAGACCAGAAGCTGCAGAGGGAGATGATGGCGAGCTGTGGAGGGACCCAGGTGCAACTACAGGCCTCATGTCTGTGCTTTCTACAGGAGAAGGTGGACTGTGGGAGCCCAGAAGTTCCTCTCGTTGTGTACCTATACCATCCGGAATGGCCCTGTGCCAGAACATTGGTTATGATGCTATGAGGATGCCCAACCTGCTGGGCCATGAATCTCCAGCTGAAGCTGTTCAACAAAGTGCCAGCTGGTTGCCGCTACTTGCCAGAGAATGCCATCCTGACGCCCGCATCTTTCTATGCTCTCTCTTTGCACCCATCTGCCTTGACAGGTAAGTTTGATCATTGGGGTTTTTGTTTCTGTTTCCCCTTCAAGTCACCTTTTAACTTTATATTGCAATTGTGATTTCCACGTGAAAATGTCACTTGATATTGTAGCATAGTAGCCAGGGTCCAGGAGCAAAATCACACTTACAATGGGTTACAATAATTGGAAAAGAAATGATTAAAATGTTAGTGAGTACTGTTTGAGTACTGACAAAGCTGAACATCACCAGGGTCATTGAGGTTCAACGCCCTTCTTAAAGCAATGCAAATTGATCGTAGTCTCTGACAAAAGGCCCTAGTTTCACACAGAAACAAATCCCTCAAAGCACTACAATCACCTTTTAGCACTTCTCAGTTGAGAAAAAAAAAAAGAAGCAGCCAAATGGTATCTAATCAGTGTAGTTTCTTCCCAGCCACTTCCCCACTGCTGATTGAATTCTTTTAATCAATTATTTTCTGTCTGTGTTCCCACTCCATCTCTTCTTTATCAGGTTTATATCACCCTGCAGGAGTTTATGTGAATCTGTACGGGATAGCTGTGCACCAATCATGAGTTGCTATGGTTACCCCTGGCCAGAAATTTTGCGCTGCGACCAGTATCCTGCAGACCATTTCATGTGCATCTCCTCTGTAACCAACTCCACTGTTCTCACAGGGGGGCGTAGAGGTAAGAAATTGACTGCACGGACACATGATTTAGCTGACTTTATTTAACAACCAACTCAATTAGTGGTCTGACCATTTCAGTGCCTGTGGCAAGCTGTCGTGACTGTGAGCTGGAAGAAGCTTCCTCCTCAAAAGACACATTGGAGACCTTTTGTAGGAGTGATTTTGGTGAGTATCAGTATTCTTCCACCACTTTTCTTCTTTCTAGTCCTATTCTTGATTACATATTTTATAAATTCTTCATTAACTCTATACAACAACAAATAACTGGTATCAATTATAATTATGTTTATCTGCTTTCTTCCTAGTTGTGAAACTGCGTCTATCACGGCTCAAGTATAGTCCAATAAGTCTATCTCAGTTCTCGCTGGCTGCCAAGCTGGATGTTCTGAAGCATGGACCCCTGTTAGGTGGACAGATCCGCTCCCACATTGAGCTGTGGCTAGAGAGGGATGCTACCTGCGTGAGGAACATGACACGGCACCACCCACGAGGCGGCACCTTCCTAGTGACAGGCACAGTGCAGGGGGGTCGCCTGGTGGTCAATAAGGCTTACGCTTGGCAAAAACGAGACAAGAACCTGATGGCAGCTGCACGCAAATGGAAACATCACAGATGCAGGATCTAAGATTTGATTAGTAAAGTTGAAAGAACTGAAGCATAGGGGTAGTGCAGAATTTAACCCTAAGCCAAGAGCTGTAAATAATGCTTGGATTAGTCTATTCAAACCATGTTCAAACTTCTGTGGTTGAGGAAGCGATAATACACTAGTCACAAAGGAGCTTATAATGTATCAGCACTCTCCCTCAGGCAGTGGAGGTCAAAGAAATAAAAGGTGTGTATTAGAGAATGTACATAATGTATCTGTGAATTTTAAGTAAATATTACTGCTCTATATTTCTATATCTTGCCAGTTATTCAGATCCTACCCAAAGACTACAATGTACTTACCAAACAGCAGAGGTTTCAAGCTTAGTGTCTTCATGTCATGTGTTCTGTCCGGCACAAGGGACACCTGCTGAACATGTCCCACCTGCAGATGTACAGGAGACGATTATAATGTAGTCACATTAAATCCTAATAGTTTTTTGTTTTTCGTTTTTTTTTTTTTTTTTTTGCACTTTTTGAGTAGCTACTGTTTATTAGTCTGTAAATCACGGTCAATATCCACACTTACTTGGATAACATTACACTTTACTCCTTAAAAACAACACATTTTTTTCATACTGAAAGGATCCCTCTCATCTTACCCGTATCCCCTCAATGCGAGGAAGACTGAAACTTTGAGTGTAGTCCTCTACATGTAGCTCTCTGGGAGCTGGGGCAGGATGGGGTAAAGGGCTGCCACTGTCACTGACTGATGCCGAGGAGGCCCCGTCTCCATTCACCAGATCCCCGGGTCCGTTGTTGTAGTGCACGTAGAGCAGCAGGGCGATAATATTCAGGATGTACACATGAAAGAAGACCATGACCACGACGAAGTAAGCCCGAGAGCAGACATTACTTCTCTGGATGTGGATCCGAGTGGAGCGAAAAGGAGAATTGTATGGCGACGACGATGGTTTGTCACTGACATTGGACTCCTCTTGCTCCAGTAGTTTCTCCAGAGTTTCTTCTATTTCGTCATCCATTTTCGTACCAAACTACAGCAAGTTAATCGCAACGGAAAGCTGCAAGATATCAATTTGCTGGGTAATGTTACCGCCGCTGTCTATCACTTTACGTGTGCTTGATAAGGTTAGCAACCCTAGCTAGCTGCAATGCAAAACCTTCCGCAAACCCCTGGCTGTTTCAGACGAGCGACGCTGTCACTTGTGTTGCTGTTACCCAGAGAAACAGGGCAGCTCTGAGTGAAAAAGCAAATGTGCCACCAGTCGTTTTCTTTAATAAATAAATGGGTCATCATTAACTAGAGACCCGTAATCCCTTGTTAGCTCACTGGGCTGGTTCGCTGCCCCTGACAACCTCCCTAACAACAAGACGGACAAGCTAACGACTGCAGACGAGCTCGTTTCCTGTCCAACAAACCGTTAGCGACCTCTAACGGTCAACGGCCGCAACGCAGGCAAAAATGGAAACTGCAGTTGAATCACTATCAATAAACACTGAATATTATAACCACATGAAGGAACAATTTATTGCAAAGGTTGAGTGTATATAAAGAATACAAGATTTATACATATACATGATTTTTTTTAAAGGTATATGATGTTCTTTGGTAGTTTTGTCTGGTGTCTATAGAGGCCTAAGAGTCACAAACACACAGGGGTTGTTAGATGATAAATTGGGCAGGGTACTTTGGATTTTTATCTAATTGTGATTATTCTAATCTGTTTTGGTGAAACACTGTATGATTTCACTTCTGTTACGTTACCAATGCATATCTGATTCCTGATGTTACATGTCAAAAGTTGGGAACCACTAGTTTTACCATTAGTTTTCACTATTGCATTGTATTTAATAAATTTAGCCTATTATCACGTGTTTTAAATTGAAATCTTAAGATGTAGTAACTAAAGCTATTTAACAAAATGTAGTGAAGTTAAAAACGTTACTTCTGCAAAGTAATGGCATAGACATATAAACCATCTGAGGTTATGAACTTCAGTCTTACCAGTGCAACCAAAAACTCCACAGATTGTTTTGACCAGTAACCCAAACTATTTTGTGATTTTATTTTATCACCCAGTGTTGGTGTTTCAACATAAATGTCACATTCCCAGGACACAATTCTGGGAGAAATATTCTTAGTCTTTATTACTCCACAAGTTGAGGGAATTAGGAGTAAAAAAAAGGTCCAAACTGAAACATCAGAGGCCAACGATGTCATCATTTGTATTTTATAATATTGGTCAAAGTCCAATATCATTGGAGCTTTAATTTTTAAACAGGCAACTGGTTAATGTCCTTCATCACATTGCTCCTGCCTCCTCACTGCCCTCCTCTGTCCAATTGCACAACACTAGTTTTAACACGAATCACGAGTTAAAATTTGTTAGAGATAATCCCGATGAGTTATTTTTGAGGCCCGGAAAAGGTTGGAAGCTGCAGAAAATAGGCTTATATAACTGATTAGTGGCTGCGCAGCCATCAGTGACATTGGTGGACGGCCCTTCTAATCCCCTAATTATATCAATATATACTTAATTCAGCATTCATCTCAAAAATCAAAACTAAAAAAAAATATATATTTGGCCCATAATAACTCCCCTTTACATCTTTTAAAAGGTCAACAATTTAGAAAAGGAATCTGTCATTTCCTGTATTAATGTTACATTAAAATTCATGTTTTCTTTTATTCTGTTTTGCATCTACAGTTATAAATACACTGACTGGTTGAAAGTAGTCCTGTAATAATTCTGTAAGTTATTCAAGTGAATGACTTTGCTTTATGAATGAGAATATGCTGCTGTTGTTTAAATGAACCACACGATGGCGATGAAGACCATCATGAAAACATACCCTCCTTCTCTCCGTCATCATCACCTGTGTTTGCCGTACCATCTGTGATTCCCGGGACTTAAGTGATCTCCTGTAGGGAAAAGGGTTAGAAATTCAGTTTTATCTTTATTTATTTTGTTTTTTTTATTTATTTTTTTTTATTCAAAAATATATATCTGAAGCACGTTATCATAAAATGTCGGCATCACTTCCCCCAGAGTATCACACAGGCTCCATTTGATCACAAGGAGTAAAGAAGATGTTTGTTACTGCACCTACAGTGGTGCGATAACACTGTAATTAAATGTAATCCAGTCATGGCAACTCATCTTGTTTCAGCCTCAGATCACTACAATCTGTCTGGTGCATGTGCACGAGTATGTATTTAAACCTCACCACTTAAGCACCTGAGGTGATATTATTTCAATGGGGGCAAGAGAAACGAATTATCATAATGTTTATGTCTATACATTACTCCACATGGAGTTTTCTTTGAGGTGCTTATTTAAAATTTAAAAGGATCCTGGCTAATTTCCCCTGTGATACCCCCACCACCACCACCAAACACTCCCCAGATTAATCTATTTAACCCCCTTTTTTAATAGAAAAAAAAAGAGTTGGAGGTGGGGGTGGAGGTTAGAGAACCTGACACACACACACACACACACACACACACACACACACACTCTCTCTCTCTCTCTCTCTCTCACACACACACACACACACACACACACACACACACACACACACACACACACACACACACACACACACACACACACACACACACACACACACACACACACACCCCTTGCGGTGTTTTCCGGGATCACGCCACTGCTTCCACTTGGGATCCACACAGCAGCAGCGATATGGCTGATCATCACCGGACGGGACGGTGCTGAGCTGATTGGAAGCGAAAGTAAAGAGAAATAATGCTTTATTACAAACCAACGATGCAGCCATTCAGGCGAAGGGACACTGCGACACACCGCGAAACCCTGGGATAAGAGTTATAACACGGGTAATAAGGTAATCTGGTGTGTTTTTACAGCAAAGTAGTTGGAGGAACTTGTCGCAGTGGATTCAACCCAGCGTGCTGCCTGGATTATCACACACACACAAGTGGAACAATAGTCTCCTGCAGCAGAAACACACGAGCAGGTCAGTGGTTTGTTTATGTCCACATCTGGTTTTTACTCCACGTTTTTTCTCTTTTCTTTTATCATGTAATGTCAGTGCTGGGACAAAAACAACAACGACAACCACGATTGCCCCCAATCACCTGACATTGCAGGTGGGAGTTATTTTGCCACTCGTTAAAAACAAAAGGGATTTGTTTTTGGTGTTTTTTTTACTGGGTTAATACTGCGTAAGTGTGCGCCCGGTGCTCCAGGTTCACTATACAAAATCTGAATCGCTGTGGTTTGATTTAAGTGACACTATAGCAGATAAAATAGCAATAAGAGGTAGATTGTACCGATTTTAATTTACTAAAGGGAAATATTTGTGTTTTTTCTCCTCGGTTGAATCCAAATCCAACACAGTCTCCGAGTTGATCTCGGGTCTATTTCCACAGAGTTTCAGAGTGAGTCGGATCGCTGTGCAACTTTTTCTTTGCCCTGACTGACTCCCCTCCTCCCGGATACTTGCGTCAGGAAAACACGGGGAGAGAGGAGCTGACCGAAAACGCAAAGGGCCTGGAAGGTGGAGGAATTCGTGTTACACCAGCCAGGCCACACAGCCACGCACCGACCGCCCGCGTGTTCACCCCCGTGTCCCGTGATATTTGTCGTGAGACTCGCCTCCGTGCGCTCTGAACCTTCTCATGTCGAGTGGAACATGGGATATTAACGCCGCGTCCGTACAACGCTACAGTCCCAACCGGTCCGACGGTCCTGCAGTGTTGTCGATTACCGCGTGGATGTTTCCACAGATGGCGCACCGTGTCTAAACACACATACAGGTCGAGAAATAAATAACGAAGGAGGGAAATCAACATTTAGCTTCTTAAGTTGTGTGTCGTGGGGAATCGTTTAGCACAACATTATTTTTTTTCTGTCCATCTCAATGTGGGATGTCCAGATTGAAAATCATGCGCATTCGTCAATGCCTTTGCCCTTGTGTTGCACCCTAAATCAAACATCTCACCAGTAACTCACAGAAGTCCCACTCCTGTGTTAATATATTAATATTAACACAGGAGTGGGACAACTGTGGGTTACTGGTGACCAAGATACTGGTGACTAAAATAGCATAAAAATATATTACTGTGTATATTTTTATCCTATCTTAGTGTCTTGGTGCAACAATGACAAAATTACAGTTTTGGTTATATAGCTTACAATCTTTAGAAATATCATAAAAAAAAAAAAAAAGACTTTTGTTGCATATTTGCATGCATTTACTTTTTTGCAAACATGCTCGTATTTTGGCTCAAAGTAGTTTCTCGAAACTAGTTAAGAAACTAGTTATGCAGCTGCACCAGATTCACCTACATCTGTGTCTTCTGCTTTCACTGTCATCCTGTCAAAGTGTCCTAAAATCATGTATAATGATCCAAAACTATGAAATTTCATCTGGCCAATCATTCAACTACACTGTGCATCATTTTAGGATGAAATGATGATGATTATTATATCATGTCTTTGGAAAAAAAAATTAGTACTGGCATTAAAGTTTTATCTGATGTAAAAGTAAATAGTATTATACTATATTTAATTTTTGCACCCATCTTACATGTATATAATATAAAAAAGGAAAAAAAATGAAATTTGATGTTGTGACAATGAATCCAGCGGCATTATTCAGGCCTAAGTAAAGTTTCAAGAATGTTTCTGCACTTTGTTTGACCCCTTTGAGCCAAATCTCTCTAAAATCGTGGCAGCAGGCACCTAGTTCTCCTTCCTCCTCTTGTGGCTGAAACTGGCATTTCAGATCTTTTTGCAGTCCTGTCCTATTTTTTTTTTCTGCTTATTCATTCATCTTCTTTCCATCATTCTGCTTATTTTACTTTGGAGAGTTACATGAAGTGGTTGAAGAGATACTGAGGACGAGCCACTGGGTTTATAAGAGGATCTTTCAGGGTCATCTGGTTGTTTATGTGTGTGTTTGTGTGGCTGCATGTATGATTGTGTAGTTGGGCAGATTTGTGCATTACTCATGCATCCTCAGGCCACTGTACCAAGCAGTGCCACAGAGTGCCCGTCACACTCTGCCACATTGTATGCGTGTGTATGCATGCGTATGATTCATGCGCGGCTGAATAGCCAAAAAAATGCTTGTTTGTTTGACATGAAAAGGAAACAAAGAGAAGTACAGGAGGTAAGACGATATCTAGCTGAAACTAAATAATCCCATGGTCATACAAGCTGTCAAAAACTTCCATTCTGTTCCGATGAAATACTTCTCAGTATCTTTGCGTGTTTGTGCATCAGTATGTCAAACATGCAGTTAGCTGCCTTGTGTATTGTGTGTGTGGATCCTGCAGACTCAGGTCTTCAGGTTTGTTCATTCATTGCCTCCGAGAGGCAGAATTGGCAGAGTAATCCCAGAGCTAGGCTGGCAAGGATTGAATGCTGCAGTGCTGTGTGAAATCCCAACTTCTCAAACACTATGTTACTTAAAGTTTTTTGTTTTTTACAGCGGAGTGTGTGAGTCTGTAATATGATGGAGAGTGTGGAGATTCGGAGAGACAAGAGAAATGAGAGTCATGAATTCTCAGCTTTTTGCCTGTCTCTGTTTTCTTTCTTCTACTCTTCACCTCAGAGACAGAAACTGCGGTTCCAGACTGGGCCTGTAGCCTAGCAACCCAAATGGTGTGTGTGTCTTGAATAAACCAGACTGTGTTTCTCCTCTGTCCTCTCCAGGGGTGTGTCAGTTCACCTCACCTCTATGCTGCCACATCCATGCAACCACCCACCCACACACACATATACACACGGAAACAGATGCGCACATGCTCACAGATGACACACAAATCAAGTCAGTGCGAAGTTGGAGAATGTTTTACTTCTTCACGTCTTTGTATCACTTACTTATTAATCACCATTGATGAATTGTGAACTTATCAATGGTGCCATGGTTTACTTTCAAACACTAGCAAAACAGCAGGAGAGCCTGTACTGTCTTTGAAGGAGTGAGAGAGTGGCCTCCGTCATCTGGACTGTGTCTCTCTGTTTAGTGGGAGTTATATATCCGAGCTGTTCGTGGTTTGCTGGGTGTCTGGTGAGTGTGGCCTGCACATGCTGCAGTCTGGAGCCACATGTCTCGTCCCACTCACTGATGTGCCTCTGCCAAGCCATTGCCACGTCCATCTGCACCAGGCAGGACACAACATTCAATGCACATTCACAACACTTCATTCTTTCTGAAACTTGTTGTGTTCTGAAGTTGACCAACATTGTCATAAACTTCTGAAACACTCCCCAAATTTGTCTTGCATTGTACTTAAGTCTTGTGCTAATTGTAGACTAGTTTAGTTTATTTGCGCTAAACTAATATTGTAGCAAAGACTTAAAATAAGGAAATGTCAACATCGCATCACAACTGGCTAGGAGGATAATTAAAAGTAACATTAAATGTGACATCAGACAAGAATGTTTTTATTTGCATGCATACACTGATATACAGATAATGAGATAGAGTGATGAAAAGTTGTTGGGATGTCTGGCAGTTCATTTTCTAAATGAGAAGATGGAACTTGCACATGAACTAAATAGAAAGTCATTAGTGGATTTTTTTTTAATATTAAATGTATTTTGTGCTGAAGTTGTGGAGCTGTTTACAGGACAAACTACAAACTGTCTTATTTTTTCACAGTATAAATAAATTAGAAAGATATATCATATATAATATGAAATGGCTTCCTGAAGTGTTTCCCATTACGAGCTGTTGGGTAATGACATTTCCACTGCATTAGTGTTTGGGTGAATTCAACAGAGATAAGATGACAACTGAAATGAGTCATTACAGTGTTTCCGTGTGTGTAAATTGGTGCAAGCGCAAGTGTGTGTTAGTGATAACATTGGTATTTCTTTATCTGGCTAAGTAGTGGATTATAATCTGCTGCTGTCTCATGAGGTGAGTAATTTATTCCTGAAAATACATGGTTGGTGGATGCAAGGTTGCATGAGGAGAATCCAATCTTCTCGTTCACACGAGTTTCCTCTTCTCCACTGAAGTCTGGGAAATTATGCAAATGAGGGGGGAGGGAGATTCGTTCCATACTGATAATCCACGGTGACGGATGATATGAAATGAATGTGCGATGCTCTCCTTTGAGTCTTTGTTTCTTTCTTGAACTTTTTTTTCAATCTCATAGGAATGCCTCCGGCTGAGATGCAAACCACATCCAGCTGGACTCTTGTAAATTGGCAGAGGCAACGTTGTTAGCAATGGATACTCGCCTAAACGCATCTTCTAGTGAAATAAAGCCAGTTGTCCTGAATGAGGATAGCTGGGTTTGAATTCCCTCAGAGCACTGACTGCCTCTAATAGGCCTGAAAGACTGAGAGCCTGAAAGGATGAATGGCTTTTGTTGAAGCCTCCAAGGTTGGACACAAAGAGAAAGGCAGTGTGTGTCTGTGCATGCGTGTGTGTGTGTGTGTGTGTGTGTGTGCGTGCGTGTGTGTGTGTGTGTGTGTGTGTGTGTGTGTGTGTGTGCACGTCAGCTCCTAAACCCTTATGGGTTAGATAGAAGAGGCAGGAAGTGGAAGGGAGACAGAAATACTCTGCTGCTTCTACCTCCAGGCCAGTAAAGCAGAACACGATGCACAAAAAGTGATTTCAACACAGTTATGCAAGCACACACATACTGTACATACACACATAAACTAGATTTTAAATGTCTGCTGAGAGGCACTCGTAACAATAACAGTAACTTTGAAAGCTCTGTGACATTGAGAGGTATACGCACATAGAAATACAAAACATACATAGTGGGGTCACCATGGCATATGAAGAGCACTTTACTGGAAAAAATAACATGTGCTTTTCCCTCCATTTCTTTCTCCTGTAAAGCTGCCATATACTAATCTTCCATCTGAGCTTGATTAGGTTTAACCTCTGAAGACTAAGCTATAGATCATGTGTGGTTACGTACGGTATACACAGAGTAGGAGGAACTTTAATTTGTGGGTCATATGATAATTTTGTCTGCCATTGTCGGGATTTGAATACAGTAGAAGTGAACTGTAATTTTTATACTTAATTTCTGATTTCTGATGGAAAAGCTAGTGAAATATGTGCCAAATACAGCTCGTCTGCTCTCGTCTGAAACCTCAGGGGAGTTGCAGAGTCAGCCATTTACATGTTTTTTTTTGTACATTTTTTGTTTGTTGCTCTCTTTCTCTGTGTCTCTCTGGGCCCGTCTCTCTCTCTCTCTCTCTCTCTCTCTCATTTTGTGTCTTTTATTCTGCAGTGTTTGCACTTGGGATACATAACAATGAGAACACACGCCGCGTGAGCAAACACAATCATCGGCAGGCCCAAAGAACTGCAGAAAATGCGCAGAGGCTGCACTGCAGTAGTTTCACTGTACAATGCCGATTAAAGGGGCTCTATCTGTGGATGGTCATAATAAGAACAATGTCCGTGATTGTGATGATGGAGATGCAGGTGGTGCTGAAGATGATAATGATGATGTTTCGTTGCATTTCCATCTCCTCTCCCCTCAGCCCGTGGGCCCTGGTGGTGCGGTTGAGAAGATGGACAGGATGAAGATAATCAAGCGGAGGCTGTCCATGTCTCTACGCAGCGCTCGGCCTGTTGACGACTCCTTGTCTGAATTGGCAGAACAGATGGCCTTGGATGAGCCAAACGCAGCCAGGGACAATGGTGAGACATGTAAACTAGTGCTCTGACATGTACATAGGTACATAGGTACTGTCACACAAGCACACTGTATGTTCGCACATATGTATGTATTTTGAACTATGCATTGAAGTGAGGTGCAGCGTACTCACCATGTAACATACTATACATTGTCACCAAGTCATTAGTCTAGTCTTTTATCACACAGGAGCAGGATAACTAAGTTATTACAGAGTAGTTTGTTATGTAATCCACCAATTAAAGACCTTATACCTTCATATGGAGCACTTTCAGCACACAAGGAAGCATTTACAGATGCAGTGGTTTGCAAATGAAGTTGGATTCGGAGTCAAAATAGAGGTTGTAACTGATCAATGCAAGAAAGTTATGCAAAACAATGGCAGGTATTGCACTGTCCTATACTATTTTATATCTACAGTTTATACTGACCTGTCACATAAAATGATGCATTTGGTGAGGTCTCACAAAAGATGTGTGCTCATGTTTCAAGAATAGGTTTGTATGTTAATATTTATCATATCCGCTGCTCATAAAGTCATACGGTCATGCTTAAAAAATACATACAAAGTTTCAGCCATTTTAACCTTCATCGTCGTTCCCTCATCATCAGCGTTGTCACCATCGCTTCACTGTTCACTCTGCTTCATCAGGTCAGTCATCAAGACTAACGCAAGCGATGCAATGGAAATGTAAGTGAGTTCACAAAGCTGTGTTGTGAATTCATATTCATACATTTGTGTCTTCACTTGAGTGAAACAGAATGTTTTAGTTTGGAGGAGAAAGTGCAAAAAGCAATGTCATTCTGAGTAACTCTGGGTGCCATCTGGTGGGCATCTTCCAGGACTGCAGGTCCCACTTTCAGGGGAAGAAAAAAAAAAATCAGATACCTCACCTGGCAGAAACAGTATGCGAGTGTGAGCAGTCTTTGTGTCTGTTCACGTCTTTATCTTGCTCTCAGGCAGAATCCAGGTCAGAACACACAGCAAGGGAGTTTACCTGTGTTTCAGCAAAACGCTTTTGTCTCGAACAAAAACAGTCAGAGTAAAAAAACCAAAAAGAAATGTCTCAGTGTTCAAATATAGCTGTGCTATGCTGTGTTTTAGGCTAGAGGTGTTGGCTGCCTAGCAGTGTTGATACAAATAGTGATGATGTTTGTTTGGTGTTGCTGCTGTTATTCTGGTTCTGTGCTGCATTATCCAAATCGTCACCTGATTAATGTTAGTCATGGCCATTTCTTTTCCTCCTATTTTCATGTCCTTCTCATTCATCTTTAATAGTTCAAGCTGTGTGAATTCATTTCCAGAGAGTGTGGGGAGCAGGAGAGAGAGTGGGAGGCAGGAAGTGATGCAGAGGAAAGAGAGCAAGAGAGGAACATTAAACTTTAACCACTGCTATACATCTTCTACTTACCATTTTCTATTGCTCTTTTGCTTCACTGTTTTACCCTCCTGACCTACACATCTCTATTTATCTTAGTCAGGCAGTGCAAAAAAAAAAAAAAGTGGTAAAAAAACATTCCTCACATTTTTCACAAGTGCTAATTAGAAAGTATGGTGTGGCTGGTGCTGACTTCAGAGCTGCTCTTCCACTGTGCTCTTGCAGGGTGAATTTCAGGAGAACGTTAAGCTCTAATGCTTGGGGATCACCTTGTGATGTGTAGGAAATGGGGGATTATTAGAAAGAAAACAGATGCGATATGTTGCCCCATCCCTGCTCTGTGAAAAGGATTAATTTATATCAGTAAATGTGAAAGATGGGTGACCAGTTATTTGTTTGTCCATAAGCTTACTTTGACCCACAGACTTTAGTTTAGCCAGCTATATATATAAGCTCTATACAGCTTTATATACGCCTTTTATAAACTCCCTTATCTCCATCATCTGTTTCCTACGGTCTGTTTGGTAGTTTCTTGTGTGTACGTCTCTTTCTTTTCTTGATCAGTCTGACTCAACATATTTCCATCATACACACATCATGACATATACACTTTCCATCGCTGTTTTTTTTTACTGTGTGCCATGACTGTTTCCTTTTTTAACATGAGCACAGTTGCGTTCCCACCTTTTTATCTATCAATACTACACAGTACACTGTTCCTACATGTTATGCTACCTTTCTGTGTCTGGTCTCTGTGTGACCTTGTGTCGTGTCTTTTCTTCTTCTTCTCTTTTTTGTCCTGTTCCCTCCTGTGATTCCTTTCATCTGCCTATTTCTATTTTGCTGCCTCTGTTCTCTTTCCTCTCTTCTGTTCATCAACTTTTAATCCCTCATTCTTCAACCTGCTTTTTCTGGGTTTGACCTCTCTCTCCCCTTGCTTTTTCTTTCTTTTTTTGTCAACCTGCTTTCTCGTTCCGTGTTTTTTTTTTTTTCTGGAACTTTTTCCCCTTGGTCCCCCCCTCTCTTTGCCTGTCCGTCTACATCATGTATCTCAGAGCCCGTGGTGGTGTGCGCCGTGCACCCTCCCGCCTCCCATAGTGCTCCCTCCTTCCTGCGTCAATACGCTGGTCATCTGGGCCGTACTGCCCTGCGCAGAGAACCAGGTGGGGGGCTGGAAAGAGACAGAGCCTTCCTGAGCCTGCACAGGACTGGATCTCTGGGTACATACATACACACACACACACATACATTTACATGGTGATGTATGCATACAATTATAAACACACAGACATTTACTTTTTATTGATAATAAAAAAAAAAGTTTGATTTATTTTTTATTTTCTGTACTGTGACTTCCTGTCACAGTGTCACACCTGTATTTACTCAATTGCTACACTTGCTATTGCTATACTTTTACTTTACATTTTAAGAGAGATTCTCCACATAAAAGACACAATCAATTCATAAAATGAAATGAATTGTAACAGATTTAATTATCCCACTCTATAAGGTACATTACATATAAAATAGTTAACTTCAGCAAGCTACAGCATAAAATGTTGTATACACAGTTCTGCACCATTAAGAATAATGTCATAATATAGTCAAACACAGACAGAAGACACTGTGCTGCCTTATTAGTCTAAGTCTGTTCTGCTACTACTAATGGTACTTGTGTCTTAGTTAGATTTAAAATACAGGACTTTTTATTGTAAAATATTATTTGAAAATGAGGCATTGCTGCTTTAACTAAACTTCTCTCAGCACTGTGACAAACATGCTCCTTTACAACCCACACTGTTTCTACTGTCATTCCAAGCCAATTTGTCTTTTGTCATTGTCTTTGTTACAACAACATTTCCTACATATTTTCACTTCTGTGTTTCAGTAGTTAAGTAAACAGATTTTTTCTGTGTATTTCTGGCATTGCATGCATTAAGAATAACCAGATATTCACTTATGGATATTATACTGTATATATTATATGACAGTCTTTATATACTGTATATTTTTTCTAGAACAAAATGGAATGTTTGAGCAATACTGCCATCTGTGGGTGGAAACACACACACACCAAGTGTGCATACACACTCGCACACATCATGTTGATGTCAGTTTTAGGTGTAACTGTAACTTGTGAGTGTGTGTGCTTGTTTTTGTCTATGCATGTATGTATGTATGTATGCGTGTTGGCAGTGAGCGTAAACAGTATGTACTGACACTTTGCTGTACACATCTTAAAGGCTGCGACTCTAATGATCTTAATCTAACATAGACGCAAACACACATGTGCACACGTTCACTACACACACAATGCTCACACACTCACTTTTTCCTTGTGTCTGTCTGCGTTATGGAAGGGAACATGTGGTCCGTGGTTCTATGGATTCTCATAATCTCATTTCCCACTGCGGCAGAGCAGCTTACATCAGGAGCAGTGGGACAGAGCGTGGAGGGGAAAGTCAAGGATGGAGTAAAAGAGAGAAAAGAGCTAAGGCCTGGTTGCTGGATGGATTTAGAATGAAATGGAGCTTACAAAAGAGTGAAAGATTGATTTATGAGGCTGTGAATGATGGGGAGGAAGAAAAGAAAGGTGGGAGCAGATAGGCAAATGGGTTGGAGAGGGTTAATTCCACAATGGCTTCTTGAGTATTTGTAGTAGCTTTATGTTGAGTTGGGCCTGAGTCTTCAGCTGCATGAACTGTAGAATGACCATGCATCAATTGAACTGGTTAGAGAACTGGTCTTGTAACAGGATGTTACTATTCTTTGCAATCCCAAAAGCTGGGGATATAAAAATAAATGGAAGAACAAAATTTTAATGAGCCCTGTAATAAAATTGGGACACCAACTTAGGGATGGGTATTGTGTGAACACTCTCAGTATTATTGCTAAATTTTTCATTTTTCAGCTACTTAATGTTAAATGTTGTGTAAGAATGTGTATTTTATACTGCTGATCTCCTCAAACACTCAGTTACAGTTTTCAGTACTCGATGGTTTCCAATTGTTGTTACCAACAAAAAATATTGAGGAAGTATTGAGTGTTTGCTTTGGGTGATTTTATAGGTAAAAATAAACATGTCAGTCAGTGCTCTCCTCTAATGGAGAAATATTAGTAATATGTAGAAATATGTGAACGTACCAGTCTTAAGCCTACAGTCTGCTGATCTGGCAGAGTGACTTCATTCTTTGGAGTCCATAGCTGTCTCTGAGCTCAGAAAAGCCCTAATAAGGATGCAGTTTGACGCAGAACCTAGAATAGGTTCTGCTATTCTATTATTAAAATCTTGATAAGGTGTAGTTTGAAATGTTAAGCGGTACACCGTGTGTCTGCGTGTGTTGTATGAGTGTGTTTCCCACTGGTTGGTTGGTCTCGCTGACTCACTGTGTGCCACTCAGCAGTCAGAGCACGTCGCAGCCTTTAATAGAGCGACATGATGATGCAATCTCTCTTTCCTGCTGCACTAAAGAGATTACCCACCCTTTCTCTCTCTCTCTCTCTCCCTCCCTACCTCTGTCTTTTTTCTTCTTCTAACTTGCTCTATCTATTCAATTGACACATTTTTCATCTGTATAAGTGGGCTTGACTTAGACGGTTATGTGTATATGTTAGAGGTGTCTGGCAGGTTGCCAGAGTCAGAGAGCTTTTAAAGGTTTGTGATTCATCTGTTGCTAACTGGGCCAACACCCACTTCCACCTCACTGTACTTACAGTCTGGAAAGATGAACACTGCACTTTGCATTTTAGCTTTTCACTACTACCTCACTTTTCTCTCTCTTCCTCTCTCTCTCTGTAAAGATCTGTATTTGATTGCACAGTTGAGGATTATTCGGACCGCCTGTCTGTGTTGCTGAGAGAGAGGACCCTGCTGAAAAGCTGCCTACTCTTCTCAAAACCTGTCGCAGGCTGCTATTTCTGATACAGTCACAGATGTCTCCCTCCTC
The DNA here is from genome assembly GCA_016801845.1 of Polydactylus sextarius. NCBI lineage: Eukaryota > Metazoa > Chordata > Actinopteri > Polynemidae > Polydactylus > Polydactylus sextarius. The sequence continues at coordinate 13,016,747 of CM028909.1, forward strand.
ACATTCTTTTGTCTCCTCTGTCTCTCTCTCACCAAATACATTGAAATTCTATATTTAACCTCCAGATAAAAAGCAGAATGGGTTAAAGATAAAAAGATTGGGAAGATTTTTAGATGAGCTTCTTCTCTCCCTTTGTATTGTACACTATGAAAGACCCTGCCTGTGCCAGAAATTTAATGTAATGCATTAACACTGCATTAATCGCTGTAGCCCTCTCCTTCTCTCTCTCTACACTCTTAGGCATCCATTTGCTCACATTAACCCTCTTTGCTCACTCCCAGATCAGGTTTAATAAGAACAATCGAGTGGGCTCCTTTTTCGTAGATGGTCTTGTAAGCTTTTATGAGTGCTGGGGCTGCTTGCTCAAGGCTAAAAAGATGTTGCTAAAGAATGCTGGTGATTTTCAGTGTTATGTAGGAAAGAGAGGAGGGGGTGGGGCATTGGGGACCATAGTAGCTTACAGTAGGCACTCTGGTCCTAGTAATTGAATAATATGATTCCTTGGATGCAGATAAAAGGTTTAGACGTAATTACTGTGTTTTAAATTCTCCCTCTTTGCAGTCGCATGTGCATTTTTCTGTGTGTGCATGCTCCTCCAGGATGTTTTATGCATTTTGATTGATCTAACTAGTCTGGAGACAGACTGTGGTATTTGTGGCAATGATAAATAAAACAATATATTCGATAGAGATGTTTAAAACATAGCAGCAGTGATGGCAGTGGATGAGACCTTGAAGGGAGCAAAACAGCAGTGTGGAGGTGGCTGCAGAGCAATCTTTGGTATACAGTTGCACTTGTGCATATAAAGAGGCAGAGAGACAGTGATGGGTCCTTGACGTTTTAAACTGCCAGAGGCTCAAGGATACAGCATTCCACATCAATATATGTCTGTCAATGCACTGTAAATGGTCATTACTCATTACTTGAACCTCACTGAAATTATGGCTGTTTTCTTTGGGCTCATTTCTCTTTAAGGATCTTTCATGTACTTGAAGTGAACAGTGCACGCTTCCTCCCAAATATTTATTGTCATATACTTTCTACACTGAGCTAGATCAAAATGGTTTTAGGATATGTTTAGTATTCGTTATGTGAATGATCTCATATACAGTATGTACTTATCTAAGCAAATGATGTGCCATTTTATTTTGGCTGCTGTACGATGGAGTGTTTGTTTTAACAAATTATAATAATTACGTGCATCATTATTGATATGTGGGGTGTGTGAGCCTCTTTACACACGTGTGTTTTGTTAGCTAAGGCCTATAAACCAACCTGATTATTGACAAGAAGGGAGAGGTGAGGTTTTATGTTAACAGAATAATGTGCTGATCCTTGAGAATATTAAGAACAAAGGCAGCATTTGAGAGTCGCTGACATTTTGGATGCACACTGATTTAATGTTAGTTTATGGCAAACACACTAGTTGCATTGTATTTTGGCTTTAGCGCTGGATAATCTCTTCTGTATAAAAGACTCACACTTAAAGGATCACTATTGTTGATACACTATGTAAACAATAACTGTAGTGAGTAAAGGAGGAGTTCATTTTAACGACCTATTGTATTGTTATTAAGTAGCCATTTCAACATTCTGTAACAAGGCATATAATTTAAACTGAACAATTAAATATAATATAAAATATAATAGTCAAACAGGAAATGTAACAATAAATAACAATACATGAAGACAGATAGAAACTATTTTTTCTAAGTTTCTCTAAAATTCCATTGTAGTAGAAATTGAAAGTCACTTGAAAACAAAATATCAGGTTCAACCACTGTACCTGGATAAACACAGTTACTTATAATCAAAGTTTGTAACCTAGAACGATAGAACACAGTGAACCTTCACCAGTGACTGTGTTAAAAGGTGTGACAACTGTAAACAGTCATACAAGTGATGTCACCATGAAACAGTCCATTGCTTTAGATATGAGGTCAATCCCTCAGTGTTTTATTACTACAGGAAAAAGATAACATTATGGTAGTAATGGGACCTTTAATCTTGCTGGTTATAAAACAGAACATGATCGAAAGTTTGGTATCTGTACAAAGAAATACAGCAACATCCCACTGAATACTTCCTTGTTTATGATTAGTATAAGGAATGTAATTGTGACTTGTCTACGTGCTCTGCTTGGTGTGTGTGTGTGTGTGTGTGTGTGTGTGTGGGTTGAGTATGAGTAATGGCCTGTGCTTCGGGTCTGTGGGGACGGATGGAGGAAGAAGGAGAAAGAGAAAGGTAGAGAAAATGTTTGAGAGGGGGAAGATGGGAGCTAGGACACCAGAGGCGTCACTCAAAAGCCTCAGGGTTTCAATTTCTGTGCTAGATACGGATAAGGATGGCAAGGCAGAGGGTGGAGAGGAGGGAAGAAGCAAGCGAGAGGGAAAGCGAATGAGATAAAGTGATAGAGACGGACTGCAAGAAAGAGGCTGATCAGGCAGAAAATGTTGTCATCAGCTCCTGGACAGAAAGAGTGGAAGGCTGTGCCGTATATTCATCACCATCTCTGGACTCAGACAGAGACAGGAAGAGCGAGGGAGGGAGAGATAGCGACAGGAGGCTGGAAAGAGGGACGGAGAGAGAGAGAGAGAGAAAGAAAGAAAGATTGGTATCACATGAGAGGGAGGAGAGTAATAGCAAGGTGAGGGGAGGGACCAGGAATACTTACAACACTGAAAGCATTGATAGGGGCGCCAGAGGCAAGGAGGCAGCAATCGAGAAAGCGGAGTGAAGAGAGGAAGAGCTCTACAACAGCCTGAGAGAGCAGTGTGCTGAATAACATTCGAAGAACAGGGAGGACAAAGGGAGGAGATCTGACAGAGAAGGAGAAAAAGAGGACAAAAGATGAAGACACAGGAGTAACCAGGGAGAGAGTGTACAAGGAAGGGCTGGGACCCAAAAGAGGTCAGATAGTTGAACACCAGACAGATGAAAGTGTTTTTCCTCCTAGAGGGAGCTGTAAGTTTGGGTCTGGACTTGTTTGTGTGTGTGTGTTTCATAGATGGAGACAGAACACCTGTTATTTTTCCCGTAGATGGGGTGTAACAGTTTTCAGCATGCGTGATTTGGACCGTCTCTGCAGCATTTTGCCTACCTGCACAGTGTTTGACCTTCCTTAGTCAGCAAGCAGAGTGTGACTGCGGAGAGAGAAAAAGAGCAAGAAAGAGGGAGAGGGAGTGTCTACAGGAGACAGAGGAAGAGAGAGAGAGAGAGAGAGAGAGAGAGAGGGAGGAGGGAGGGAGGGAGGGAGGGAGAGTGAGTTAAAGTAGAGTAGTAGTCAAGGGTGTTCTTGCTTTGTGACTGGTGAGTCTGTGCAGTCTCTACTGTCTTCCCTAAGCTAGAACTGTGCTCTACAGCGTGGAGCTCTCCTGGAAGTAATGAGGAAGCTGAAGGTTGGATTTGACCCTTAAATACTTTAAAGATCCTTAAAACCTGGGGCCTGCCCAGACTGCATGACTGGACACCCCAACTGAACTCAAAACGGTCTCAACTCCTGACGGAAAAAATTTGAAAAGGCCTTTCTTTGTGAAATGAATTTTTAAATTTTTATACGCACTTCCTGCTATAGCTCTTTGAATCCTCTGGAACGATGGATATGTCAGGCAACCCCCAAGGGGGCCCTGCACGTGCTCCCAGGGTGGGAGATACTAAAATTGGGGAAAACAGAATGGGAGAGGGGGTAAGAGTGGTGGAACGAGACACCCCACTGAGGCTGTCCCCTTTCCGTATGCTTCGAGTTCTGGACTCATGCCGCCCTCCTGGAAATCGTATTGGTGAGTCTCTGTCATCTTTGATATCAAGTTCATGTACATCCTAATCCTACTTTTTCAGATCCAAACCAGTCTCCAAGAATATACCAATCAGATGACAGTTTTTATAATGAAATAAAGTCTATTACTTTTTAACGGTTTCATTAACATATAATTTAAACGATGATGAAGAAATTAATTCTATTTCATGCCATGTCAAGTCTGAAAATTGATGTATTCCCAGTCCATTTACACATGGGGTATGTGTGTAGATTTCACTCTGTAGAATATTAAATTTAGACCAAACAAGTGCACAGAAGTTGTATTAATTATAAAGACATATATTTATGCTGAGTTGCTTTCTCTCTGAATGTGCCTCTGAACTTATTCATTTTGAAGTTTTAGATCCTATAAGTGGCTAGTTTTTTAAGATTAGAGATGCAGTGGTTTGACCCAGCACAACTTTAGTGATCTCGTAAACTCCTCAGAGAAATGAGGCATCCTTCAAATGGGTCTTTTGAAGTTTATATTCCTTTGCCTGTCAGCACGATGCCTGCAATATCTGTCTTCCTGCCACTCACACCCAAAATCTTACAGTATGATTTCCTGAGCTTAGTAACGGTTTGAGAAGTATTGGCTTAGTGGGGAAAAAAATAGTGAACTTCAAAGTCTTGAAATAAATATTGGGTAATGTGTTTGGATGTGGACAGTACACCCTCGAGCAACCTGCTGAACTAGTTGCCTGGCCTTACAGATTGACCAAAGATTTACAGTAGTCTCTTGAACGTTCTTGAAATGAATCTTACATTTACACTCTTACTTTATTTCTTTTAACATCCTTTCTACTGGCTTTTCAATCATTTTCATCATCATTTTCTGAGGCGTTGCCAAAAGTTGAGATGGATTTACAGCTAAGTGGAGTACATGCACAGTTGGAGGAGGTCTAAAAGCAGCCCACTCACTCTTTCAGAAGTGCTAGCAGGGAGTCAGCAACCTTAAGTAGGCCAGCCGGGCTCCACACGGGGAGGCTGTGGTAGCTCATGACATTTACTGTCTGCTCTTAGTCTGCTATGGAAATGGAGCAGAAAGAAACTGCGGGAGCCTGGAAAAGAACGTCCTGTATGATTAGGAAGTGTTCAAAAGTGTGATTTTGTGTTTATTTTCAGGACAGAAAGTGTGTTGGGATCAGCCAACATATGAGAGACAAATGCTAGTGGTGCATGTGTTAGCAGAACATTGTTATGTTGCTTTGGGGACCCAGGTGATGGAATTTTCCTCCCAGGTCAGACGTCCTGTCTCATCATGTCCCGCATTGGCTTGACTGTTTACGCAAACAGACAAGCTCAAGACCTCACCGAAAGTGAGAAAGAAGCGTGACATAATAGCAGCACTGGATACTCACTCATCGTGAGTGTGCGGTCATGTGTGTGCGTCTGTCAGTATGGAGATATCCTGGATCAATTTCTCCTCTCCCTGGTGTCAGTTATCAGGAGTTTAATGTTTCCCCCTCAGGATGGTGAGGGTTGATTCCTGATATGACTACTCATTGCTACCATCCTTGCGCCTAGATTTGGGACTACATTGAAAAGACTAAATGTTTTACTAAGCATTTACACAGATGGACTGTGTTTGGTTGTGTTTGCTAATAAGCATATGTTTGCTTTTTAGCAAACACAGATAGTGATGGATGTAGACTGAAATAACCAGCTGGGATCTGTACAGATAGTTGGTTGTCAATGTCAGTAAGAAAATATCTGCACATTTAAAATTCTCATTAAAGAAAATCACATTTTAAAATTATAAGAAGCAATTTTCTTGTATTTTAGCAGGTTGATGGAAGATTTAAGTTCACAGTAGAATAACATTAGATTAAACTCCCAATCAAATGATGATGTACGGTAACTATTTTCACATTTTTAGCATATGAGAAATCCATTTTTCATTGAGGGTTATAGGGATAGTTCCATTTTTTGTTAATATTCTCCTCAGAGTCCATATAATATTTTTGAAGTTCTAAGTAGAAAGCTGTAAACTAGCCTGTCCTTTTTGTATCCTAATCTTGATGACATGAAAGACACACACAGATGACCTAGAATCAGCCTCAGTTGGTGTTGCCCCAATCTGCAGCTGCCAGACAATTCATTATAATAAATAGCTTTACCTACGTGGCCCTCAGTCATTCTATCGCATGGCTGAGGTGTCGGCATCACTCAAGGGACTTATTTTTCTCTCCACTTTATCACTTATTCTCACCAAAACCGAAGCCTCTCTCCCCCTTGTTCTCCTTAGCTTCCCTCTATTTTCATTTTTATAGATGTTAAAATAAAATGTTACCAGTTCTAGTGAGTGAGTTTTGACATCTGCCAAGTTCTTCCACCAAAAACAGCACGTACACACAGACAGACTGACACTCACGCCTATTGTGTGTGCTGCACATGACCCAGACTTGAGAGCTATCAGGCATCATGCACTGAAACCGTAAGAGAGAGCGAGACCCTTCCCCCCACGTTTACTCACACACCACTGAAGGAGGCAGTCCTGTCTGCAGCACCGTGACTCATTAATCAGATGGATTCTGGGGGGGAATGGAGGTGTGGGGGGGTTGGTGGGCATAGATGGAAAAGCTCCCATTGCATGCAGGGTAATATCGATCTCCGAGCTCCTCATCTTACCAGTGGCATTTTATACACAGTCGTCTAACACCCCCGCATGGTATGTGGTACAATCCATCATCTGGGAATCCGGGACCCTACTACAGCTTTCACAGAGGGGTGAATGAAATCTAAGAAAGACAAAAGGTTGTGTCCTCTGACGGGCATATGGGGGGAGTAATATAAAGGAAGAGTAAAATAAAAGAGCAATAAAGAAAAAATTGAAAAAACTGTACTAAACATCTGAGGTGAATGAAATTTCAGACTGTTTTAAAGAGAATAATGGAAAATATTCAGTTCAGGTTTAGTCTGTCTGCCCAACAATGTCACAGCGTGCAGTAACAATGTGCCTTTGCCTGTGTCTGTGTGTGTTTTATAGGTATTGTCCACGAGAATGTAAAGATGGGTTCAGACGGAGAGAGCGACCAAGCATCTGGGACGTCCTCAGATGAGGTTCAGAGTCCAGTCAGGGTCCGTATGAGGAACAACCACCATCGGCGCATCTCTAATGAAGTACGGGAAGCCAAGATACAACTACTACACACATACACAGGCGCGCACACTTGCTTTTACACATGACATAATGCACTCATACATCTAAACAGTGACAAACACCAGGAAGCAACATTCATTGAGATTCAAAAGTGAATTCACAAATTACTCTTGGGCTCTGTCCAAAAGCATTCATGCCCTGCGTTATTCACTACATTGTAAAGGAAATGTTCACTATAAGAATATATATATAGTCTGTCAAATGCTAGAGCTAGACCAATAAATCTAACATGTTTATATAGAGAGATTTCAGCGAATAAATTGTCTTGTTTTTCAGTCGCAAAATGCTGTGGTCAGTATTTATCTTATCTTTAATAAGACATACGGACCTAGCTTGTTGTTAGTGACCATCAAAATTAGTTATTGACTTTTGGGATAATTTTTGTCCAGGATTTACGACTACAAAATAATGAACCCACTATTTATACAGTATGTCGTTGGTTATTGTGAATGATTTCAGACAGCCTTGCTTTTTTTTCAGCATGTATAATATGTCTGCGTGAATGCAGCTGTGCTATCTGTGGAGAGGTAAATTTGTTTTATTTTGTCACATTCCAGTGTATGTGCTCATGACTCGGTCAAACCATGCCTGTGTGTGTCTCTCTATTTGAGGGAGGTGCAGAGTGATGAGTGCAGCAGTATTACGGGAAATGCCTCTGGACACACAGGCTGCTGCCTTTGACTGCTGTGAACAGGGGAAGGGACTAATTTAGACCATGTTTACCACAGAAAGAGACCGGCAGAAGAGGGAGGGCATAGAGAAAGAGAGGAAAATGCTGGGGTGAGAGGATAATTAAGGAAGCCGCAATAATTATCGGTATGGTAAAAAGAACCAGGGGAACTGGGCTCAGAAATGATAAGACAGAAGAGAGAAGGAGAGATGGAGAGGATGAAATGATGATGGGAGAGAGGAGAAAAACAATATTTCCTCTCAGCTACCCCCCTCTGTTCACCCCTTCCCCCCATCTGCCTTCCTCCCCTCAGGAGTCTGTCCTTCCTCCTCTCCTCTGCTCATGCTCTCCCCTCCTCCTCCTCCTCCTCCTCCTCCTCCTCTTTTCCTCTTTTTCCTCCTCCTCCTCCTCCGAGCATGTGGATGGCACTCTACCACTGTGCCCGCTTCTCTTTCTCTCTCTCTCTCATTCTCTCTGTCAGTGTGTGTGCAGTCATGTGGCAGGTCAGAGACATGCATCGTTAAAAACGCATGTGTGTGAGCATATAGAAAGACACGTTTAAGGAGGACAATGAGGGAGCTACTAGAGTTGTTCTGCATTGTGAGTATGGGGACACGTGCGTGTTTATATGACTCGTTATTCAGTCTGTACTCATGAGTAAGAGGGCATGAGCGTTAGTGTCTTTGTAAACTTGTGTTCATTGTGTTCATCCTTTTGAAAGGGAGCACAGAGAGTACACATGTGAGGATCTGTTGTTTTGGCCATTAGAAGTCACTGGTTTTATGAATGACATGAGATATAAGGTGTATTTTGAAAAAAATATTTATTATATTTTTGCAGTAGCAGTATACATCTTTAGCGTGTTGGGTTGGGTTTTCTTACTTTCTTGTATGTTACATTTTTTGAATCAGACAGCAGAGGTTATTGATGTGTACAGTACTCAATTTCTGTAGGTCATATCATTTTATATGGTTTATTTTCCATATTGTGTTTGTCTGACGTTTTAAGTGAGTGACAATGTGGAGTTTGTCTCTGTCCTAAGGGTTGATGGCTTGTATGTAATACTGTATGTTGTTATGTTAGCCAGTGAGCTCAGATAAAACCATTACAGGCATGAAATCCTTCTGCCTTTTATCCTCAGATATACACACACGACTCTACACTCCCACTAACATTCACATGTAAACACACATATCATTTCACACGAGAACACGTACCATGGGGCTTTTGGGAATGGGCCAACCACTGCTGCCATGGAAACAACAAATGATTGGCACCTTGCCAGTGTACATGTCCTACATGGATAGCATATAGAAGTGTTGCACTATGGGAAAAGTAGCATCACACAAATAGGCATTCCAGAAAGAGCTATGAAATGAAAGATATTCCAGCTGATCTGGAATAGTTTGTTCGGCGTTTATCACTTCACAAATAATCAAAAATAAAAATACCATGCTGACTCAAGTATGAGATAATGTTAAATTATTAAATCTTGATATAACTAGACCATTTTGCAATGGAATCACACCAGCTGCAACACTCATCCACACAAGCACTCAGTAGTCATTAATATATCATTACATGAGTGCCCAGCATTCATGTGGTTAGTGGTTAGATCGCACACATCGTCGAACTGGCTTTTATTTTGATGTCTCACTCACTCACACACCTGTAAAATTTCATGACTGTATCTTGTTGTGAATCCATCACATTGACATCACCTTGAAACAGACACACAAGGAGACAGACTTGCCTCAGACACATGAATATTTGCCAAAGTTCTGAAAACCACTTCAGAAGTCCCTTCTGCTTCAGTAGATGTCTCCAGGACGATATATGCTTTTTCACACACACACACACACACACACACACACACACACACACACACACACACACACACACACACACACAGACACACAAGGTGGAAACAAAATGAGCCATGTCGTCATAACTGATAAAAATGTGGTTAAGAGGCAAGAGATCTATAAATGCGACTAGGAGTCAGAGAGGTGTCAGCTAGAGGGGAAAAAATATCAAGCTTGTTTAACAGCAAAAAGACCAGTTCCAGATGTGTAGCAGATGAGTTCATGAACTTGGGAACAGCGATGTGCCAGCCTTCTCCATCTGCCAACAACGTGTTCTGAAAATTATTGTGAAACTCACTAGCGACTTGTTTGGAACTTGTCCCATTGTGTAGTGGCCTTGGATTTGGCCTTTCATTCAGATGTCTTAGCTAAAACTGTCAGTCACATCATCATTCATTCACAGGAACAGATGGTAACTGTAAACCAAAGGTTTGTATTTGACTGGAGGGAGCTTCTGTTACTTGACAAACTCACTGCCAGGAGGGATGGAAGGAGAAAGCTGATTGTGGTCACAGAACTAGGCCAAGATACCAAAACTTGAGAAAACACTGAGAAAACATTTTGAGGCTGAATCACTGTGATCAGCCAAGTCAAAGTCATTAAAAATGTGAAATGACCAATTGATATGTATTATTCATTTTGTCATAAATATGGTCGGTTTATACACAAATCTGTTGGTCTTGAGATGTCAAGATACATTTGTCATCTGTTACGTTGTTACAGCTAATTTTAAACTAAATTGAAAAGATGACAAAACTCAATTTTTTTTTTTGATTGACTTTTTGGATATCATCTTATCTATGGGTCTTCATGGTCGTACGTAAATATGTATCGGTGTAAATCCCTACTACTCTCATTGGGTTACACATTACAAGCATGGTGCTATTATATCACAATACTAATTAACCTTTTTTTTTTTCTTCTCTTCCTGTGAATCTGTCTCTCTGTTTCAGGACATAAACAAACGTTTGTCTCTCCCAGCTGATATCAGGCTACCGGAGGGCTACTTGGAGAAATTTGCCATGAACAGCCCGCCCTTTGACAAGCCCATGAGCCGTAGGCTACGACGTGCTTCACTGGTCAGTATTTAGTGTGTGTCTGCGTGCGTATTTGCATCTGTGTTTATGTGTGCAAAGCAGTTGAAACTAGTTTTATTTGGTGGTTTTCTTGCTCCCTACTTCTTTTTAGTGCCATTGTGCACTACTAACATGTTTGACTAAGGCCATTATATCAACTGACAGGCACATAAACATAGGTCAGTGTAACAAATGCAGACTCATGTCATACAGCTTACAATGGCACATAATAGGGATGAATAATAAACTGTGTATTATGTATCCAGGCCAAGAGTATTATGAAACTTGGGCTGGGAGAAAGGAGATGTTAGCTACTAGATGGACAGAGTGGGATGAAGGGTCAGAGCAGGCAGATAATCATGAATATGCAACACGTCCCTTCACGCTCTTTTGTATAGCTGAAGCACTCCTGCTCATTCACTTGGTTTTATTTTTGTCACACTTAAATCTACATCACTCCTTTGTTTCTCCCATCACTCACATTTTCTCAAGTTTCTCCTAAATAGACCACAGAATAAAAAAATAGATTCAGTCTTCTTAAAACAAGATTACCCAAAGCTTGGATATTCTATGGGAAAGCATAAAGGATTCGCTCTCCATCAACTATTTTTGCTGTAATTGTTGAACAGGCATGGTGCCCTGCCTCCAGCTCTCCGCTTGAGGCGATTTAATGATGCAGCTTTTTCTGCGGGAGTCTCACAGAGATGAAAGGAAAGAATGTTGGAAGGGAGGTTTGCAGGGAAAAGGAGTGGATTATGGTGCAAGTGCACATCAGAAGACGAGGAGAGTCTGTAGAGGTGTTAGTGTCTTATAAATGACTGGCAGATGTTTTCCTCCATTGTCAAATTGTGTAAGTGTCAGTGTATCTTCTGGATTTGCTGTATGTACGTGATGTAATAGACCAATCAATAATTCAGCAGCAGCGTTCGACTCATACGCTGCAGCTCCGCTCCTGACTAGGATTACATGCTGAGACATGTTGAAGTGAGCCAGAGAGAGCAAGGAAGAGAGAAGAAATGACGCAGAGGGGTGACAAGAGGAAAGTCGAGAAACTAATGACACGGGGACATGATTTAATAAGTGAAAACAAGAACAAGAAACAAATATGTAGAGGGGAGTTTAAGAAAAGATAAATGGCTGCTGCACTAAAAGTTTAAACCAGCCTGTACTCCACTGCAGAGTGTATGTAGGAAAGTATAATAAGTAATAATATTTTTTTTTTTTTTTTTTTTTTATTAAAGTGGCTCATATTTTTTTTTAGGATGGTGCAACCATGCAGAAATATGTTGCTGAGTGTGCAGTAAACTATTTGCACTGTTCATTTGATATGTTTCAGGCCTGCTTTTGCACCTTGGGTCAGTCAGAGCACCTGTAGCTGCAGCTAACGAGAGGTTTGATGAGTCAGTACCTTGACCACATTAAAGATGTTTGTATATAAAAAGTTTTTTAACGTCTTTATCTCCCACTGTGAGTGTTTCGGTAACTGTCTTACAAAAGAACAAGCAAGCGTCTTTAGTTACGCTTTACCTGAATGAGTTTAAGCTTTAAAAAGACAGTCTGAGTCTGAGCACAGTGTTGTAACGCTTGTCATTTGTTACCGTAACGTAGAACATATGTTCGGTGTCCCATAACAGAGGCTTGCATCTGAAACCGTGTATTTTGATCTTTGAATCGCTTCCAGTGTAATGTAAGTGAAGTTGGTTGATATCAGTTTTCTCGTCATTGATAATCAATTATTCACTGTAGTCCAATAAGGTTCAGTGTTCCATGGTGCTGAGGAAAGAGATGCCATTTTATCTCAAACCACAACACTTAATGGTGCTACTTAACACTTGCTTTTTAACTCATTCAACCCGGTAGTGACCATAGAAAAAACATATGCAGTTGTATCCTGTTGTTAACTGATGAAAACCATCAGTGTCAGTCCAGTTCTTTGGCTCAAACCCTGCCTGTTCTTATTGGTGGGTTTACATGTAAAAGGTGACACAGAACAAGATGTTTATTTGTTAATTGATTGCAGTCCTGAGGACTGACTACATCATGTTAATGAAAGGCCTCTTCTATCCGCCCACCTCCCATTGCATGACACCGCTTTTCTTGGCAGAGGGCTGTCATTTCACTCTCTCGCTCAGTACTCTGAATCCATCTTCTTTCTCCATTCTAATTAAAAATGAAATGTAGTCGAGGTCACAGGCTTTCTTATCAATAAACATTCCTCTTCCAATTCTTACTTCTGTTGGTCCACACACACACACACACACACACACAAATATATATATATATATATATATATATATATATATATATATATATATATATATATATATCCTCAGTTCCTGTATGGGGCTCTGACAGGGCACATGTTTTGTTTTTGCTTGGTTTTATGTTGCTTTAATTTTGTCACTAGAACTTGGTCTGACCTAGTTCTGCTGAGTAAGCTCACTGAAGCTTTGAGAGTGAAATGAACCCGTTGCCATCAAAAACACACAACGAAACACACACTCAAAAGGGATCGTAAGGTGCATAGACAGAAAACCTAATTGCACTCTGTAAACTGAGAATGGGCGGAAGATAAAGAGCTTGGCATTTTAGAGACATTTCAAAAAAAGCTGAGAGGCAACAGATTTATTTACTGGAGGCGAGGTGGTGGTGATGTATATGTGGTTTATGTGTTTTTGAACCCTCTGTATGTGTGTGTGTTTTGCTCATGAGACTGAGGCCCCTTCCAAAAGAGCAACACAGCTCAGCAGCAGCTCTTGACAGCTTCTGTCAGAGATGGGAACAGCACGCTTGTGTGTGTGTGACTACAGAGTGAACATTTTTACAGTTGAGCATAGACTTCTTGTTTTGTTACAAATATTCTCTTTCCCACAACTGCACACAATACATCCCCATGCACATACAATACATACATGTGTTCCACAGTTTTTATTTGTGTTTTCTTTGTTCACTGTTTTTTATTATCATTTTTAAGCACAACCAGATATTGTATGATTCAAAAATAAGACAATGCCTGAAAATTAGTGCTATTTGCAATTTGTGCATACCCATGGAAGGACACACACTTGTATCAGTGCGTGTGTGTCTTGAGTCCAAGCTTGTTGTTTTTAGGCATGCCTTTAAAATAGATCACATGCTTCATCTGCTAACTTGGTCACTGGAGACCTCCCACTCGCACACGCACACACACACACACACTCACACACATATTCACACGTATACATGTGTATAGCTGAGAATTGGCCTGGAACTCATATCAGTATCATGATGCGAAAGGCAAACACAAGATTGAGAGATGGGTGGGTGAGGCAGAGAGATTAACACAGATAAAACATGGCTGAAACAACCCTGACAGAGATATACAAATAAGTGAGGAAAGTGACAGGGAGAGGGATAAACAGTGACAGGGTATGTGTACCACAGCTTGACATAGCTACATCCATCTATAATTCATGACCTCGAAACCCAGCGGCCACATACATTATGCAGCTGAACCTTTATTAACTGAGTACAGGATTAATTCAGAATCCCAACTATGCCTGCTGGAAATCGGTAGATATGTTTAGAATTAATATGTAATCCCCATCAAGTTGTCATGAGCAGAACGACTCGTGCCATATTCAGTTTCAGTAGTTCATATTCAGTAGTTCAGTTTTCTTTGCTCTACTGACTTCGTGTGGCCAAATATATATATGCAAGTAAAAATGACGTCACTTTGTTGCATTAAAGAGATGGAAGAAATAAGCAAAGTCTCCCTGTTCACACATGTGCATGTACGTCTGTGTGTGTGTGTGTGTGTGTGTGTGTGTGTGTGTGTGTGTGTGTGTGCGCATATGTGTACATATGATGCGGTGGGTGTGGTGAAAACCAGGGCCTGGAAGGCTACAGAAATGAGCTTGCTCAAATTTTAAATTAAGATATAATATATAGCAGAGACAAGAATTAAGGTTTGCTCAGTGTTCAGGAGCCTCTTAGGAGAATGTGTCTCTGAACGCCTGTCTCGAAAAAGAACCATATTCTTAAAATAACAAATAACTGTAAAAATAGGATGACCTAAACCAGAGAGGATCTTCAGAAAATGTTTCGCTGTCCAATCAGATATATGCCATTCAATTGTGTCTGTTTCCCATGCATAACGTTGTACAAGTGTTTATTCTGAAGTACTGATATGTACCAATTTAATGTGTAGCACAAATGTCAACTAACATGCCGTAAGTGTTGTAGAAACCAAGATGGTATTTTAGCACAAAGATAGAAACCCACTCACAGAATGACAAGTGAAGTGAGTAGGACCCCTGCAGCTATAGGCCAAATGTCAGCAGCAATATTACTGAAATCTGTACGAACAGCTTTGGCTCAGAGGATTTCATTCCAGAGACAGTTTTCTTAAATATAGTGGATTCTGACCAAGTCTGGTCTACAATCAAGTTATAGGGAAAACAAACAAGCGCTGGTTTAGTGATAATTGATAATGTACATTGATAACACTAATAACTTCCTCAACTGTTGTTGTTTTTTCCTTCTAGTCTGAAATTGGCTTTGGGAAACTTGAGACTTACATCAAACTGGACAAACTAGGAGAGGTGGGTTCAATTAAAATGCCTGGGAAAGTGACATGAAGAACTTTTCAAATCCTCAGTTTGCTTAATCTCATAAATGCATTCACATGTTTCTCTAAATCCTTTCGCATGTTTCCCATGTTTCATGTCTCTGCAGGGGACCTATGCCACAGTGTTTAAAGGTCGAAGCAAGTTAACAGACAATTTAGTGGCTCTCAAAGAGATCCGGCTGGAACACGAGGAGGGTGCGCCCTGCACAGCTATTCGTGAAGGTACTGAACTCACTCCTGTTAATGAGTTTAAACCATGTGATCTGAAAGTAAACATTTCTCATGTCAACACAGAACAATGTTGTCAAGGAGCTTGTAGGATCTTGGCAGTGTTGTGGAGTGTCTGTTTATTTTCTAGTGCAATGTAACTCCCAGAACTAGCGGATGTTTTGGATCCCGTCACAGTTTGTCCTGGTTTGATTGACAGTGTGTGATGTGTCTGTCTTCTAGTGTCTCTACTGAAAGACTTGAAGCACGCGAATATTGTCACTCTCCATGACATTATCCACACTGACAAGTGCCTGACACTCGTGTTTGAGTATCTGGTGAGTGACTGCACAGTGAAAATGTATATGTTTGTTATTTTTAAAGAACCCATTAATGTAAATCTACACATTGCGTCTTCTTTCTCTCCTTCCCCCTCACCAGGAAAAAGACTTGAAGCAGTACATGGACGACTGTGGAAGCATCATGAGTGTTCACAATGTCAAGGTAATTCAGTAATACAATAATACACATTATCAGTACTGAAAAATGTATACTTGACACAGTGGGAAAAAAACTGACAGCTTGGATGTTTAATGATGAATCTAAAATGGGTTTCAAATGTTAAATGGTTTTATTGTAATATTAGAATTGTAACAGTAAGATGTGCTCGTTTCTTCTCCTCTCCAGATCTTTTTATTCCAGTTGTTACGAGGTCTGGCGTACTGCCACAGAAGGAAGGTCCTTCACCGAGACCTTAAACCCCAGAACCTGCTTATCAATGAGAAAGGAGAGCTCAAACTAGCAGACTTTGGTACAGTAAAGCTCTTAGTTGAATCATTGTATAATTGTTGTTAATTGTCAATAACAACCTCAGTTTTCAAACCGTGACGTTAGAATATAGTCTCAAAGCAACAATTAGCTGGTAATTGACAGTTACATGCATGGATTTGTAAGTCCCCATTAGTGGCCCTAGAAGCCATACTGCTCCTTACACCCACCAGGACAAATGACTCACCACCCAACACTGCCCTCCTTTGGCAAAATTGAAACATGACATGCAACAGCATGTGATGTTACCAGTATATGGTATACAGTGCTATAGTGTGTCGTGTACAGTATATTCACATTGGAACACTAATCGGATAAATTTGCATGATATAGTGTCTGTTTTTATTTCTGATTGCAGGTTTAGCAAGAGCCAAGTCTGTCCCTACAAAGACTTACTCAAATGAAGTCGTGACATTATGGTACCGACCACCAGATGTACTTCTAGGCTCCACAGAGTACTCTACACCCATAGACATGTGGTGAGTAAGCACACATCTACAGAAAACACACACAACTTTAAAGAAAATAACAAGTTTGAGGCTTGTGTGTAATCTTCATGTTTGTGTCTGAGATGCTTCTGTTAATCCCTCCAGCATCTTTTACCACTAACACTGTCAGCCTTCTGCTGCTCACTGTTATTATACAAAGGCTCAGCAGTGGGTTGGGGGGATATTATGGGATGCCATTTTGTTACGATGGGGTGTTGTACATTTGATTGTATGTTGTGTGATGCATCACCTTTTATAAGATAATTGAAGAACTGATCAAAGGGCATTGTTTTGTAAAGTTATCCTGTATGTTATTGGCACAACTTGATTTTTTTTTACATTTGAATAATTATGGACTCAGTTGTTTACAACTACGTTGTCTTCTTCAACTCAGTACATCTAAAAATGGCTTTATAGTGCAATTGTACATCATGTAACACCCAAATGCTTCTGTCCCTGTGTCCAGGGGTGTGGGCTGTATCTTTTATGAAATGATCACAGGCAGACCCCTCTTCCCAGGATCAACAGTGGAGGATGAACTTCACCTCATATTCCGCATCCTTGGTAAGACAACACCAGTGGAGTTTGGATGAACATTTCCCTCTACAGCAATATAATGCTTTTATTTGTCTGTGTGTGCACATGTGCATGTGTATATGCTCTGCTTATACTGACTGATCTTAACTCTCTTCAACAGGTACTCCTACAGAAGAGACTTGGCCAGGTATCACCACCAGTGAAGAGTTTAAGACATACAATTTCCCCCGATACCACGCAGAGCCTCTGGTCAACCATGCACCGAGGTGTGTAGATTTGAGCGTACGAACACACATCTGTGGGCACAAGTGATATGTTATATGTAATAAGATAAGACACGGGATTGATTTTCAAGAGGGACAGTAGTCAAGTATTTCCGCCTCCATTGAAATGGCAGGAACACTACACTTCTATTTACAGCTTATATCAGCATTTGACTTAACCGATCCCATTCTGCCTCTTCATCATTTTGCTTTCTTTCATACAGAATAGACAACGATGGTCACGACTTACTCTCAGTGCTTCTACAGGTAAAGAACATTGCTCTATACAGATAATAATTCAGTATACATATACCTGTAACACTGAATAAGAGCTAACACTTGTTTCTTTGCCAATCTGTGTCTCTAGTTTGAGGCTAAGAAGCGTGTATCAGCTGAAGATGCTCTCAGACACTCATACTTTAGAAGTCTCGGGGAGCAGGTTCAAACACTGGCTGACAGTGAGTACCTACAGTCTGACTTGTTAGATAAATACTCAGTGTCACACGCAATGTATCACTAACCCTCTGTTGTCATTTTAGCTGCATCCATC
This sequence comes from Polydactylus sextarius, assembly GCA_016801845.1. Lineage (NCBI taxonomy): Eukaryota > Metazoa > Chordata > Actinopteri > Polynemidae > Polydactylus > Polydactylus sextarius. The sequence continues at coordinate 13,034,799 of CM028909.1, forward strand.
TTCTCCATAAAAGGAATCCAGCTCCAGAAAGATCCAGGAAAGAGATCCTCAGTCTACCCAGAGTCAAGTAAGTCCTCCAAGATCGAAAACCAGGGAAGGGAAAATGCAGGGAATGACGAATTCCCCGTGGGAATATGACAGAGAATAGGTCCCATGCTCCCTGTCCTCTTCCTCTTCTCTTGTTTTTTTTTTCTTTGTCTTTGCTCTATGTTGTCTCTCATGCCACTATGTGGTCATACATGTCACACAGTTTCCCAGTCACCAGGCTCATGTGTGCACTACATATAGATCCCTAACTTCAGATGTGTACAGCAGCTACTGCAGTACACTTTAAGGCAATAATAAACCTTGGAAAAAAAAAACTTGGATGACATCTTTTGGGAAGCAGGGTAGGTTGGTGGATGATAATAACTTCACTTTTCATCTAGTGCCAGTTTTCAGTTTATCCAGTACTTTGGTTTGTGATGATGTATCTTCTCATAATCACCAGTTACATCTAAACTTTGTGTATTTTGTAGGGCCAATTAGCCAATATTAGCATACTGAGCATGTAACACTAAATAGGTAATTGTGGTAAACATCAGCATATTTGTGTTTTTGCTGTGAGCATGTTACTGTCCTAACATTAGCATTTAACCTAAAGCATCACTATGCTTAGACACAGCTTCATAGGACCACCAGCATTCCTGTACAATGTGATAGCAACATTGATACAACATTGATTTATACCTACAAATAGGCAGCTAGTAATCAAGTCATCCATAATATTACTGATTTATTCCTCCTGCACCTTACACTACAGGCAAAACAAAGGCCAAAGGCCAACACTGCTTTAAGCAAGGTCAGATTTAAAATAGGTGTGGTAATTACAGTGTAATAATTTACATACAAATATAATAATCTGGCATTGATAGATGCAAATTCATTTTAAAGAATAGCTGTAGACAGAAACCATCATATATTGACCAAGGAGGCTGCTAGTATTGTTGCGGAGCTTATCCTTTGTCTAAAACACTATTCATTAACTGTGCATGCCTGATGTGTCTATTAGTCTTTTCTCAGATTTACTTCAGTGTTTCTGTGTTTATCACAGTCTCAGTCTCTGTGTGTGTGTCTCTTTTGTTCTGTTTCTGCTGCCTTTCTCTCATATTCTGATAAACTGTCCCTTCCTCTTTCTTGGTGCCCACGCTCTCCTCTTTCGCAATGTTCATCTTTTCCTTAATTCTTTCTGTCTCCTCCTGTGTATCCTACTCCGACTCCTCCGTAACACCTCAATATTCCCAACCTCCCCAACCACCCTTCCCCTTAACCCTAAAAAGTGATGGCCCATAAGCTAGGCTCAGCACCCTCGCAGTACTTCCAGAGAGAAGCAGCCAATCCCAGGCCTCAGAGTCACAATCTCTCCTCCACCTCCACTGGCTGAGTGGCCCCTACCATTCTGGTAAATACGGTCTCTTTCATTCTGTCTGTCCTTTGTTCTGTTCCCTTTCTTTTTTTGTATTTTGTGGTTACCTGGCATCTTTTCTTCTGTCCACTCACTTTAGTGGACTAAATGCTGTTACATTTTACCTCCACTCCTTGCATTCCCTGAACCAAACAACCTATTATTTCACAACTTTTAAATTTCCTATCCCTTCTATATATTTTTTCTTTCTATATTTTCTTTAGTCCTCCCCATTCTTGCTGCTCCTTCTGGTCTTCCCTCATATTTCAAGGCACCATCTCAACTTTCACTTACCTAATCCTTTTCTCACAGTGAGACACTCCCAGTGTTTATTTCAGGGATGAGAGGGGGTAACAATATATCCATAATAGAAAAGAATGTGATCCAAGAATGGGGAGTCATTTGATTCTTTTCATTTGCAGTCCTGTTTAGGTTTCTGCAGCGAGAGATGTAACCTTTTTGTTAAGTCTGTAAGTGAGGGTTTGGTGTAGTGAGTGTTTGCTTGGTTGTGTGTTACAAACACACTTTTCTATCAGCATGGAGAAGAGTGTTTGTTTTACCACAGTGTGTTGTATTTACTGGTAAGTATGATTTGACTAGAAAATGTAGATGACACACATAATATTACAGATTATAGAATTTTCAAAATGTTTAACTAACACTTCTATAGTTGCACTATATGGTCAAATGTGCCCAATTCAAGATCCATTAAAAAAAGGGTTTTCAAATCTTTTGAGTTTTTCACATGTGATGACCTAATATCAGCCTCGATATTGCTCCTGTTAATGAATGGATGGAGTAACAGCATTAGAGAAACATCTGGCTGCAACATGTGGTGGTTTTATTGCAGTTGATTAACTTGTAAAAACTTGCAAATTTGTAATTATTTTTATTAAACACTCTGGCTTCTCAAATGTCTTTTCACTGTCTCATACAGAAGTGAATATTTTGTGCTTTTATACAGTTGCACAGACAAAACAAGACATTTAATAATGTTTGAAAATAATTATTAACTTCAAACATACATGACTCCAATGCTTTTGGCCCTATAGTGTATTTTGTGTTATAGGCATGAAGTGAAATTTGCAAGTGTGTGGTGGTGTGTGTGTGTGTGTGCGCGTGCGCGCACGTGTGCATGCGTGTCCCAAACAAATCCAAACCTTTATTTAACATCTTTCTCTCTATTTCTGTCTCTTTCTCTCTCTGTGTCTCTCTCTTTTAGCCCAGGGGAAGAGCAGGAGGCAGAGTGTGTTGTTTTAGTGCTGGCGGGGGCGCTGAAGTGAGGAGGACAGTGACACGTGGAGCTGTCCTGTCAGACATGCATTCACTGACCCTGCCACACACATACTGAAGGAGTGACACACACCCTGCCGCATACATACGCACACACACACACACATACACACACACACACACACACATTGAAGAAGAAAACACACATCAAAATGAAAACACAACCACAGAGAACTAAGGCTGAAGAATTCATACTTGACTTAAAAAAAAAAATACTCAGTTGAATACTAAAGACAGAATAATTAAAAATGAGAAAAGTGTGTGATGCTGGAAGAAAAGTGGGAGACTAGAAGATTCTCCTTGTTGCTGCTACTGTTGCTGTCCAGAAGAGGGCAGCGTTCAGGATGTGGGCTGACTCGGGTTTTTTGAACAGGACTTGCTGCATCAGCTAGCTGTGAGGAGGAAGGAATTAATGTGGACATGATTCACAGGCAAAGGAGAAGAGAGGAACCCCCGTCGCTCTATTTTTTTTTTTTTTTTTTTAGTTTTTGTTTTTGTTTTGGACTGATGTTGTACATAAAGAGACTGAGCTGTAGAACTCTGCTTTTTCATAACACGCCTCAGCCTGAATCCAAACTCTTAATATTGCACCTCAGCCCTAGACCCTCGCCTATCCTCTTGGCCCTTTATTACATAATCTTTAAAAACCACACACACACACACACACACACACAAATCTCTCTCTCTCTCTTTCTCATTCTCTATCTTTCTGTATCTGTCTTAAGTACACAAACTACAAACATAAACACTCACACACTTGAAAGTTAAAAGTGTGTAGATCATTGGAGTTTACAGAGATGAACTTTAGCACCTTATTGTCCAATGGAGGTCAGGGTGGTTGTCATTAAGTTACCTCATCAGTCACTCGCGCAGAGTAGGGTGTAAAGTAAACTTTAGATATTAGACTGAAGAAGAATCAAAATAATGAACCAAAAAAAAAAAAAAAACAGGAAAAACAACAACTTGCTCATTATAGGAAAATGGACAGATGTATTGGACACCATGACACTATAACTAAAAGCTCTCTGCAACTCACAAGCAAGTGGCAGGCACTAATTAGTTTCTTCATACACTCACATGCTGTAAAGAACACTAGGCTGCAAGACACTCCTGTGTCAGTACACAAGAAGGACAACACTATAAGACAGAGAGGTAAAGGAAGTGTACAAATCCTGACCTGCTTATTCTTAGACACCCTTTTCCTCCTTTGCCTTGACTCAGAAGTTGTCGTGGTGTACAGATGTTGATGTTGATGTACTCTTTGCACCTGATTTTATCTCCTTAGATCAAGAATAGACCTTTTAAACAGCCCCCACCTTTATCTGCCCAACTCCACATGCTTTTATTTTTACCCTTTATTTTTATCTGTATATGTGATCCTAATTTTTACTTGTCAGAAGCAATGATAATTCCAGGATGCTGTTCTCAGTCTTTACTGTCCTCCCCCCCTCCCCGGAACAGCTGGCGACTGCCTGGGGACGTGTTGCACATTCCTTGAGCTCAGGACTTATCGGTAGTGTTGTTTTATGGATGCTGTGAGGTACAGCTGGTCTTGTATGTTTCCCCCCAGTAGTGCAGAGTGTGTCGAACATGGTCTGAAACCCTTTGTGAAGAAGAAAAAAAAGAAGAAGAATCATTTTCTCCGCATCAGCCTGTTGGTCGTCTGTGTTATTCATTCTCTGTTAGTTTGACCATCATGTCACAATTTCGAGACTACCTTACCCATGTTTTACTCGTCATCTCTTTAAGCATGTTTGTGTACTGAACACACGGCTGTTATCAGTTGGTATGTGAAATAGCTGCTGCTGGAAAAGGAATACCTCTGCATTGTTTAAATTTAGAATGAGACATGATCTTATCACGTGATTTTTCTTTTTTCTTTTTCCACACCAAACACCACATTAACCTGTAATGGCTCTTCAGTGAGTCTTAGACAGTGACGACAATGACGACACAGTATTCAGCAACAGTGTGATATGCTGTGATGTGCTGCCAACATTGGGACCAGATAGTTTGTATAACAAATCTGACTCAACCTCAAGGTATATAGTACAGTAAAACTGTCATGTTGCCTGTCTAACTGGGCACTGAAGCCTCTTAAATATTTTGCAGGACTTAAAGCACTCAGACACACTGTTGTTTCACGCTGTTATTGTTACAGCCTGCCAGAAACAACAGGACCAAAGTCAATCCTCCAAGCACCAGGTGTTCAAGCACACAACTGTTTCACACACCAATCAGTTGACGTGTCAACATGTACTGTATCTATGAGATGGCTAGAGGGTGTAGATTACAGTCTCCTGCTCCTCAGGCTCGACCTTGGCTCACTTGTGCAGCTTTTTCTCGAAATGGATTCAGAAGAGCTGAAGTGATCCCATGTCGTCGTCTGTCAGAAGGACTACTTATTTACCCAGAGTGTGACAGTATGTAGCATGTACATAGATGATCCCTCACTCTGTATATATAAAAGTGTACAGGTTTGATACGGCTATTCACATTCTGGCTTTTTGTTTTTTTGCTTTTCTTTAATGAAAGTCATAGCAATATTTCTGTAATCAATAAAAAGCCAAGGTAATAGGACAAGTATGATTGCATTTGTGTTTATTTAGAGAGGGGGAAATGACTGTGAATGATCAAACTGTGAGACTTGATTAAACTGATGACAGGTTTATTTTTGTTTAACATGCTGGATCCAAAAGGCTGGAGTGAAGTATCACGCTGCAAAGGAGTGTAACACACTGATAATTTTGATTTTTATCGATGAAAGCCATAAAGGTAATATTAAGGTGACGAAGGTCTGGTTGTGTGTGATGGGTGTGTGCCACATTTGAGCACAGACCTTTAGAAGCAAAGGGGATGTGTACACCTAATAAAAAAAATAAATAAAAATCATGTAAGTACTTTTTTTTTGTCATAAATCTTTGACGGAATACAACACTACCTACACATACTGTATGTGTCTCTTCGACGTTAAAGGGCTTTCTTTGTCAAAAATGCTGATTTAAATCTGTACTAAATACTGCTAATATTGCTCAAGGTATGTTTAAAAAAATTCTTGAAAATCTTGAAAGATCTGTCATTTAAGTGTGACTTTATATGTTGTAATTTTGTAAACATTCACCTAAACATTCACTTAGCTGATTGTAAGCCTCCAGAAATAATCCAGCTACGGATATTATAACAGTGTACATAAACGCAACAAACATGTTCATGTGTATCATTTTTATCAAACCACAAGATTTTACAGAGTTCATAATTAGCATATCAAAGAGTTGTTGTATATATCTGAGTTTTTTATTCCTAAAATGTTTTGTTTTGACACCCTGTGAATTTGACACATCTACCACAAGTGAGATCAAAAAGAATTATTCAACATCAACAGTATCCCTGACAGGGAACAAGACAAATAGATTCTCTTTATTGTTGGAGAACATGAAAAGCTATGACAACTTCAAAACAGACAAGTTTGAACAGACATGGAGACTTGTGGTGTTGGTTTTCCTTTTCACAGCTGCTATGATGTTTTGTTTTTTTAGGACTAGAGAATTTGTAGCATCCATAATTTGTTTATTCATTCACATCAGTCTGAGATAGAAATGTTTAAGATGTAAAATGAATCTTTTCCTTTTCAGTCCAGTTCAGTCCAGAGTGGTATGGTTGATGGTTGAAAGTAGTTCAGATGAGCAGTTGGTGTCTCAGCACCAGTGAGATCACAGGAATACACACTTTTACTCTTTTAAAGATTGTTTAGGTGAGACTTTCTGGCTCTTGAGTGTGGCAACAGTTGTCTCACCCTCAGACATTTGTGGATCTGAAGGCCACAGCTTCCATCCACACAGGATTGTGGGGATAGCGTATCCTCGAAACTGGAAACACACACACACCTAGCATTAACTACACACCGTTAATACAGGAAAATAAGTTTAAATGTTCAAATATAAATCTGTGCGATGAAAAATTACCTGTCTGTTCATGAAAACATATATGATAGGGTTGTAGACAGTGCTGCTTTTAGCCAAATAAACAGGAATAGTAGCAATGACAGGGTCAATATACAGACTGGAGTCTATGATGACAGCTAACGCCATGGCAGCGTATGGCAGCCAGGTGACCAGGAAGGCCAATACCATCACCACCACCATACACGCCACCTGCATCTCAACGCGGCTTGTGCTGCCAGCCTCAGACACCTGCAGTTTGGTCACCTAGGATACCAAGATCAAGCAAAAAGAATTGATTATGACAAAAATAGTCAATAGGAATATACTGTATGTCTATCACCCACCTGTCGTAGGGTCCATAAGAGTCGTGAGTAAGACACCATGATGATGGAGAAGGGCACAGCAAAGCAGACAAAAAAGTATATGATGATGTAGGACATGTTGCCGACATCCCGGCTGTACCAGTTTGGGGCACAGGAAGTCTTAACTCCCTCCAGCTCATAACTTCCCCAACCAAATAGTGGTGGTGTGTTCCACACAAACGACCAAACCCACGACAACACCACTCCAGCAACTGCATGTCTGAAGACAAAGATGGTGTGGTATGTGTAGATGGATAAAATCAAGTTTTGTACTTGTGAAGCAGCCATGACAAAGCTTGGTAATGGTTAATACCTGGTCTGGAACAGAACAGCGCCCATAGGATAACACACCACTATGTACCGTTCAACAGAAATGACTCCTACTGTACAGAGACTTGCTATACCTGGGTGGAAAGAAAGAAGAAGCACAAGGTTGAATATATTTTTGTTAAAACATCCTGTTGTTGAGGTTTACAGTTGTAAATGAGATGATAATTTAGTAGTGCACAGAAACTAAATAATTTATTGAAGGATTGACTATTTTCAGTGATCAGATTTTTGATTTCAATAACTATAAACACAAAGATGAGAGAAGGGCCCAAAAAATTCACTAAAAATTCTGCAACAAACTTTTTTCTTCGCTGCTACTTGATTAAATAGCTCTTGATGTCCCTCATGTTTTTCCTGGCCTTGCTCCTAGGTGTGAAACCGTTGGTGAATATCAAATGACTATAAAGTATTTACATCTGGATTCACCTTGACCAAACTATATTTATTATTGCATCAGTATTAGCAGTCTGAGTCTGAATCAGCTCACCAAAAAAGGCAACGGCGAAACCCTCTAACACGCATCCCACGCGTCCCAGGCTGAAGTATCCCATGGCGTTGGTCACTGTGGTGGGCAGACCTCCAAACACAGCACAACCCAGGTCACATATAGCCAGGTTGACCAAAGCATAGCTGAGTGGCTGCCTCAGCTGTCTGTGTCTCACTGTCACCACGATCACCAAGACGTTGAGGATAATCCCCGCTGCAGAAAACACACCCATGATAACAGCCAGTACCGTGTAGCCAGTAGGAGAGAGGATCTCTTCGTTGACTAAGCGGTGAGATGATGAAAAGTTTCCTCGGACGGCAACATTCTCCATTTTGCTCACTGTAAGATGAAGTGAGGTATTGGTTGTACTGAAGTGTCAGTGGTCCATCAACAGTTCAAAACAAATCCAACTCAAGTCAAAAATGCCCACAAGTCAAATCAACAACTTCTCAAAAAATGTAAAACAAAGAAAAGTGATAAGCAGGAAGCACCCCTCTACAGCTACTGCATCTTTGCTGTCCTGGTGCAGCTTGTTAGAAGTGATAGAGATGGATCTCTCTTAATAACCCCTGTAAAATGAGAGAGAGACTCTAGATCATGACCTTTAATCTTAAAAACCAAAGCCGATGATCCGGATTGTGAAGGCAATAATTCTGTCTAATATCCTGTAAGACTGCACTTTCCATGATTGCTAAGTTCACAGCTGCTCCTGAGTGATGAAACAGGGATTAAATAAACAAACAGGGGGTAACTAAATATGGTTTTTAGAATCAGGGTTAAATGCCAGTCAGGAAATTAAAGGTACAGAATGAGCTTTATAGCCTATTAATATCACAGATTTTTGTATACATTGACTTACTCAGCATGTAATAAGAGGCTTCACATTAACACACAGCTACTTACACTGGCACCTCATCAGCCAACTAAGAGTTTGCCTGTAAAAATGACAAAACAAAATCATGGATTTCTAATAAAGTTATGTATAATTTTATTAGAATTCCATGGTTTTGTTGCATTTGATCCATGGTCATGTCTTTTTATTTAGAGATGAAGATCAGCCAGAAAGGGTAAAATGTTTGAAATTGGTTTTCTTGTTCGAGGACACTGCAGGAAAATTCTTTATTCATAGAATTACATTTTCAAATAAAATAAAAATAAAACAAAATAAAATGAATACCTTTATTTGTCCCACAGTCCTGGAATTGCATAACAAGCCTAAAAGAAGAGAAGAACATTTGAAAAATACAAGACACAAAAATGGTTTCGAAATAAATGATCACTGGAAGAATTAAGAAATATATAAATAAAGATATAGAAATGATCACGTGTAAAGGAGTGTATGGATAACTGTACATATAGCTACAACAAATTTTTTTTTTTCTGAAATACACAGAGTCATGTCCCTCCCAGCCACTAGGTGGCGGCAAAGACTCAGCTGCGGCTCCGTCGCGCTTTAAACCGGCGGAGTTTGATCACCGGCGGTAAACAGCACAATCAACATGGCTTCCTCCGTGAGGAGAGCAGCCCATGACATCGAAACACGAAAGCGAACCGACGATGTGCTTCAGTCGGAGGGGATCGACTTCGGCTCCCTGCTTCTCTCTCAGGCCGTGTTGGACGGTCTGTCCGCCGCAGGATTTCACAAACCGTCTCCGATCCAGCTCAAGGCGATCCCGCTGGGCCGCTGCGGACTCGGTGGGTTCAGAAACAACAACATAAATACACACGTGTGATGCTGAACTCACCTGTAATGAAGATGTTACTTTATGGAGCACAACATTTTATAGATGTAAACTCCAGGCTCTGTCTCGTGCTGTGTTTTGTTTCTTTTTTAAATAAATAACCTAGAATATTTGTAAGCATTAGAATCTACACATCTGGGTCAAAACTATTCTGTCTTGTGTTTCCCCTATGTCGTTAAACTGTAGACAATATAACCATATATACAGAGTAAGACAGATATTGCTGTATATGGATGATTAGGAACTTTTCCCAGACTTTTTATATTCTACAATGTGTAATCGATTATCTAATGGTTGTACTTGAGCGACATAAACTAGGTTTGACTGAAATGTAATTGTTGATAAATGTGATACTACGGACATGGAAAGTATTCAGTGTTTCATACTGGAATGTCTCACTTTAAATGTACATGTCTAGGAAAAATTACCTCAACATCTTCATAACATGATATAAGATTAAGACACAGTTGATCAATTTACTGACTATGGTTTAATAATTCTCTTTGAAGGTTGTCTATGTGTCGTGCAGGAGAGTTAATTTTTGTGCACTCGAGGTAATCGCCTATGATTAGTCAAACAGTTTAACTGCAGAAAGGAGACACTTGATTTGATGCAGCAGCTTAGACTTTCTTAGAAAGGACACATCCGTATCGAACCCAATTGAGTTTAATTAACTGCGGAAGTTAAAGTTGTGGGATCTTGGATGATTTGTCCAAACTAACAATGTCCATCTGCTGTTTCAGATTTGATTGTTCAGGCCAAGTCTGGAACAGGAAAGACATGTGTGTTCTGCACCATCGCCTTGGACTCTCTGATCTTGGAGAACTGTGCCACTCAGGTCAGTGGATTTTAACTAATATACATGTACAGATAAAAACTGCGAAAGGGTTTTCTGCACAAACACTCAACATGTTGGTGATTTGTTTCTGTTTTGTAATCACACTGATGAATGCATTTACGTATTGAGTAATCATCAGCCTTTAGATATATTCAGCTTGTTAATGAAAGAGAGTCATGAGGGGAGAAAACAATTAACAATTTTGTTATTAACCCGTCTGTTCACTCTCTTACAAACAGCAGATGGTCATAAGTAGTAATCACATTGGTTTTGGATCAGATTTTAATCTGATAAGTTTAAGCTGCTCAGTGTCAAAAGTTTAAATGAAAAAGGACAGAGAAAGGAGATGAATGTTGATGAACTGGCTACATTCTAGTGGACTGTAATCTTATTAGTCGTAGAGGTCTTACCTACCCAGCATCTGTCTGTCTTTAATCTGCTCCCAATTAAATGTAAGTGGTTTGTGACTGTTAACTTTACAAACAGCCCTTTTGTACTCCCAGGTTCTTGTATTGGCTCCTACACGAGAGATAGCGGTACAGATCCACTCAGTGGTCATGGCTATAGGCTGTGCTATGGAGGGCCTGGAGTGCCATGTTTTTATCGGGGGCAGGCCAGTGAGTCAGGACAAACCCCACCTGAAGAAGTGCCATATAGCAGTGGGTTCACCTGGTAAGACACTGTTGGAATATTAAGAGAAAGATACAGTCTGTAGATGCAACTGTCATGCTGTTGCATATTCTGTTTTTTAAGTGTATTTGTGATTATCTACACAGGTCGCATCAAGCAGCTCATCGAGTTGGGCATGTTGTCTACTTCCAGCATCAGACTGTTTGTTCTGGATGAAGCAGACAAGCTGCTGGAGGAGGGCAGCTTCCAGGAACAGATCAAGTAAGATGTACCTATATCTAATGAATTTCACAACAGAGTTCACAACATCTATATCAAGATACATTTATGCACATTTACAAACCCACACGTACTGAAACTCTCCATTCTCCTGTGTTCCTCACTCCTCTTCAGCTGGATCTTCTCTTCTCTGCCTGTGAACAAACAGATGTTGGCACTCTCTGCCACTTACCCAGAATCCCTTGCGCAGCACCTTACCCGCTACATGAGAGAGCCCACCTTTGTGAGACTCAATCCTCGTGACATGGGCCTCAAAGGTAAAACCCTTTTTCATGGTCAAATAGGCTGTTGTCAACGCCACAAAAACCATTTTACATACTTACATTTAAACTGGACAAATAACCCTGCACTGTAGGGATAGTATAGTTTGCAATGTGATGTTTGAATGAAATAACACTTCTTCCTGAGGGTGAGGTGTTGACAAAAAGTGTAACACTCATCTTCTAACAGAATCAAATTAACACCTCATCTTTTGAGCTTCTAATTTGTTTCTCTTCATTGTGTACAAACTCTGTCTGAGATTAAGAAAAGATGTCTGGAACTGTGTATGCTCCAGTGTAGTTGTACTCCATCTACATTGTCCTTTTGTGCCCCCTGTCAGGTCTAAAGCAGTATTACAAACTGGTGCAGTCTCAGCCGTTACCTCACAAGGTTTTCGAGGAGAAAGTGCAGCACTTGCTGGAGCTGTTCAGTAAAATCCCCTTCAACCAGGCCCTTGTGTTCTCCAACCTACACACAAGGTAATAAATCATTTTATTGCACAGCGTCCTTGTTGTAGGTGCTGTTGAGCATATACTGTACATAAAAACTGATGATGTGTCTCAGAGGAATGGTTTAGTGAAATTGTATTGGCTTTACTCCCACAGGGCTCAGCACCTGGCAGACATCCTGTCCTCTAAAGGCTTACCTGCTGTTTGTATTTCAGGTGAGACTGTCTTTGTGTCTGTCTTTAGTCATTGAATTGTTAATCAGTTGACATAAAATAAAGCAATGTACATTTTTAGTAATTTATTAATAGTTTATTTTAAAATCCTTTCATTATTTTAAATTGGAGATGCTTTTTGTCCGCTGTGAAACTGTAAACCCTTTGTAAAGACCTTTCACCATACTTTCCCTAAGCTTAACCAGTTTATCATCACATAAAATAATATGAATAAAATCATGAAATTTGTATAATAGAAAAGCTGGACTCAGTGATTGTTTTATAATGTTTAGATATTACCTAAAAAATATTATTTCATTCTCAAAAAACAAAACAAAACTGAATATTCAATTAATTGATCCAGCTCTTGCATTTTTCAAGTTTTCCTTTTTTTGTTATCAGATAGAAAACAGGTTTTTACATTGTTATCTTTGGCCTTAGAAGAGCTGCTTTTTTTTTATTCAAATCTGATTAATATACCGGTGTGTGATGACCTGTACAGGCGGTCTGAGTCAGGACCAGAGACTGGAGGCGATGTCAAAACTGAAGCAGTATCAGTGCAGAGTGCTCATCTCCACTGACCTGGTGAGATGTTTGTTATTGTGCTGTTTTCCATGTCAGCCGTCTCTTGCATTCAAAACTTTATATATTTGTTGTGTTACACAATGATTGGAGGCTTGGATCCATCAGTGTCTGTGTTTTAAATCCTGGTTGTTTTTCTTTCTCCTCGTCTCTCTCCTGTCAGACGTCCAGAGGTATAGATGCAGAGAAAGTCAACTTGGTGATAAACCTGGACGTACCGCAGGACTGGGAAACCTACATGCACAGAATCGGACGTGCGGGGCGCTTCGGTTAGTTTTCCAAAACTTGTTTTTTGTTTATGGCAGAAGTCAGAAGTCGGAGGCAAACAACAAGCAGTGTTTTCACTTCGGGCCAGGCAGGCGGCTGAGCTGATAGCTCTGTGCATGAGAGGGGGCGGAGGGGTGAGACTGGCTGTAGAGAAGTTGCATCATTATTACAGAATCTTTTCTTTGTTTGGATCACATCCCAGGGTGGACAACAATGTTGTTTTCAGGTGGACACTTTCTTGTTCTAACTCGGAGCCCAAAATAAAATAGCTTCAGGGCACTTCATTGTTCTGCATTCCTTCATCCTTATCCTGTAGATAAGACAGCATATTTTCAAAATTTTTTTTGACATTGCCAAGTAAAATTCCGATACCACCGGTGTCTCTCCTGGTGATATAATAACTCATCAAAACATTTTCTTTTTCCTATTTTGCTTTGAATTATATTTAATTTTCCTGACCAATTTGCCTTCTCTTTGACTCTTTCAAACACCATTTTGAAAATTAGCTTCAGTCTCTGAAGTATTAGCAGACTTGACCTACCATTCAAGGTCAATAGGTTTCTAATCATGTGCATTTAATTATAATTATCTTGTCTCAAAAACAGAAGCTAATCCAATCTTTGCTTGCACAGTGTCTGTTAGTGTGTGTATGTGTGTGTGTGCACCTGCTGTTCCTAAATACACAGCTCACACACCCTTTTTTTCTCCCTTCCTGTAATGTGAATGTGTTCTCATCAGGATTACATTTTGTTTATAGGCACTCAGGGGCTGGCTGTGACCTACTGTTGCCATGGTGAGGAGGAGAACAAGATGATGGCCATTGCTCAAAAGTGTGGCCTGAATCTGTCCGTATTGCCATGTAAGTCTTGTCCTTGAGGAGTTTAACATGCAGCACGTGTAACTCTTTCCACCCTGGCAGATTTCCTCCCTTTAATATAATGTTAATGTGAGTAAGTAGCTCAAGTCTCATCTGTATTCTCTGCTTTCAGCCACCATTGAGCCCGGATTGATGGACGAGCCATGTGACTGGGAGGTCTGCACTGAGGCTTTCACTCCAGGCTCCGTATCCCAGCTCATCCACAAGACAGAGAGGAAGAGGCGTGCCAAGGCTGACATGCCTGCAGCTGCCTCAATTACAGATGAAGTTATAGAACACAGCGGACTAGAGAAACTAGAGAAATCTCATCCAGCGCCCAGGAGGGGAGCGCAGTGTGAAGGGAATACTAAAGAAGTATCTCCTGCTAGTTCTACTCAAGTGGCACAGACACGAAAACAGCTGCAAGATGCTCTGCCAAAGATCCCTCCTCTCAGTTCATTCAAGAGCTGCAGGTCAAGGCTTATGACCTTTGAGGAAGCTGAGCATGACTTCCACAGCTTCATCACCACAGGTTTGGGGAGATCAGTGGAGATCATCAGGGACTTTAGAGGTAGAGGAGATGACTGCTCCAGTGATCAGAATGGGCACAGAGAGTCTGTCACACTTCATGATGACGGATCTCAGAGTTTAACACAGAACAGGGAGAACTTTTCACGTCCAAAGTTACTGTCTGGTTCTTCTGGCTCCCAGTCAGACATGGAGGAGAACCAGCAAGGTAATGAGACACTGGAGGGTTCAAATCATACCAGAAGAGGTGAATACAGAGCAGTGATGCAACATCAGACTGATGCTAGCAATACACCCACTGTGTCCAAACAGAAATCATGTCCCAAAGTTTATAAATCTGCACCCATGACATGTCACCAAACAACACAAGCTTCATGTCAGCCTGAGATGTACGAGTCCGAACAGAGAAACAACAAACCAAACATGGAAAACAACCGGGCTGCTCCGACACAGACTGGGAGAAATGAATCAAGAAATATAAAAGGAGAGTTTGGGAAACGGAGCAAAAAACTTTCAGAAAAGATAAAGAGAGAACAGAAGAGGGACAGGGATAATGGAGAACACGATGATGTTGATGATGATGGTGATCGTGATCATGATAATGATGATGAAGATGTAGAATGGGATGCTGAGGCGTACTGGAGAGCGTGCTACAGAGCCTGGAATGATTACTATGCATCCATGTCTCCTGAAGAGCAAGGATACCAGAGCTACTACAGCGTAGCTCAAAACTGGATGGCAGCTTATCGTATGAACACAGTCTACGTGGAAGAACTCCTCAAACACTGACTTGTCTACTTTGTACAACATTTTGCACTTCTGCGCTTTTTTTTCTCGGTGCAACAAATTCATACCATGTATTGTATGTCACAATTGAATCAGTATAAATAAATTACCTTTTTTCCTGTTATGACTCACAAATCGCAGTCTTGTTTACCTTTAATATTAATACATTAGCACCATTAATATAACTAGAGGGCAGTGAAGAGGGGGGCCCAATCTGCTCAGTGTGCTGTACACAATCTCTTCAATGAGACACAACAAGGTCAGACAACTCCATGTGCCCCTGATTAGACCTAATCAACCTCTGCCTACCCTCCACCCAATCAGTGCTGGGCTACACAAAAGGCAAACACCCTTGAATAAATTAATTTAAACCAGAGGCCCACTACAACCCTTTTACCATTTCCAGTCACGATGCAGCAGAGATAAGGTCTGTGATCACCAGATGGCTTGAATAGAAAAGTTATTTCACATGAAAGGGCTTAATGAGAGGAAGCACAAAACGCAGGTGAAGATATGGATGTTCACACTTCCTGGAATGAAACCGCCTCACGATATGAGACTCAAGTAGATACAGTGTTTCTACTGTTTAACTGCACAGTCTTAACGTTGACATTAGTGTTGGGTTCACCCGGGAACTTGTGGGTGTGTTGGGTTGTTTTCAGAACCAAGAGCCTGCAAACTTTTAATAACGCGCTGCTCGTGAGTTTGGCCGCCAGTGACCTGTTGAAGTGCTCCGTGGACACTCCGCTGCTGCTCTTCTCTCTCCTGCGCTACGGTAAGAACATCCAGGCGTCCGTGTCCGTGTGCACCCTGCAACAGTTCACATACGCGCTGTGCAGCTGCGTCCAGCTGCTCACGCTGGTCAGCATCAGCGTGGAGCGTTTCCAAGCCATCGCTTTTCCTTTCCAAACAGAAAGGAGGAAAGCGAGGGTCCGATTTTGGATCCTATCCATCTGGGTTTGCGGGCTCCTCTTGGCTGTGATGTCTCTGACTCTTTCCAAGAAAGCGCGTCTCTACATGCTGTGCCGGCCTCACCTCGGTGCGCACGGCGACGAGCGTCATAACTACTCGGATCCATTCGGACCCTACGTCCTGGTGCCAGTGTGGGTTTTGTCTCTCACTCTGATCGTTATCCACTACGTGCGCATATTCAGAGTTGTGAGGCAGCACCGGAAGAAAGTGTTTAATCGAGGAGTCCAGCTGAGGCCGACTGTGTCGGAACACGTCTGGGCCTGGATGAGTGCCACTTCAGCGCCGCGTTGTTTTAAACCTCCACGAAGAACTGTTCTTCTGGTGGCCGAGGCCGGTGACCCGTGCGCGGGAACATCCTCGTCCACGAGGGACGCTCCGGTGAGATCTCCAGAGATCTACGGTGCAGTTTGTCTCCTGACACCCGGGGCCAAAGAGCGGGGAAAGAAACGGACGGAGGGGAAAGTGGCTCAGCGTTTTGGGTACATAATCATTGCGTTCACCCTCTTCTGGGTGCCCATGGTGGTTATTTTACTAGTGAATGTCACCTCTTGGCAGAACACGGACAGAGTGAGTGACTTTTTGTTCGCACATTACAAGATAGAAAATAAATTAAATAGAAACCCAGCACACTGTAATGCAGCACCCCAACATGTTTCGTATTACTATGTACAGACATAATACTATGGTCATCTGGCTCTTTATTTTCAAATTTATTAGGGTCACATTTCAAATTGGCAACAAAACGACATCTAAACAACATAAATAAATATGGCTAGATATTATATTAAAGGTTATCCTGATTTTTAAAAAAATCTATTTTTTTCTCTCTTTTTTATCTTTGCAAATCTAATCTTTTGTGGTTTATTTATTATTTTCAAACTAAATGAATTCCCCAATTGTAGCCCTGACTAAAACTATAGTTGCAATGCTGAAAAATAAACAAATAAATGGTTTGGAATGGGATTCTTTTCTCTTTCATCATGTTAAACTCTTTGCCGTGTTCTCCACAGTTGCTGATGGAGCTGGAGACATCAGCCATGGCACTGACGTGTATGCAGGCTGCAGTGGATCCTCTCATCTACACTTTAGTCACAAGACAGTTTCGCTCTGAACTCAGCAAGATCCTTTCCTCCATCCCCGGATGTCCATTAAAAGTGAGAGTCTGAAGGTTTCGGTTCTTGGTTTAAAAAAAAAATTGGCATCATACAGATTGAAACTTTTTGGAATTAAAAAATATAAATATTAGTCATGTTGAAAATACACACACACACACGAAAAAGAGAGCCCACAGATTTTGTATTTGTGGCAGATATAGATGTTTTATCAGGCGTTTCACAGTCGGGACACAAGACAAGATCATACATAATATCCAACACCTGACAAGATACGCACAGCAGTAGTCTCAACAACGACAGGTGGCATAGGAGGGCAAAGCAAAGAGTGAGAAGGAAACTGAGCCCAGAAAAAAGACGATCAAAGAAGAGTACATAACAGAGAAAGAGAGAGACAAACACAATCAAACACAAGACCTCTGTTTTTGTTTGTTTGTAAATAAAAAAAGAAAAAAAAAATGCAGTCCTTTTTGACACTTGGAGCAGAAAGATGCTCACAATAATTCTAAGTGTGTCATTTTGAAAGTGCAGCTGACACAAAAAACAACCTGTTGTGAAACAGGGAAGCTGGAAATAAATCACAGTTAATCACTGTCCAAGCAACGGAAAAACAAAACAAAACAAAACAATTACAGGGAACCTCACCTCTGCCGTTACCTTTGTTATACCCTTCTTGTAATTTTCCATAAATTCTAAATGTCGGACTTGATGCTGTGAATATGAAGTCAATGTCAATAACCCCCTGGTTTTAAAATTACACTGAAAAAAAGCTCTGCCTCTCTGTGCTTGTCTTCCTTTGTCTTTTTTTTTTCTTTTTTCTAAACTCCATGTAAATTTGCACTCTGACTAAACACTAATACTGGATCTAGGCAGCGGTTTGTCACCGTGTACAGTAGTAAATTACCAGCTCTAGTACTAGGTCACTACTAGGAATATTAGAGGAACACACACCTGGTTCTGACCCAGTAGAACATGTTTGGCTATTTTTATTTTTTTTTAATTGATACTAGCCTTGGGGTCAGACTAAATGAAAGGACAATAAAGGAGTTGAAGAGACCTTAGGGTCTTGTGTGGTGATACACTGATATGGTACCTATATATATATATATATATATATATATATATATATATATATATATATATATATATATCCACCCATGTGGGCTGATATAATAAAGATATGCATAATGGTAAATCTTAGTAAAAATGCATGTGTAAAACCAGTTAAGCTTTTCAGATAAGTCCATGTTAAGGTAATTAAATAGTTATTAAAAAATAAAAGATCATGATACATTTTTCTGCAAGTTTGACAGATGTTTTAAATACATTAAATCTTTATAGGAAGAAAAAAAACACCAGCTACATATGGGCAGATGTAATATAAGACCAATTCCTGTATTGCTTTTGAAAGATGTTCTTGGCTGATGGACTGTTTGCTGATATATTGGTGTTTTTCTAGCCCTATCTGTGTGCTCTTGATCAACATTGTATTTCATCTATGTGGAGCAGAAGCAGGTTCCTAGTGTCTACTGTACTTTAGTGAAGTCCTAGCAGTGACCTCATTCACCTAAACAACAAAAACTAAAAAACCTGACTGTCTCTGGAGCTATTGGACTCAGAATGACATTCAAGATGAAAAAGGCCATCAGCTAGGAGGTTAGCAGAGCTAAAAGGTCACCGTCCATAGTTACAAAGGTCAGCTTTGATGGGATTTGATGATGGATAAGACTAAAGTTACAGGGTAGGTCTGTGAGTCGAGAGAACAGACAGAATAGCACATGTTTCTGGTGACAGAGATCTGTGGATGGCTCATCCAGTGTCCTCTGTGTCTCTGCAAGTCACTGTTACAACAGATGTCCCTGCTTGAAGTTCTCTGGAAGATAAAGTAAATAAACTCCTTTGAAACACCAAGGAGGACAAAAAGTACAAACACCAAGTTTCCTAACCACATAAACTACACATACTCAACAGCGTTGGAAAAAAAATGCCCGCTGAGTTTTGGGGAAGAAAAAACGTTGACAGCTATAAAGACTACTGAAAGCATACTGTTGTTCACACAGGAGGTAGGGATACAACAGGACAACAGCGAGAAAGAGAGAGAGAGAGAGGGAGAGAGAAAGAACGAGGGGACAGCTTCACTGGTTCTGCCAAACGATGGTCAAATATTACAAAATATTCTATTAACAATATTCACAAAGAACCTAGGCTCAAGACAGATTTGTGTCAGAAATTCTCAGCAAACACCTTGTGCTTTTAATTGTGGTGGTCTGAATCAAAATGTATTTATTGTTGCTGTTATTTGGTTTCTTTGTTAGAGAATTGAGTTATTTGAGGTCCGTTGGGCTGTAAGAGCCAAAAGGGAAAAGAATGAGGAGGACGTGGGGGTATTGGTGGGAGGGAATCATAAAATTTTTAAAACAAATAAATCTCTCTTTTTTTTTTTTTTTCTTTTTTTTTACTGCAGCAAAACAGGCACATATTGTGAAATAAAAAGGTTCGTAGCTGAGAAATTCAGACAGAAATGTGTGCAATGAACCCTTCAGAGTGGCAGCTAGTCAAATATACCGTATACTGAGCCATAGAGACTTCCAGAAGAATTGAAACACAAGTTTTCAATTAACTGAGACAAACACATTCGCACGCACCTCCGCAAACGCACACATGCGCGCGCACACACACACACACACACACACACACACACACACACACACACACACACATACCTCCTATCCAAAACATCACAAATCCTCTATCTAGCAAAATAGTCACATACAATCACTCACAAATTACCTCATTGGTAACGCCGCCACAGACATACCTACCATATTTCATCTTTTAAAATAGTTTTCACTTGAGTAGAATAATATTGGACCCAAAAAAAAAAAAGTAAAGGTGGCATTAACTGGACCAAAATGACACAAAACAAAACAGCAGGGTTAAAACGGTGGGGGAGGGAAAAAAAAAGTTTTTGATTATGTGTTGTTTTTCTTTTCACCTACCCCTTTGATTTTTCTTCCTTTCCACTTAAATTTTCTGCTAACAAAAAAGAAAGACTCTAAAACTCAAACCAAAGCGAAAATCATAAAAAGGTGCTTCGTGCACAGTGACACATGACGTACTCTCCGACACTTTGGAGGCACACTCCTCATCTAAAATGACTCCCTACACATATTTCCCTCTGTTTCATACGCACACGCACACACACGCACACGCACGCACACACACGCACGCACGCACGCACACACACATTCACACACACATGCACGCCAACCACTAACATGAATAAACTGTGTCTAAAAGCCATCCTCTGTCTGTACAGGGAGTCCATGTCATTACAGTACATGACCAGCAGAGGGCAGGCTCCACCATGGCTAGACTAGGACTCTGCATGCTTTCTCCTCCATCATTCTCAGTCCTCCTCCGTCCCTCAGTCTGTCTCGATGAGTCTTTGTCTGTCTGTCTTTCTGCATGATGCGTCTGCACTCTCAGTCTTCACAGCGCAGACACCTTCACAACGTTCTGGTGGGTGGGGCCCGCTGGCAGATGAGCATCGCCCTCAGGGGTCGTCACTGGTGGCGTGGGAATGCTGATGATTGCTGTGGTGATCTGGCTGCTCTGGCAGTTCAGGGGTGCTGGCTCATCTACGCGCATGTTCAGACTGGAGCGGCTGTATAAAAGAAGGAAAGAAAGTTAAGGAATGGGAGAGTCCTTTATAAATATTTCACTAAAAATTAGACTTGGCCTTTTGGGAGTTTAGTTTAGGGCTGAAGAGTGATGTCCCACAGCAATTACACTTCAGGAAAAGTGAATGATAAAACTCTCCTCTCTTTTCTGACAACTTTGAGGTGTCCTTAATGAAGACAGTTAATCTCTTGTAATCTCGACCTGTTTTTTTTCTCTCACATAACCATTAAATAAATGGACACAGTGTTATTGTAATAGGATGCTAGTGGTGTCAAACTCACAGCCATATCAGAGCCTAATCTGCCAGATTCATCTTGCATGGAAGTTGCTTCAGTTGGAAAAGGGAGAACAAAGGATGGCACTTTCATAGCTCAGCAATGAAAGCTGCCATCAGGACTGCAGTGGGATGAAATGAATATTACTACTCTGACCAAATGACTCAGTATGACATTAATGGGATGTTAGTAATGCCAAACCCACTGAGCATCTCTGCAGCTCTACACAGCTTTCAGCTGCTCATGACATGGGTTGCAGGCTTCTCCGGCAAACAACAGAGAGTCAGAGTAAACAGTCGCTGGTATAAAAATTTGAGTGCCTCTAAAACCGTTTTCCTTCGGAGTTTGTGGAACAAGCCAATGGTGACAGGTGCTTAAATATTCTGCATACATTTGTCAGATGACCAGAGAGGCAACTCCAACTGAACGCTCACACTGCTCTGTGTCTTCAGGGTGTGTAAGCAGGCAGTTGTTTTCAACTGGATTAACTCTAAACACTTCAAAATCTGACGATGGACAGTGTTGTTGTGTTGTGTAGTTGTTGGCTGTGTTCCTGTGAGCAGCGACTGACTACTGGTTGTCAAAAATCACTTCATGCTGCTCTAATTTCAACTTGTACCTGGTCCTCGTCCTCAGATTCACAGATGTCTAAAAATAACTGGAACATCACAGAAGACAATCTGACAGTAAATTAGCAGCTCATTATCTATTGTCATTAGTTACATGGTGGCTAATTAGGCTAAACATAACTTTAGCTTTTTGACGGCATGTCCTAAAATGTTGCACTGCAGCACAGAATATGAAAGCCTGGAGAATAAAAAAAAGTGATCCTGATGTCATGTTTTTTTTCCACTTTCATTTCACTGAGAACAATTCAAATCTCAAATGTGTTCAGAGGCACATTTGTTACAAAACTTTGTTACACACAGAAAAATCAGATTTGAATATGTTTACAAGGAGGGAAAATGAGAAGAATGAGAACACTAGATAGGTGAACTGCAACTTCTTGTCAAAAAGAAACCTTATTTTATATAAATCAATGTCAAAGTATCCAAGCGTTCCTTTTAAGTGATATTAGAGTCTCTTCGTCTTGTCCTTTGAGAATCCTGATCTTACCTGGTGCTGAGGGGCTGGATGTGGATGGTGCTGAGCTCCTGCAAACCTTGTTGGTGTGTGTGCGTGTGTGTCAAAGGCTGCATGTGTGCTGGGGCACTGGCGTTCGGTAAAGGGGTGTGGCGCTTCTTGCTTCGGCGGGTGCAGCACGTGCCCGTCACGCCATCTTGGCTGGAGAGGGAGGGGCTTCGAGATGGGTAATTCTGCAGCCCTGCCTCCAGGTAGCTCTGCTGGTAATACTGCTCATCCACAAACTCGTGGTTCTGCAAATAAACATAAAGAAAGTGAGACTGGAAAAGTTAAACAGGAAAGAGAGAGAGAAGATGAGAGCAAAAGATGTAACATTCACATACATTTACATCTTGATATATATATATATATATATATACATACATACATACATATATATATATATATATATATATATATATATATATATATATATATATATATATATATATATATATATATATATATATATATATATATATATATAATCTCTAAACAATAGCAAGTTAGAAACTAGCTGGGGAGTATAGTGGAGCATTTAGCAGTTAAAGAGCCAGATGGTATCATCAAGAGACGAGACCAAACAGCTAAGAGAGTTGTGAATATTAGGCTTAAATTCATAATCACAAACACAACCAATAAAATATACATTAATGTATCAACTTTAAAGGTGATAATATGTCAGTGTTTGTGTGTGTGTTTGTGCTTACAGCTCATTTGTGCTTCCCTTATTTGTCAAAATATTATTGCTGTAGATTTAACTTGCATTCATATTGGACTTCGTGTGGTCCATTTCCACACATACGAAGGGTGAAGAGCGAGTGAGTGTGTGGGCGTGTGCGAGAGCTCCAGCGCATGTTAGATGATTTTATTTTAAATGCGCCGAGTTGTGCCAGCCTGGAACAAGACAGTGTGTCCGTATCGCACACAAGCAGATGAGCGTGTGTGTTCACAAGGGAGATGCAGTGTGCCGGACATCATGCTACCGCGAGCTATACTTACCCATGCACACACATGCACTGTAGAGCTATAAACATGATGTCTAGCAGTCAGATACAGTTACATAATGTTGCTACACCCATACATGTATAAATGGATTCATGTGTGATTCTGGAAAAACTCATGTATGAGTTTTTTTGTGATGTACAAAAATTACACCAAGATAAATTATTCCTGAACATTTACCCCCCCCTCTTTTTTTATTAAAAAAAAACCTTTAATGTGAAGAAGGGATAAAAAAAAAACCAAAGCAAAGCATCAGTGCCATCTCATTGTTGAAAGGTATCAGTTGAAACAAGGGTACAAAAAAACTTTAGATATATCACAGGCCATAGGCTACGTGGTGAAGTGGCAAGACTGATGTCTTTTCTTACAAGAAAAACATCAAGTCTGGTTAAATTCGAAAAAAAACAAAAAAAACACGTCAAGATTCCAAGAAGGAAGTGAAAAATGTGTTATGATCTGACGAAAAACCCAACTTTTTGGCCATAATTCCAAAAGTTTTGCTTGGCAAAACATACAAACAAATAAACAAAACAAAAAAGCCCCACAATGCCCACGGTGAAGCATGGTGGTGGCAGCAACAGGCGTTGGGGCTGTTTTTCTTCAACTGGAACTGAGGATTTAGTCAAAGTAAAATTAATTATAAACAGTTCCAAGTACTGTTCAATTTTGGCACTAAACTTTCTGGGGTCTAGAGAGCTGAAGATGACACGTTCAGAACAAAAAACAACCCAAAGCCAACCACGTCCAAATCAACAAAACAATGGCTTGAGCAGAGGAAGATTTAAATGTTGGAGCAGTTCAGCTAAAGCCCAAATCTGAATCCAAATGAGAATCTAAGGGCAACAATAAACATGCCCTGCAAAAGGCCTCAAAATCTGTCAGATCTGGAGGCTTTAGCAAGAAAGAGCAGGTGAATATTAAGTCATCTTGTGCCATACTGAGAACTGAGTGTAATAAAATATAAAGAAACAATTAGGTTATAGGACACACTGAAGGTGGCAAAGGGTCTGAAATGATTTATCTTGGTCTATCTTTTTTAACACAAAAACTTCTAACGTTTAACATTTTTACAGTGCAGTTCATTTATATAATGTGTGAATGTATACTCACGGTGGTTTTCTCCAGACAGTGCAGCAGGTGGTGGTGCTGGCTCTCTAATAGAGAGGTAGACTTACTTAACCGCTGCTCCTCCTCAGTGGAACTCTGAAACACACACACACACACACACACACACACACACACACACACACACACACACACACACACACACACACACACACACACACACACACACACAATGAGAAGTATGCTACATTTTCTTTGAGGAAGACACTAATCAGATGTGGGAGGTGTGCGGCCGGCTGCTGTCTCTGTACCTGATCTGAAAGGTTCATCTTGTATGGAAGTTGCTTCAGTTGGAGAAGGAGACAAAAGGAGAACAGACAGGTAGAGTTTTACTGATGTTTTACTGCAAACATGCCAATCAGACTTTGGAGGGAACATTACTATTCTTATCCTCAGAGGCATGTCTGCTAACAGTAGTGGAGGCAGAGCACTGATCTGTGCTTGGAAGGAAACTTCTAGCACAATTCATTCCCAATGGATATCTACTATATAGAAATTCATAGAAAAATTTCCATCGTGACATTTTGCCTCCATCCTTCTTACTGCAAAGTGTGGCTGTAGGCACTTTGTTAATGACTCGTTTTCCATGTTCCTTTTTCTATTGCTTTTTTTTTTGCTGTGACCTGTTTACATGTTTATCTGTTTGTGCATCTGTGTGTTAAGAAGATTAAAACTCAAAACTCATTCCTGGGCAGTGGTGAGGTGAGTCAAAGAAAGATTGGATTATAGAAATGTAGTGAATCCTTTGTATAAACATTTGATTGTTAATCCTAAGTGGTTCATTTACTTGTATTTTAAAATCTATGTCTTTATATTGTTAGATAGTCAGATGCATGATTTCACCAAGAGTTAAAAGAGTTCAAGAGTTAAAAAATTGTAGAAATCATGTCTTTTGTGCAGATCATATGACCATGTGAATCTTAAAAAAAAGTATGTATATCTGAAGGAATATTTATGAAGAGGTAAAGCATAAAGAATTATTGTAATAATTCTCTTATTGGAAAAAAAGTCTCTTACAAAACAAAAAGACATCACTGCTGTTGTCGGAAGCGCAGCAGTGTTTCACAGATATAGACTTTGCAGTGGGGAACATCAGTCTACAACAGAATCTGCACTTGAGCTATTTATTAAAAAAAAAAACACAAAAGCCAAAAAATACTGCTCTGATCTTGCACACTTCCTGATCCAGCACTGCCAAAAGGCAAGTAAAATGCCATGTTTGGAAGATTTGTAGTCGCAAGTTTTTTGTCTTTTAAGGTGGTAGCGGTGTTGTAAGCAGAAGCTTCTTTGCTGAGAGGGTACAATCCTGTGCTGATGACTCGGTTTGTCCCGGGACTAGACAGCTCACCTGTGTTCATGCTGCTTATCTGTAACTAACACAGCAGTAAAACACAGGTGTTTAGGCTGAGTTATTTCAGTCTTTATGTGTACATATATATATATATATATACACACACACACACACATCTGCAAAGCAGTCCAGTTGGAGGTGGCTCCAACTCACCACCCAGGTGGCTGCTATACTGTACTGAGAGTAGAAACAGCTTGATACACTGAGTGACCAAGAACACTCTGTGATACTCTGCATGGTGCTATGCCTGTCATTGGTAAACAGTTGCCTTCAGAGAACACTTAAGTTCACTTAAGCAACAATTAAAATCTTATTGAGCTGGTATCTGTATATATGAGTTTATGAATGTTAAGTATTGACATCAGAGATAAAACTTCTCATCCAATAGAGAGAGGTGTTTTGTCCGGGTGACAAAAATGAATGTGTTAAAATAATAAATCACAATGACAAAACACATTAAACAGAGAGAAAATGAGAAGTGCATTTATCTGAGCAGACAGCCGAGGTGAATGACTGCTCATTAATTTAAAAGACTGTATCTATGCAAAGTGAAAGTGAAAAAGTCTTAAAATACAGATAACGTTATACTTAATTACTTTTCAGCTGCACAATTCAGAAAAGGGAAAAATAACAGATTACTGTGACTGTGACAATGACACGGTGCCGTGTTTGCTAATTGCTTTTGTAGTATTAACACCAACACCATTTTATATATATATATATATATATATATATATATATATATATATATATATATATATTTTTTTTTCCTTGCCTCAACACCGGTGGTGCCGGTGATTCATATATATATATATATATATATATATATATATATATATATATATATATATATAATAATGTTATATATATATATATATTACATTAGTACCTATATGAATCACCGGCACCACCGGTGTTGAGGCAAGGGAAAAAAAAATGCACATAAAGAGTGTGTGTGTGTGTGTGTGAGAGAGAGAGAGAGAGAGAGAGAGCTTGTTTTTGTTTTTGTCCTGTGTCAGCCTCAGGCTACTATAATGCTTAAGAACCACAACATTTTGGTGAAGCATGGAAGACGCATGTTTACATTTCCTGTTGCATCGCCTGAAGCCTGTTCCTCAGATGGGCAGCTGGGCTCAGAGATGCTTCACATTAGAAATGCCGCTTATTTAATGAGATCACAGCCCGCTACTCTGACGAATGCTGGGATGCATTCTAAGAAATGATAATTGAAGGTGGTATAGGCAAGGCCTGTTTCCAATGACTTGGTTATTACTGGCTCTGAAATAGTCAGAGGCCGAGGCTTTCTATGTTATCAGTTAAAAAAAAAATAAAACAAAACTCCAACAAATGTAAGATGTGTCATGTGTGGCTGAGTAACCCAGAGAAAAACAACATGATGACACACCAATAAAGCATATGTGGTCTCTGTGTGACTCAGAGGTTTTTCTTACCGTGAGCTCTAAAGCTTCATTGAACAGGCCGTTGCGCTTGCTGTGGAGGAAGGCACTGGAGCTTCCTGTCTTCGATATTCGTATCCTGGCCAAGCGAGCTTTCTGCAAAGAGCAAGACACCAGAGAATCCACCGGTTAGTCAGTGCCTATAGCAAAACATATGTCAGAATGACTGGGTATCATCCTGACACATCCCGCTGATTTGATGTACAGCACTTTCACATGCTTGGTATTTTAGTTGTGATCTTATAGACCAAATCAAGTGCTGCTAAAGCATTCACTTTTATCTCCTGTGATAAAATTCACTCTGATCTCAGGTGATACTTGTATATAATTCATGGTGACTACACGTTAACACATCCACTGGGTTGAAAATCAGTTCGAGAGGCAGCTGGAGTGGATTAAGCAGCTGAATGTCATTCTGTACTTAAAATATTATGAATTCATTTGGTTTGGGCTGTTTTTCTGCTGTTGTGTGAGCGGTTTTGTAGAGCAAAAATATATCAAGGAAGCGTCCGGCCCGATCCTGCTCTACATCGTGACTCCTGAGCCACTGTGTCAGTGTCAGTTTAAAATGCATCTTTAGTTATCAAACCTGTACAGTATGGTTAGTGTGTAGCAAAGTCTATTTCTCTCATGCTGTCAAATCTCTCATGTGAGGTAGTCAGCAACGGAGATGCACAGGAATGAAGAAGGAGCGCGACGACAAACACAAAAACTTTCTGGTCCTTGGAGTGAATTCTTTATACATCACCAGCTTTGACACAGAAGAAGGATTCTACCGTGATATCATGGGTTTTTCTTTACCTGAAGCAAAAAAAAAAAAGATTGCTGCTGAATGTGTGTGAAAACATGAGTGAACTTTAGTGTGTGTACACAATCCTGTGAGAAAATGTGGGTCTCAACAAATCTCTCACTTACTAGAACAGCTGCTTTTGCTGGATAGTGTAATCTGAGTCACTCACTTCTCAAAGGCCTGCCATTTTCCCGTCAATGTCAAGAGCTGGGTGTCAGGCTTGGTGCTGCTACACACTGAGTGTTTCTGTTGCTTCGCTTGCTGCATTTTAAAAATAGAATGACGGATTCATTGAAGGGAAATTGGTAGAGGGATAATGTGAACTGTGTAAATGATGAGCAGGCAGAGAGCTCATTTAGTAGGAGGCTTGTGCACTGCTGGGAGGGTTAATTGAATGTGTGGAAGTGTGTTTGCATATCTCCATGTGGGGTAATGTGTGCAGCCTCCTCTTTACACATGAATTTCCATACATATACATATGAGCCATATAGAGGGCCAGCAGAAATACCTGGCTCACTGAGAGTATGGTAATGTATGGTAATTTAAGCCAAACCACTCACTTGAGTTTCATTTAAAACTTGTTAATGTTTGTTGACCTGCAGGAAGCTCGTGCTGCGATTTAGTAATCTCAAGACAGACAGGGAAATAAACAGGTGGCGTGCGCACGCACACACACACACACACACACACACACACACACACACACACACACACACACAGACCAGTCTATACTATGGCATCAGCATCATAAATCCAGCTAGTTTCAAATGGTTTACTGTTTTCCTTCATCTTTTCACTTCTCACCCTCCCTCCTCTTCTCTTTGACAAGTTCTGTCTCTGTCTCTCTGTGTGTCCTCAAGTTCGAACACCTATGTATGTTTGTGCTGGCACAGCAATGCCACAGGCCTTAGGGATAACCCTTTATTTATGTTCTGGCATTGTGCACAGCCAATAGAATTGTCTCTTGGGGGTCACCATGCAAACTGAAGCCCATGACCATGGCGATGGTTGCCAGGCAGCGCAGGGGTAATGGAGTGGATGTTAAGAGCATGTCCCACTAGATTGGAGCTACTTCTGTGGTTCTCTGATAGATTCCCAGAGCCTTTGGGACCTGTGCACTTATGTCTATGGCCCATCTGTGCTTTCAGGCAGAGCCACTGCACAGTAGACCAAGCGTGAATTGCTGCTGAAGCATCATTGAGAGCACATAGGAGTTTAATGAAACCACGGGCACAGAGCTTTCATTAATATCTACACATACTCAGGATAGCATGGTATGCACACGGAAGCGCACACAGTGAAAATGAGAGCGTTAATTTCTATTACAGAAGATTGTAATCAGAAAATTAAGTCTTAATACTAGAACAGTATTTTCCCTCACATAGAATATACTTAGGTCATGGGAAAAGCCATGATAAGAAAGCCATGATATATATCAAGTGATTCAGGATGAGGTGGTTGTAACGTAATTAAATATACTTTTGATTTAATTTAATTTGTGGCTGGTAGCTCCTGGTACAATATATTAAAATATTAGGACCCTTGTTACTAATTTTAGACCTGATATTCCCTCAGTCGACAAACAAATTTTTAAATGTTTTGCTAATAGGTTTTATTATTAAAAGAAAGAAAAATGATGTTTGTGGAAATATTATAAATACTATTTGTTGTCTCAGTAGTTGAATCAACTGATGGTCAGGACAAGACATGTCTTCAACACCAAATTCTTCAGTTTATCTTTAAGTTCAAGTGGAAATTTTCACACGATGATTTTCTCTGCAGGCATTCCTGTTATACTATATTCACAAGAATGGGCGTGAGGTCAGACTGACCTTGACCTTTGTGCCCCAAAATCTAATCAGTTCATTCTGAAATCCAAGTGAATGTTTGTGCCCAATATGATGACGCTCCCTCAAGGCGCAACTGAGACATCACATTGACTAGAATGGGACAGATGTACAATACATACAGAAAGACAATATAAACACATAAAGCCTCTGGCCATGGCTGCTGTTGTAGCTGTTGCCGCTGCGGAGGCATAAAATGCAATTCAATATCTGTTTGACTTTAAAAAAGAGAGAAAAAAAGGAAAAACAATAGCTTTCAAAAATCCAAAATAATTTGACACCTGCGATCCGGCCACCAGAGAATCATGCTCAATATCACCGCTCGAAAACACACACACACACACACACACACACACACACACACACACACACACACACACACACACACACACACACACACACACACACAGAGCCAATAAACTGATCCAAACACCTTTATTTCTCTTTGTTTCCTCTCTTCCTGCCAACGAGACACAATTTAGGATCAATCACACTTTAAAGATTATAACTATAGGATGCCAGCCAACATGAATGTTTCATTTTAACACCATGTGCTGCCAGCTGAGGGATCTAAACTGGCATATCCTAAAATGATTTAAAAAAAAAAAAAAAAAAAAAAAGACTACATATTCACTTAGCTCCCATGCCATGCTCCACTGAGCAATGCCAGGAAGTTTTATTAGAAGTTCATTTTTCGCTTGAAAGTTTAAAAATTCATGGCACCTTGTGAGCTACAGCTTTGCAGCAGCATATATAGGATTTGGCTGAGTGAAAAAGTGGAGCAATTGAGCTATGAGACCAGATTAGGTTCTGCCTCAGGCCTGCCTTAAAACCACACAAGTTAAAGAGAACATCTGACGAGAAAACACACCCCTCCTCCACCACCACCACCCTCTCATCCCCGATTTCCTACCTCTCTCTCTCTCTCTCTCTCTCTCTCTCTCTCTCTCACACACACACACACACACACACACACACACACACACACACACACACACACAATGTGTGAAAAAGTCTCATTTTGTTTTGTGGCTGTCAGTCATTTTCAGAGTTGCTTTTACACATGCTGACATTTTTGCCAGAAGGAAATAAGTCAGTTACTTCCTCTAAGGAAACGTGGCTTTATGATAATACACACACAGACATGCACACAAAGACTGAAAGAAGACAAGAGATCCTGAAAGACAAAGATAAAACATGGAGAGAAACTTGTATAAAAGTATGATTCCACTAGGGAGTTGGTGAAGGCAGGAAACTCAATAAAAATGACGGAAACTGATTCTGAGAAAATCAAGTCATCTAAAACCTCTGGTCCACAGATGCCTGCCTCTGTTGCAAAGAAAGCTTAACCTCGGACTAACACCACTCAGAAACAAAATACCTTTGGTAAGCCTT
The DNA here is from genome assembly GCA_016801845.1 of Polydactylus sextarius. Taxonomy (NCBI): domain Eukaryota; kingdom Metazoa; phylum Chordata; class Actinopteri; family Polynemidae; genus Polydactylus; species Polydactylus sextarius. The sequence continues at coordinate 13,066,221 of CM028909.1, forward strand.
AACTACTTCCTCTTTATGGGGTAAGTATAGCTCTGCAAACTGATGTGAAGCTGATATTTAAGAAGCTGATATGGATATAATTTATGGCACAACTCTTGACCCTGTTCAGTGAATTTCCTGGTAAACATTCCCTCATCTCTGTTTTTTTGGCCTGTCTTCTTGCAACGTGAAGATGACTTTATTGATCATCTAGAAGGAGAGAACACTCTCAGCCAGAAGTCATCTCTTCACCTATTGAATCCAGCCTTCAGTGGAAGAGCTAAACACACTAGTGAGATGATTTAGAGCAAATGGAGCAGAAGAGAGGAAGAGAGAAGGGGGCTTGTTTTTGTTTTGTTGTGCTTCCTCCATATCAGCCCCCAGCCACTGAAATGCTCATGAACCGTAACAGCAAGTAATTTTACTATTCAGTAAGTTTGAGGACAACAACTGGTCCAATCAGGGAAAGATTTCCAGTCAATGTGGGAAAAAGACAAGGCATTAAAATAAAGACAGCAACTCAATATACACAGAGGAAGGAACAATAATAGGAAGCAAACACTGAGGTATGAATAGATCGTGCAGCTCTACAACTGAGGCTGGATTCATGACAGACTGTTAAGCCAAATAAAGGCCTACAGCTGTTACAGTCTACCCTGCACAATATATTGATGATAATCAAAATCAGGTATGTTTTCTTTAATTGTACATTGAGCATGCGAAATTGCCCGTAGGTGTGGATGTGAGTGCAAATGGTTGTTTGTCTGTATATGTGACTCTATGTGACAGTATGCTCCCATCCAAGGTGTACCCTGCCTTTGCCTGTAAGCAGCTGGGATAGGCTCCAGCCCCCCACCCCCCAACCCAAACCCCAACCCTGAGTGCGGGATAAAGGGGTAGAAAATGGATGGATGGATAATGTAAAAAGCCATTGTTGTACGTATCTCCATTGAGGCTCAAGTCAAAACTCTGTGTTAAGCATAAATCCAGCTTCAAGGATATTTTCCAAAGAACCAAGAACAGATCTAGGGGACAACCATAGGTGCTTTTAGAAACTTAGCTCATTTAATCTCTCCCCATTCTTCCAGGTGTAATACTCAGAATTTGTGATTAGACCTACCCGAGGACATTATTACCTTTTATGCAAATAAGTTCTGAGGAGGAACAAAAGAGTAACCCCTGAAGATTGGATACTCTCTTTCAGTGTCACTTCCTGAGATCTCGTGTAGACAGAAAAGAAAAGGAAGGACTTACAGTCAGTGCTCAATTCACTGCAGAACAAAAGTAGTGACATTGAAGACTACAGGGAGGCAGAACAGCGAAAATGAAATGTCTTAGCTGTGTGTTCATTCTTACCACAGAGCAACTAGTGGCATCCTCATGTATCTTTCCTTTGTGCAGTGAGATAGATCAGGGGCTGTCTCTCTACTACCACCCAGATGGATGGCTAATTGTAATGGGAGCCCAGAACAGCTAACAATTAGACCTGAACGAAGATGGATGTGGACAGGGGTTGAGAGGGATAGGGCTAAGCATGTAAGAGGAAAAAGGTGGAGGAAAAGACAGGACGACAACAGAAGAGGCTGGAAAATGCTGAGGGACAAATGCTGCACTTTCTCTCCTCAATAATTCCCACTCCCTTTACTCCTGTCTTCGCTCCCGTCATTGTTTAAGTACTGTGAAAGGCAATCTTGAATGGCTATTCTATTTTACTCTCAGTTAAACATTGCCTTATTCTAAGAAATGATCTGAGGAAGAATAGATTTTCTGTGAAATATAACCACATGCAGGTAGTAAATGCTGAGCAAATGACATTTTGCTATGGTAAATGACCGGTGACACTTGCTAAATGGTTGGCTTAATGGCTAAGAAGGTCATGTGTCATTGAAGTTATGGAGCATTAAAGAACAATACATGTTATGTAGAGAGTAGTAATGGGCTACTGGAGGATATGACATGCCTGACTAATGCTTGGGTGGGGCATTAAAGATCAGATGTCATCAGTACATGAAGAGTGGACCAGACAATGATAAAGATTCTATCATGCACCATCTACACAGGGGTTACCCTCTTTCACAGTGTGACAGAAAGCTATCTGTCAACCTCAGGTCAAAGAATATTAAATTAAATTAAATGTAACAGGCGTTAAGCTAGTGTCTTCAAAATCATTATGATTTATCTTCTGGGAACCTTGAATGTACAAAACTTCAAGCCACCGTCCGTCAAATCCAAACCGTTGGACTGAACCACCAACATACACCATCTTCCATAGAATAATTAAGATGATAAAGGCAGAAAGAAAGGGCTGTTTTTTCACAACCAGATGAAATGTGAAATCAAATAATTTCCACAGGATGTACTTCTAAAGCACAATATGTAATTCAAGGCATGCTCCATTGGTTTTAAGAACACAATCTTAAATGCTAAGCAACACCTAATCCTGTGGGCTAATTAAAGATGGAGATGGTACACAGATTGCATCCTGTAAAAATGCTCAAAGACATTTGCAAACCTGTCATCATCTCTGGCATTTAGACCTTGATTTGCCATAGTAATAACTCTCAAGGATCATGGAATCCAGGTGGGATATCATTATGAAGGTGATAATAAGGCGTTAGAGATGTGCTGTTATGAAATAGAGAAAACCTATCTGGTGGATGTATGGGTGCTTGAGCAAAACGCTGACCTCACTGCAGGCGAGCCAGGGAGGCATTCAAGTGCCTGAGGGAGTAATTTAGTACTGGTTAATGACGACAGCACTGTCATGCTACACTGGTCAGTTGGTCGGTACCTCTAGAGGTGTGTGTCTGGTATTAAGCGGTGTGTGTGTGTGACACACTGCACCACACTGCAGCTTAGTGAAGAACACACAGGAAGGTGGAGCAGACGAAGGTCAGGCCTAAACTGACAGGAACACACACACACACACACACACACACACACACACACACACACACACACACACACACACACACACACACACACACACACACACACACACACACACACACACACACATAGATACATACACTCACACAGATGTGTGTGTGTGTGTGTGTATATATATATATATATATATATATATATATATATGTGTGTGTGTGTATATACACACAAGCAGATGGACACACACACATCTTCCTTCCAGCCGTCACCTCATCTGGGTGATAGCTATTTCAGGAAAGAACACAGCATTAGGACGCACATCACCTCCAGCTCTCCCCCCTTTCTACTCTCCCTGCTCCCTCCCTTCCCTTTAGTCTTCCTGGTCACCGCTCTTCTCCTCTGTCTTTTTTTTGTGCGTGTGTGAACGATATACAGTACATCTCATTCGCTTCAACCTCTTTTCAGGCTAGGTAATTTTCCCGTCTTTGCAACACTCTTGTCGTCTCCCTCTGTATCTCTTTTTTTCCTCCCTGCACACTTGGCTGTTACAGTGAGTCTTTCTTGGCAGACAAGGTTACGGTTAGTTAAGACTGGGCAGCGGTCAGGCCACGGTCGAACTGCAGGGCTTTAAACAAATTTAAACTACAACCAGAGAGCATGTGCAGAGATGGATGGCAGTAATCACAGAGAGGGTAAGATAGGGAGCGGGGAGAGTGAGGCTGGGGTGGGGATGGGAGGAACAAGACAGAGGAGCAGAGCTGAGGGGAGAAGAGAAGAAATAAGCTAAAGGAGCGAGAAAAAGCCTTGCTACGAGAGGTGTGAACGAGAGTGATGAGAGAGAGGAATGGACTGAAAATATGTGTCAGTGTGTTCGTGTCGACCAGATCCAAACAAGCACACTACAATCTATCTCAGGAGAACAAAAACTGTCAGGCTTGCCCCCAAACTGTGATTACCACCCCAGCTTTGTATGTACGCCAGCTGATGCTGCTGCCCAGTTTGGCTCACGGACACATCACAACATGAATCTTTAAAGGCCTGAAAGCTCAACTATTTCCCCAAAGGAAGGATCTTTAAACCTTCCACAAGTTTACATAATTCATTTATGAATTTGTGCCCACATGCATGTTTTTATTGAGACACTTACAAGGATAAAATCTGTTCCTTAGAACACCAACAAATGATATCATGTCAAAAACTACTGAATTTTGATTCAGGCATATGAGGTCTTTGATGTTGTACATAATCCAAATTATTTCTAATTGTCAACAGTAAGATCAGCTCAGCTGAGGTCATGAATGTTCATCCAAGTAACATCTGTCAGCCAATCAGCTAAGGAGCTGCTTGTTGATTGTACTGAAACCTTGGGCATTGAGCTCAGCTGATTCTGTGTAAGGAAATATTTTTCTAAAACTCAATGATTTATGCAAAGGTAAAATAGCAAGGCCAGGGTTTAGATATGCATGGACAATGTGTGGTGATTGTCACTGAATATGTATTATGTAAATATGTATATGTATACACCTTTTATTGTGAATATACTAAATGAAAATGCATGACACACATCAGCATCACTCTTAGGGAAGATCTGAACCCTGTGGAATCCCTTCCTCCTCTGGGGAGAGAAACGTCAGAGCTCCCCTCTGGGCTGGAGGTCTGGAGGTCCGACCCTCTGGGGCCCAATTGAAGGGAAATAAAACTGTATTCACCTGTACCTTCTGCGCCCGCCGTTTGTCTGCTCTCTGGTTCTGGTGATAGATGCGGCTAAAGTTGGATACGATGACAGGAACAGGCAGGGCAATTACCAGCACACCACTCAGAGAGCAGATCGAACCAAAAATCTTCCCTGCGATCGTCTTCGGAACCATGTCTCCGTACCTGTGAGAGGTGACAGGAAGAGAGAGACGATAAATGTTAGCGAACCATCTTATTATGCATTTAATAAAATCTGTCTGAGATGGCTCAACCTTGTAGCCACACGCAGATGACTGGAGGTCATTCACATCACACAAACGTGCAGTTCAGCTTGACGCTCAATCATTCTTCTTGTACAAGGCCTTCATCTTTTTTTTTTAGGCATCTCCGTGCTGCTGCATATGATCACTCCTACAAGAGTCGAACTTGATGTGCAGACTCTATCCCAGTCCAAAGGCAAAAGAGGCTACTATCAAACCTTCACTCTCAGTGAGTGACACAGTGAAGTCAACTGACTCATCCACTGACAACAGATACTATTAACCTTTAGAGAGGAGAAAGAGGAGGACATGGTGAATGCCAGGGACATTTCCCAAAAGGCATTTAGCCCAATTCAATCTGAAATATTTGCAAGTCAAGAGTAATCCTGTCTCGAGTTCAAAGACAGACAATGCAATTACAATAACTTTATTATAAATCCCTCTTTTTACATGGAGGAAGCCACACTGCAAGAATCATGAGTGTATGCAAAAGACTGAAGACAAAAGAGAAGAAATTCAAAAGCTACCAGACCACAACTTAAGTTGGAAAATAAACATTTATTTCTAATGGTGCTCATTTATTATTCATGAGTGAAAAGAGCAGGTAATTTGTTCTTGTTTTCCAGCTAAACAAGAAGTTTTACTGAATGTATTTAGAACTGACTTGGACAACAAATAAAAACAAACAAAAACTCCTCGGCAGCCAGCATTGTGTGTAATTAAACACTGATTGTGCAAAGATGTTCATGCTTATGATCAGTATGAGGCAGCATTTTAAAATGTTTATCTGCTCCATAGTGAACAGTATAAACCTACAACGTGCAGTTAAACTAATAGCTTTTTATTTACATCCAATTAATTTCTTCATACAACAACAGCCTCACTGTAGCCAATGTTTTCATTCGCCTTATTTTTAATAAATGATTTGTGCTGATACTAGTTGCATTTTACATAGATACCATAGAACTTTCCCTCCTAAATTCTGTAGTTAGTAAGAAGCAGATGCAAGTTAGTGGTCTGGTTGAGTGAAAGAGGCTGAAAGGAAAAGTCGAAGCAGAAGAGAAGCCAGAAAGACAGCAACAAAATGTTGCACGGGGAATCTGTCTCTTCTGTGTCTTGTCACACTCACCCCTGTGGAAAGTGATGCGACGTGTCAGAAAATATAAAAACTGAGAGATGTTGGTGGTATAGTGAATACCCCACAGATACGTGGCATTACAGATGTCAGTGTTATGCAGAACATTTACTCTAGTATTTTACAGTACATAAGTGCACCTCTGAGATATTAGTGCTTTACTTAAGTCTTAATGCTACTTTATACTTTTATGTCACAACAAAGCAGAAAGAGATGCAATAAACATATTTAATATAAGTAAAACTAACCTTCCAAACAGTGAATAAATGTATAAAATATCTCTACTACAGCCAGTTACATCATTAAAATTGAGCTTACATGTATGTTAATGCATAAGTAATAATAATAATAATAATAATAATAATAGTAATAATACCCATTAGCAAAGAGGGTTGATCTGAAAACTGAAAACCTTCTGTGATGCAAAACACTCTCAAGTCTACGATACAAATCCAATAAAACTGTAACACGTAATACGTTTTCAATCCAAATAATTCTCAGTCACTTCATGTTTTTACTCACAGATTTAATTTTTTCACAGTGCAGGGAATATGTTTGTCAAATATTTTTTTCACGCTTGCCCTTAAAAGAGAAGTAACCTGCTTATCTCCGCACGATTTAGAGCATTTTATCTGTAAACTCCTGTTTCCATTAATTTTTCATAAATACTGCAAGCCAGTGTGTGACAGATGGAAAGGCACATTTTTTTTTTTACAAGGATACTAACAACATAAGGATAAAGCAGCTTTTGGTGCTGGTCCCCTGAAGGATATGTATTGTGTATTCTAGGTCCTTATGGACTTGGCACAGCACAGATCAAGTCAGTCAACCTGTTACTGCTGCCAGGGACACATGCATATTCAAAAATTGACTCTCATACACATGTAGGCACAAACACACCAGTCTGCACATGTGGAAACTTTTGTCAGATATATCGCAATCACTGCAAAAAACTGATAAATTATTCATTGATGTCCTTGCTGCTGTGCTGCTACTTTCGGGTCATGTTATGGCAGCGTGTTTCACGGCAGTGAAATGGAAATGAGGCTGTTTTTGTGTAGCAACGACATTTAACAGCTAGAAGAGCCCTATCAATATTAGAAATATGCCGCCATGTCTTGCAGAGAACCACAACATGTTGCTCACCAGCACTCATCAAATACATCTACTTTGACAGGTCACAGAGAGAAGCACTGGCTGAATTTGAGGACTTGGCACACAGTACCCCAGAGGCTCACCATAAATGAACAATAATCTGCTTAAATCGTCATCATGATAGTAGTTTTATAATCTAATGAAGCACTTCTGTCACAGTCTGTTGGAGATGGTGAAAACGCAGAAACGCACATACACGTAAATTGCCAATACACACATATGTATTCACACACACACCAACCTCACCCTCATTAGTCACAGATTTCGGCAAATACAAGCTCAATATGAAGCCATTGAAGTGGAGGGTGGTTTTTGCATCAACAAAGTGATGCACTGCCCACACACAGCGAACCGCTGGTCCACAGCCATAACTGACAATATACTTACAGAGAACATTCATCGTCTCCTCCAAGAACTTTAATGGCCTTTCTACCCAAATTAGGCAATAACAATCCCATCAGTGGTACAAAGGCCCTATCACTACAAAACATTTCATCTCCTCCCCTCTTCAGAAGATGTTTCCATTAGGAGGAATGAAAAGCTAATCATATTCATCTGCAAGCCTTCTTTAATGGGATCCTATCAGATTGCCTGATAGAGGCCCTTCTCTGCTAATACTACAGTCAATTTGCCATCTCCCATTTAGTCAAGCTGGTCTGTCTCTGATGATACCATCTCTGAGCCATTATACATTGTACAGAGATAAAGCTAGGCTTGCACACATTAAAGAAAGAGAAAACTGTAATAAGTGGTGTGAGGCTGTGCGGTTGTATATGTGTGTGCGCATGTGATAAGGTTAGATGTATTTTCTCTGCCTCTTGCCTGTATTAATTCTGGGTACGTTTCTGACTTTGAAAGATGACGCTGAAGGTGGGGAATGAGGTCTAGGTGGAGGTAAATGTATCAGTAAAGACGCCGATGGATAAGCAGTGAGGAAGTATACTGCAGGGTGTGATATTTTCTCATCTGATATAGTGCACACGTGGGATTTTTCTATTCTCTCAGCCTCTGCCCTCCTCTTTTACTCATACCACAGTCACTCACAACCACGAATTTGCTGTATAGAATGAGTTTCCTCACATACAGGATAAACAAATACAGAGTCTCACATACACACACAGAACAGGTGTGCAGGTCAGTCCACGGTCAGGGTTGTCACATCCCATCATGGGAGGGCCAGGTCTCAGCGGGTTATATTAATAAAGTCTAGGAAGGATGGATGGGAGGTTACTGAGTGCTCTTGTGAGGGTATGTGTGATAGATGGGCTTCTCAGAGATGGTCTGAGGGCTGACAGACACACAGATTTGTGATGATGGCAAGTCATGTCATGTCAGGTCAGAAGAGCACAGCACATCCCCTTAAATTCCCACTGATAGGCCCAGCCAGCGTGACACAAAACAAAAGGTATGACATAATCAAAGGGCTATATATACACACACAAACATAATTCATAACGATGATATACAGAAAATATTTGCTTTATATGAAATAAAATTCTCATTATGTTTTTTTTTTCATTCTACGAGTATAATAAAAACCATCTACACAAAAAGCTTGAGAGGGGCTGTTCTGAGCTGAGGCACAGAGTGAATATTAATTGCTGGAATTTGTTTTCACTTTGTGGATCGTAAACCACTTTTATTTACGTGCAACCGGATCATAATGCCATATTTATTGACGTGTTCAAGATAGGAAGCTCCTCTTGAAAAAAGAAGGAGAGGGAGGGAAGGAAGAGGAGAGAGAGGTTGGGCTTCCGTTTACAGACCAAATCCCATGTGATCCCTTTGCAATTTACCTCAGTTCCCTTCAGATAAAGTGAATGATTCTGTTTGGACCACAGTTCTTTGATTGACCCCTGGTGGACTGAAATTGGCTACCGGGGGTTGGAGAAAATTCATTGTTAGTCAGTGGGTTTGTGCGTGTGTGTGACGTGTATGTTCCGTTTGTGTGGGTGTTTGCCTAAACACATTTATAGCAAAGCATGAGACAGAGAGTAACTGAAAAAAAAAACAAAACAAAAAAACATAAGAGAAGACTACCTACCTTAACAGAACTGAAAATGGTCATGGAAAAAAGGTGTGAAATGGGTAAAGCAAAGAGAAGAAACAGTTGACACTTGATGTAGATCAGTGTAATTAATAAAACAATATCTAAAATAAACAATTTGGTTTGTCTTAGTCAGGGTAAAGGAATCATGTTTTAAAAAACAGCTATTTTAATTATTTCATATCACATACAGGTGGAGTTGGCCAAAGACCAAACTTCTAGCAACTTCAACTCTCAGGAAACTGCTCTACCTGTTGAACATGGCCAACATGTTATCCAGTTCTGATGTACAAAATATTTTATCCCATTAGCTCTTCCACTGTGCACTATGTGCGCCACATGATGTGTCTGCATTGAAGACAATGTTACAAACTGAGGTAGGTAAACACTCAACAACGTAGAAAGCTTCTATTTCATTAGTTTGTTTCTTTCTGTAGACATACCTTAAGGAAAAGAAAATAATTACTAGATTGAATTTCACAAGAATCTTACAATAATTCTTTCTGCTTCAAAAACTAAAAAGCGCCCACAGTGCCTATATGTTAATTCTGAACTAGTCAGAATACAAAAGCATTTTTCTGGCTTATATTTACTCCTGAGGGGCCTGCTGAGACAGACAGGACCTTTCAGCACCACGGAGAGCTACTATAGCTTCTATAATGACAGCTCACACACTCGCTTCTCTTCACACTGCTGTAAACCAACATGTGTCAGCGCAACACTCTACAGCTACGTTCTTGACAACTTTGTCAGTGTCCCACACGTCTTTGGTTTGTAGGCTACAAGAAAAAAAACGACTATCTATCATATAGAAAATGCTTGAACTTGTCCATAATTAAAACTTTAAACTCTAACAAGACCAGTGCATCCAGGGTTGAGTGGCAAATATCAATATAAACAGTATTAAAAGTTTGCAAATGGATGTACATTAAAGTATGAAATGATAATAATGATAATTGAGAGTGTTTTGATTATTATGCATTATGCAAAACAATGGCCTTTAGAACTTGTTTGTTTTGTTAGTTTTTAATTAACATTTGCTTAAAATCATTCATTTGGACACCATGATTTTGTCCTTTCATCACAGCATTTTTATAATTAATAATACTGAATTACCACCAAAAAAAAAAAAAAAAAAAAAATATAATATGTCACTTCTGCTACTGAAACAGAATCACGCTATGATCATAATGCCATTATACTGATTAAAGTAGCCATAGATACTTTTCTAGTGTTTCCAACTGGTATTAATATTGTCACGAAGACCAAATCACTTTCTATTTTATCAGTTCAATGATTATAACAGAAAAAAGAAAATTTAATCACTGTTTATTTTAGAAAGACACAAATGATCAGACAAAGACGGGATAAGACAAGCAGAAAACGCGTTGTTTGGTATTATCAAACACATGACAAATCTTTACTGATAAAATTACAATTTGAACTAAAAACATCTCTGTGCTCACCTTCTGAGCCTCATCTGAAAACAGGACTTTTTTTTTCTCTTTTATGTTGCTAAGTAGAGTTTCCAAAGTTACTCTTCTTGTTCCACCATCCACCATTTTTACTAAATAGGGAAACAAATGTGCCATCCTCTGTATTTTTTTGAGTTTGTTTTGGCAGATGTATTTCTGTGGACCATAAATCCAACTTTCATTTTTCCGCTAAATTTCAATGATATGTCAGATTTGCATGGTGAAAGCGAGGCTTAAAGAGAACCAATCTAAATGCAGATGGTGTCATTATTTCTTAGCCATTACACTGTGCTATCACATTTACATCATAACAGTAAGTTCAAGCAAAAAAAAAAAAAAAAAGTTGTCTTTAGTTGTCAGTTTAAGAAACTAAAAAGCTGACTTGCAGTATAGTTAGCGATGCGTAGCCACGGCTGAAGTTGACTTTGAAAAATACATGTGTTCCAGAAGTGACCATAAATGATGATGACTCATATAAATACCTATAAGTGGTGGTAGAGTTCCATTTTCATTGGGAACCTGTCACAGGGCAATGAAGCTCAGCTCTTTTTGGGTACAGCAAAGATTGTCTCTCCAGGCCTCTAAACCTCAGCCATTCATCCATCTGTACTTTCATCTGACATTTCATGCCCAGTCACTCAAATGGAAGTAACTCTGATAACACACTGCTCTTCAAGGATGGGACAACCATCTAAAATCAACCCCACAAATGTCACCGTGGGAAAGCAAGAAATAAGGAGAGGGAAGAACAACAGGTAGGAAGACAGATAGGCACACGGATAGAGAAGAGTAACAAGCAAGAGTATAGGAAAAGTTAAAAGTGACAGAGAATCAAAAACCGTTTTTACCTCGTCTTTGTTGAAGAACAGTCGTCCACCCACATTCAGGAACATGCTCTGAACATCTCCTTTTCATTAAAATTCCTCTTTTAGAAATGTCGCTAGAAAATGGGTCAATTTCAAAAACGGTCGTTTGTGACGTAAAATGTATCTCACCCCCACCATTCTGAGTCTATTCCCTCCCCTTCAAAGGCAATTAGCTATAAAAAAGACGGTCTGTCCGTGTTCGAAGCTGGCGAAGTTACATTAATTTGAGTGGCAGTGACAGCAGCCAATCAGTGTCAAGTGCATTTCATAATGAGGTTGCCAGTTAAGCATGAAAAGATGTCAAATAGGTGGGTGTTTAAAATCACCCACCCTAAAATAGCTTTCTGAGAGAGGTTTTTAGGAAGCTTCTGAGGCATTACAGCTCCAACCAAATTTTTGTCACATCACAGAACAAGGATCCAAACCCTGTTCAACAATTCTCTGTCACCTCTAATATATGAATACAGCAGAGAAGAGATATAAGGGCAATGCTAACATGTTGTACGTTTGGTTTAATTATGTTTTATGGATTAAATCATATACATTGGAGCTACTATGATCCGAACATTCCTGCAAAACAGCTTTACACTGACCTGAACACAGATTGTGATCTTGATTTGTGGAATACCATTGAAGCTTAACTCAGAAAATTGATTGCTTTACAAGTGTGCTGACTTGTTACTGAGTTCAAAAGTAGTTATTCTATCTCAGTAGAAGAGCGAGATCCAAACAATCATGAAATGCCACTTAACAGTGTGAGTTTTCAAAAGGACAAAATGCGACGATTTATTTTTTTACTAATCATTATTTCAACTGATCTTACAATGTTGGTTACATAAGTTTTCGTGATTAAAAGCAATTTTTGGTTAATAACAATAAAGAACACCAAACTGCAGATGAATGTGAATAGTATCCTGCCTTGCACCAATCAAACAACCCATTCAGAAGCCAAGGCTTCAGAAATAAACTGAATAAAAATCCTGAATGTGGCTTTCACAACAAAGATAAGCATGATGTACAGTATACAGCGTTTTTCTTTGAATGGCACCTTAATTGTACCAGTGACCTTGTTATTATCAACTCTACAGCAGAAACCTGAGTATATTGTAAAAAGGTGGGAACAATTCCAACAGTCCGAATCTAAAACTCAATCTGTGAAAATGTCAGAAAAATGTTCCCGGCGGTTGCCTTTATGGCTTTTCTTATAGCACCTCCGATACATTTACTGTCATTCACCTCTGTATAATACCATTAACCACCACTTATCATCTACAATTGGAAACAGTTAACGTGCCTTATTGTCGTCATTGTACTGTGGGTGGGTCGCCAGGGCCAGGGGGATACTGTAAGTCTGAAATGACCCATTGTATTGCTGTAATATAAAGGACTTACAGTACTGTATTGTACTGGAAGTCCTGTATTAAAAAACTGCTGTAACAGCATCTCAGCTCCGGGTTTATATGACTTCATATGTGGGACATTTAATTACAACGCCGTATTGCTTTTTATTCACAAACTAAATGCTTACGTTACACCATCAAACTTTTGCCTGATAATGGTGTTTTTGTTCTTGTGTATTCTATTAACGTTTGCTGCTAATGGAAAACACAACAAGCAACCATCTGTGCTTAATGGTAATGTAATTATTAAACAAAGGTGCGAATCACTGTTGAGTAGAGGGAAACTTTTAGCCGCCACGTGGAAATCAACTGGATTATATCATAATAATTAATCTATGAAAAACTACATGCTACATACACGTACAAGCACATATTTTCTTTAGTATTAGAGCTGCTCAAAGACATTGGCAAAATCCAAATCTTTATTCTTCCTGAGTGCACTGTGAGTCAGGCATATAGGTTATTTCCTCATTTACATTTGTCAAATGATGAGAGAGGAGTGAGAGAAAGAAACACACAGATAAGTTGATAAAGTGAAGGGCATTACTCTCACACTGCACTGCACATAGAGGAAAGGTCATTATCATCACTCACTCCCCAACCAATTGCACAGTGAATCACACTGAAAGATTGCCACCATTTCTCCATAACACACATGCAGTTTGCTACATTATGACTTGGAATGGAATAACTTTGACTTTTTGAGTTTCATCACATCACTGTAATATAACATTAGGATAACGTGTAGTTAATAATTTGTGTGTAGAAATAGAATAATCCCATTTTTTTCCCCAGAAATCACATGTAATGGCTTATGATGCATTATCGCAATACATGATAAAAGGATACATCAATCTGACAATCCAATATAATATAATTCAAGAAACCAGTAACAATTGTTTTTCCAAGTAGGTTAACAGAAGTAGCAAAGCAGATACAATGAGATGAAATTGTGAAATAAGAAAAAATAAATAAAAACATGAAAACTTTTAACTTCATTTAAGGATGTAATTTGCTGTTAGCTCATTTATTGTCTCATGTGTCTGTTCATATCCTCTTCAGCTGACTGTTAGCCCAACAGTTCTTGACATGTTGTTCACCAGCTAGTCACTATTAGTTAGCAAATAGCTGATGAACATATTGGAGCATTTAGCAGCTAAATGGTCAAACATTTCTCTCAGGCGCTGGTGGTACAGACTGAAAGTAGAGAAAACTAGACATTAAAACTAAGAGTAAACACTAGGATTTAATTCATCAGGCAAATGGTAAAAAAAAAAAAGAAGAAAAATCAACACCGAACAAATGTTAATGTTGCTTTGTATCTGCTGGATGTGCATATAGGCAACTGTTTGATATATTAACTTAAAGGGTAGAAATAAGTTAGTTTTGCATTTCCAACTTGTTTCTGCTGTGGTGTGTTAATACAGGGTTAGGTATTAAACATGATTATACTCATTTTCATTGATTAACAACTTGGTATAACTTTTAGAAACTGGTGAGTGACATTTTCTCGCCCCAGTGGAGCTCCATCTATGCATCACACTCTTGATTAGGTTTAGCTTTTCTTAAATTCCAGGAAATAACAACAGGGAGTGGCAAACCAAATCATCAGCTCCTACACGTCTCTGAAGAAACCGACACGTGATCTTAGAGATGTTGTTTTCCAGGAGAGTCACACTAACTGGTGTGAGTACACTTACTTTGCAGGATGTCAGTGAGTAATAGCTGGGGACACTATTACAAGCTTTGCTCATTTTGTGTGTTAGCACGTGTGCCTGTGTGAACTAGTGTGCATACCATTGTATGCGTATGTGCCTGTCTTTGTAATTATCATTTACCAGATTGTTATCAACACAACGCCTCAGTGATTCCACTTCCAAGAGTAACCAGGAACTGGAAACACAATTACCAGAAGAGAAGATGCATAACAACATTTAAATATGAATTACGTCTGAGATAGGAAGGTCCCTGAAGCTTGCACTGCTGACTGGCTGCATGCTGCCTGATTAAAAACAGTATCATTAATACATTTGTGTCTACCTGTGTTAAAACCTTTGCGCATGTAGTAATTTTTAAATTTAAAATGCGAGTGTGTTGGAATTCTAATAATAGGCACGTGAAATACTTTCAATCCCTGATACGAGTAAATATGTGGATAAAACCTGTAATGGTTGTTGGTAATTTAAAAAAGAGCCCACCAATCTCTGTGAGTTTGACCAAACTAATGAGTGTATCAGTGTTGTAGAGCAAAGGAGGAGACTGGTTGAGGAGTTCAGTCATAGTTACCTTGATATGTGCTTCAATTAAGCTGCCTAACGAGAACTAACGGAGCTCAATTAAAACATAAACCCTTTGGAGCGACGTTTGAATTCTGAGATTGATTGTTTTTCTGCTCAGTGCGAGACAACAACAAAACGTAATTAAGGCACATACACAACACACCTTTCACTTGGAAATCAAGCTTACACGACGAAACAATCTGCACAATCCCCGTGTTACACCTGTCCAGCCGTGTGTGACATTACAGTCAGCAGTTTGAGGAGGGAGATGGGGAGGGGCGCAAAAAGGAATGAGACAGCAATTACAAAGCCTGCCACACAATTAGAGCCTCAACAACATATCAGATTTTTATGACAGATCATGATAGGTTGAAATATATTGAATTGTGTTTATGCTGGCAGGAATCCAAAACAAATTCACTGTACAAACAATGTTTAACAAGCAATATTTTCTCCAATTATGCTACTGCCACAGCTCCAAGGACGACAGCGTCTTCTGTTGGTCAGTCCACCATTTTTCCAGTAATATTAAAAAATATTCAACCACTATTGAATATATTGTCATGAATTTTGAATAGACATTCGCGGTCAGAGGATGAAACCCACTAAATCAGATTTTTTTTTTTTTTATCTAGCACCATCACTGAGATCAAATTTTGATCCAAATAAATGCTAAACTACTGACACTCCTATCTGCCTCAGCTGTGCTTTGTGCTGTGTATCGTGACAGAAACTATGAAACCAGACAAAAAAATGTACTGCTGAATAGTTTTGTACTTCACATTATTTGCTTGAGAATACAAACCCATTGAATTCTTGTTTGACGAATTGCTCCTAACTCAAGGTCCATTTATGAGTTTTTTTCTACTTTATTTTATACCTCAGTGAAAGCTGTGATGATTTATTTAAACAATCGAACAATCATATAAGCCTTGGTGTTTAACAGCATGTTCACCTAAATATGTCTAAAACAGAATGTATCAGAATTTTATGTTATGATTTTGTTTGAGGCTATTTCGATGTGATCTATAATCTCTCCTATCTATTTGTTTTTTTTTTTTTACCCTTTTTTGTAACATATGCTCTTAGATGACTTCAGCCTTCCCATATCCACCCTGTGCTTGACCCCTGCTGGAACCGATGCTCAGAGATGAAAAGCAATGGGGCTGTTTAAAGAGATAAGACTGGAGCTGAGAGGGTGAGGACGAGGTCAGAGCCCAGGAGTTCAGGGGTCATCTCCATTCTGCAGAGAGCCCACGGTCATAACAGCAAGGTGACTGTCTAGCTGGTCCCAGCGCAGATTCACACAGGGATCAAAGGGAAGAAGGAACAGACACAGAAAAGAATAAAAGATACATTGAAGAAAGAGGAAGGAAGAGAAACACAGATGTGGAGAAACAGCATTGTGGGGATATAAAGGGAAGGAGGGGACTGTTGTGGGTATTGAGGATGACCCCTACAGAGACAAACACCAAATGAGACGCACAGAGAATGGATAAATTGATTGAAAGAAAGGGGGAGCGTAGTGAAGCACATTTCAGGGCGTCAGATCTACTCTGCCTCCCATACAGGACACAGTGATTGCATTTGTTTAGCCCGGTCAGACCATTTCCTCTCATCGTAGAGTTGGGATGTCTGTGTTTGTGTGGTTTACAGTTGTATTTCTTTCTTTGTCTGTCAAGCAGAATGAATGGATGCATGTTGAAGTTGATTGTGTTTGCATGTTGTGTGTTTGCATGTTGTGTGTGTGTGTGTGTGTGGATGCAATCCCCCCATATAAACCGTAGTTACTGTCCCTGTATGTGGTCATGTTTCATTTCTTGTTCTACATGTGAGTGTAATAGTACATAAAACTCAGAGGTAATACAATTAGTTTTCTACAGATTCAGCTCTCTGCTGGCAACCAGCTGCCTGATTTTTTACAGCCCAATCTAATGTCAGGGCATCAATAAGAAGCCAAATGTGCCAAACAAATTCAATACAAGAAATGTTCTCAAAGGCCCTGGTGGTGCAGCAGGTCTAGAATGACTGACTTGCCTAAAGTATTGGACTATTGAACTTTTTCCCTAAAGGAGGTGTAAATTAATTAAGCTCTGGTCCACTGTTTGCACCTGGGCTCCCATGTGACTCCACATGTGCACTCATTTTCCATGTAGCCTGTGGACTCTTGATTAAATTGTTGCCTATTCAATCCTCAAAAACAGATCTATAACAACTACCACAGTGTGTGAGAGGAAGGGAAATAAGTAAATTGTGCACAAGGAGGCCTCTGTCGAGTGAGTGTTTGTCTTGTTTTTATTCTAAACGTCTCAAGTAAATCTTCTTAAGAGTTTCTCAGTACTGAAGAATGCTTCTTCCAAAAACACAGGACGTTTTTTCATCCATCTTCCATTTCAAACCCAAATGCAGCTCTTGCACTCACTTCTTTGATGTTGCCTGTTGTCATGGGGACCTTGTGAATGCTGCAACACTGCGCAGCATACAGAGTGCCATGTCACTGCGGTTAAAAGGGTTACATTAACATCAGCGATAGGTTACATTAGAGCGGGGCTACATTACCCATTAGTGGTAGCAAACACATTTGTGGTAGCAGGGCCTGTACAGTTAGCATTTAGTACTAATCCAAAGTATCAAAGGTGAGCACTCAGTCCCATTTGATTTAAATGTGAATCATACTCAACTACTATCTGAGAGCCACAACTTCAGAAGTACTTTCCCTTTTTTCATGTCAAAACTACACACAACAGTTATAAATATTGTAAAATTTCCCCTCACTGTAGAGGCATATCCAACAACGGTCGATTTCACTTCTCCACTGAAAGTGAATTCAGGGAAAAGCAGGAATTGATACACACAATTTGCTGCTCATCTCTCCTTAAATCAAAGATGTCTCTGTCAGATTGTTTATCTGTGGCCAAGAATATTGGCTTGGTACAGTCCAAGCTTATCACATGCTGTTTTACGCCGCCTGACTTATTGACTGTGAACACGGCCAACATGGCTCTTCTCATCAGTGTCCGGCACAATGGCAGCATCGACTGTGCTGATCTATGACCAAGTCTGATGGAGAGGCAGTCAATACAGCTAACTAGAGCTGCCTGGTGCCTCTAAATCCGCTTTAGGCTGGTCAATGTACTGTCCAGTCAGAGCGCAGGAGATAACAACATGTCATCTCAACTTGACATGACTATCCATGAAAAGTTAACAGGGTAAAACTGAAACTAGTGAAACTAGCTCAGCAAGCATTGAAATCGCTGTTATACATTTAAAATGCAAGAATCAAAATACCGTATAACCTGCATTACCCAAAACTAACTGTGGTAATACTTAACAGCAGTCAGCCTGTCAGGATGGATCAGTGCTTGTGGGTGAAGGTAGCTGTCTAGATGTGTGTATTAATGGAGAAAAGTAGGCTGCAAGAGAAACTAGGGCATCACTGAGACTCAGGAGAGGTGTCTCCAGCCCAGCCTCCTGTCCTATTTCACTGCCTGGCGAGACTGGCATGTGTATTTGGTGTGTGTGTGTGAGAGAGAGAGAGTCAACAGAAGTAGCATGCTGGGCAGTCAAGGGAAAGCTTCAGGCACAGGAGGCAGAGAGATAACAGGTGAGCTCCAGGGAGGCTACCTGTGGGAGAGAGAAGGCCCAGTGACAGTGGCTCTTTGCTGGGGTGGAATGGATGTGCAGAAGCCCCTCGGGCATAGACCAAATGTCAGACAGTCTGTGCACACATACTGGAAAACTGCTCAGAGCTTTATTGGAATTTGTCACCTGTGTCTGTGTGTGCATGTGCTCATGTTTGCATGTGTGTATATGTGTGCATACACTCCAACTGGGCAGATGACTCACAACAGGAAAGAGAGCCAAACAAGGCAGCACAGACAGGTGGGGGAAGTGTTCATGTAGGTGTTTTTGTTTGGCTGTGTGGGTGCAAGAAATAAGCAGTCGAGTGTCACTGTAAATATACAGTATGCTGTACAGTTTCACAACTACGCACTATATAGCTCAGCACATACTGTGCTACCACACCCACACTCACGAATAAATGCACCCACACCAAAACATACTAACATGTCCACGTACCCACCCACAACACAGTGTTTACTATACTATGATAAGTATTATTTATCTACAAGTCCCAGTTCTCCAGTCCACTCGAGTTTTCCAGTACATTACTAATTCATCACTGGCATTTCCCCCTTGCTAAATAAGGACAGTCTTTGAACTGACATACTGGCCTTTTAAAGCTGGGCCAAGTTACATCCTGGCTCTTTCTGTAAGCCTATATCCAGGCAGGGTTCATCCCACACTGCAACTCTACCCTTCAATGACCGGCCCTTGTTCTCGAATCAGAATGAAGAAGTAGGTTAATGTGCGAATCTTGCTCGCCTATTTGATCTTTTGACTGTGGTTGTCTCGCAGCACTGTCACCAGCAGCATGCAGTCAGGTGGGTGAGGGTGCAGTGTCGGGTTGCCACGTTAGGTTTTAATGGGAGAATTAGCTGGTCATGTATCCTGACATGTAATGAGAACTAGGTTTGTGTTACAGCTGTGTAGCAGCAACTGTGGATACAGAAAACTGTAGACTTAACAATGTCACAACAGGACCAACTATAACATCTGCTGAGGCGGCATTCTACACAGAAATAATTAACTACTAAATTAAACTATTCATAAACCTTTGGGACAAAGAACGATTCAGTTGGAAAAATATACAAAACACTTCAGGTGCTGCTCTCAAAACAGTGACCAATCCATCAGGTGAGGCCTTGATGTAGTGCAGCGCACAGAGAATTTGAACTGATCTATTTCATGTATTGTATTTCATGTATTGATTCTGTCTGATTGAGTCTTGACTGCTCTAGAGTGATAGAAAGAGAGAGATAGCTAGAGAGGGATAGAACAGTGGGTGGGTGGAAGTGCAGAAGAGAGGGCAGGCTACAGGGAAGTACTATTAAATTTTAATTTCTCAGAGGTCAGTTTTTCCTCAAGGTCAAATGTAAAAATAACCTTCAAAGGAAGCGTTGGCTAGAAAAAAGAGTAACTAGTACTGCAGGGGATTAAACCGCTGCATTGGAGAAGCAACATATTCTACATTGTGAGCAGGGGCCAATATGAAAAGGACAGCTTGTTAACATGCATCATAAGCCAATTAGTAACCATGGTGATGAATGAAGGGGATGGAAACCGCTGTCTTCTGACACAAAACAGCTCTCAGATCAGGGTTTATATCCTCTCACACGTTATATAAATATGTATGATGTGTGCATGGTCATGTTACATGGTGAACTCGTACTGGAAAAGTACTGAAATACTCTACCTTTAAAAATGGAGCAATCGTATTTATTAGTACCAATGATAAGAGCCATATTTCTGAGTCTGTGTCAATGTGTGACCGTGAAGCAGTGTGTGTGTGTGTGTGTGTGTGTGTGTGTGTGTGTGCATGGCTTTGTCTCCTTTTCTTGTCCTCCACACACAAAAGGGACAAAATGAGAGGTGTGGCTGTAAATACAAATGCTCTTGTCCACCGTCCATGGCTTTTTGACAAAAGGAGACACACAAAATGATTTATCTTATTTTTTTAACCTCACAAAACATCTCGATGACAGACATGCTGTCAGAGACAAGTCAGCAAATGTGATAAATGACATGATTACATTACGAGCATGCCCTCAAATATAAATCAAATGAGTACGATTAACTTTGTGACTTTTTTTCATCATCAAGGGCAATGATAACAGTATAATTTATCTATTTACTTAACATGAATCAATGTGGTAAACATCTACATTGCACTGTAACATGCAATGTGTATGTAAGTGATCATAATCTGCAAGCTGCTAACAATCACAAGTATTGTTCACAAGTATCATCAACAACACCGGTTATATTTATATAACGATAACATCATATTCAACCACTACTGGTAAGGAATGTACATATTTATATCTAGTAGCAGAAAAGGATCAGTAGAGCACACATCTCTGTAAATGTGTATTCAGTGATATGTGGTTACAACAACTTAAATACTAAAAATACATTACATAATCAAGCTACTAATGTTAGAAATGTACTAATTGGCTGTCAAGAATACACCTACAGGGGTGAAAAAATAAACAAGAAAACATAAATGGAATTTTATTGAGTGTGAATGTAAGAGAAACATAAATGGCATTAGCTCTTATAAAGTCTCTCTAAAGTCTTATTAGAGATGAAGTCCAAACCCTTGATAAACTGAGACTGAGCACAAACTCCTCAGTAGCCCTGTTAGTGGAAGTCTGTGCTCTACTGATCCCATTTTCTAGTTTTTTATTTAGTCAAATTAGATTTAAAAATAACAATTAATGAGAACAGGCTTGTGGTGTCTTTTCAGTGTACTTGTATGTACTTGTATGTATGTATGCAAGAGCACAGTTGCGCATTACACACATTCACGCGGACCTACTTACGCAAACATACATTAACCAGAGCCTCAGGATGATTTAAAACCTCTGTATAGTAATGGGATCAGCTGAGAAGGATGGCAGATGTCACAAATCATTTCCATCACATATCAGTGCTAATGCCACTGATACTAATCCATCAGACAGCTATCTCTAAAGCTGCAGATAGCCAATCTATCAGGTTGTGCTGCATTCAACCATTTTTTTCTGCAGCTTCCTTTCACACGTGTACACACACCACTTTCACAAATGCTTCTTCAAACCTTGGCAGTAATGAGACAGACGTGACGTGATTTTCCTGCTCTCCCCCCGAAATCATATGAAAATATGGATGTTATGAGAATCAAAATGTTCACAGTGGGGTATAAAAAGGAGGAAACAAATCTTGAAACCCCAACCATCAAGCTTCTCATAAATATTACAACACTTCACAAACTATTAGGGAAGAAATATTTGATTTTAAAAACATGAATGCAGAATGTTTGTCAGTTTATTATGAAAATACACAGGCAGCAAACAGACTTATCTCCACCGTGGATTTGAAAAGACGACTTATTTAGTCTCTTGTCCTCTTGATTGCATCTTAACTGGCTCTATGTCCAATTAAAGGGATTGCATTAACCTCTGCCACTCACTGAGATGCTCTCTCACCTTCCCTTTAAGACGTGCTCTGTATTAAACTCTTCCCTCTTTGGCTGGGATCTCTGTCTGGCTCCTGTCCAGACGAGTGTGCGTGCATACGCGTGCAGACACACACACGCACGGACACATTTAGAAAGGCAGACACAGTGCAGTGTGCTCTTGTACAGTATATCACTGTACAGAATCTGACACTTCTCTACTGCCGGGTTACAGTTTTACTTTTTTAAGCACTTTGAAAGCACCATCTGGCACTTTTTTTGTTGTGGAGGATAGATTTAGGAATATAATGGAGGAGCATGAACAGAGTTGGAAGTAAAGAAATTAAAGGGCCTATAAGTAACAAAGGGAATGCACACAGTTGTGTCATGTATACAGTAGTCAGCAATATATATGCATAGTCTCCTGTGTCATTGGAGTAAGTAAAACAGTGCATGTCTTGGCTGTTAATAGACATTTACATACACATACACACTCTTAAACCTCCAATAATACTGCAGGTGTAACAGATATAGGAAAAAAAATGTCTTCACATAACTACCTACCTCACTTCTTTGCATTTTTTCATGCGTGTTTCTGCTCTATTCTCACATGCTACCTCAAGCCCCACAGAAGAGCTTACATCTCTTAGCCCACCTGTATCTAAAGCTTGTGCAGTCTGCCTAACAGCCGGCGTGCCTGATTCTCCCCACTGCTCGCTCTGCTCTGCTCTCTGCCCTCTCCAGCTGGCTGTTCTTGCCTTCTGCTCCCCGTGTTGCCATTTCTGCACCCAAGCAGCTGGTGTTGTAGCCTATTTCTGCCCTCTTCACAGACCACTCTCACCTTGACCATCTTGGAATGGACACATCTTTTTCCTATAAATCTGGAGTCTTCATGATGTTTTCCTTTTCCTTTTCACGGTTCATATATCCACCTCCCCTTCCACACAAAATGTGCTCTTTCCACTGACAGGTTGCATAACTTAAGCAAATGCAGTTGAAGAAACTTTGCACTTATTGTGAAGACCTTGAACTGAAAGTGAACGTTAATGCCAAATGTGAAAGGATTTCCTCAAGTCTTTCTTGAGATATCACGTCCACAAGAATGTGACGGAAGGAAAGACAACCCAGAAACATAACGTCTCCCGCTACTAGTATGGCCGCCATAGACTTTATAAAAGACTTTATTCACTTATAAAATTATACCACTTTATTCATTACAAAACAATTTACTCATTTGGGTATTTGAATCCACTTTTGCATCCTGACTCCAAGACTAGGATAGAGTCAGTTAGTAAAGCAGAAAAGTTAATTTTATTCTTAGTGCTGTTGATGATTGCAGGCGGCCTGGTTGCTCAGCGCTAAGTGTCAACGGAGAGCAGACAGGTGGAAGCGACTATGTAAGCGCACAAGCAAAGTGGCAAAAAATGCACAAATAGAAAAATCCTTACTCTTGAGAGTATTTGTGTCTGGCACAGACAGGCCACACTACTTATATATACGTATTTGTTGATTCTCGGAAGTACAGACACACACACAGACATAGACACACACACACACAGTGAAGTTAGACTTTCATGGCTTGACATTCCTTCCACTGAGCTGTGTATGTTGAGGCCAATCGCTCTGTCAAAACATTTCAAGTCTGCTGGGAGAAGGAATATACAATGCCAAGACCTGACTGCACACGCACACACGCACGCACACACACACACTCAATTATACACTTCCATCAACATACAAAAATCAGATACGCAGATAAACATCGCTGCTGTCTCCCTCTGGCAACATGTCTGTCTGACGACAAAAAAACTACAAGGGGGTAAAAAACACTGTGAATCTGCTGTTGCTGTACATTTGTGTGTGTGTGTGTGTGTGTGTGTGTGTGTGTGTGTGTGTGTGTGTGTGTGTGTGGTGGGGGGCAGAGTCAGTGCATATAAAATATAACATCCTCTCCTCTTTCTGCTCTCAGCTAACCTAAGGGGACCCTGATCAAATAAATTATTTCTCACTATCCACTTACTGAAAGTTCTGCTAACTAATTGGTGTCAACGGACAGCAAAATATCCTTTTAAAACCCAGTTTTAGAGAGCACTCTTGAAAAAAAAAAAAAAACGGGGGTTAAGATAGATTTGCTTTAAATATAGAAGTCAGAGCCTCTCCCTTTACACAACTATTATTTCCACCAATAAACTATCTCTGGGGAGTGTTTTTTTTCCTGTTTGAAATTTAGATAAAGATATTCCTGATACTGTCTCTGTAAAAAGAAAATTTCAAATCCTATTCCAAACAACTCTCCTTCCTGCCCTTCCACTGTTGGTAATAATATGCAGTGCAACCTATTCATTTGGTCACCAGCTTCAAAACAACCAACTAACAGGGTTATGGAAAAAGTGCAGATGGATACTCCATTCTCCTTGGTAAACATTTGGAGCTGAGCTGAAAGCTTTTCCATTTCAGAGACTGCGAGTCTGCAAGTGTGAACATGTCAGTGTGTAACTGTGCATTACTGTTACCCTATTTCCATATTAGACTGTCTTATAATTTGATGTGATTGAAGAAGAAGGTTTCCTACTTATGGATGTGTTTCAAGTGTACGTACACCTGTGTGCTGCATGTACATGTGGGTGAGCCTGGAGCACAGTAACAGCCTTTTGCAAAACACTCTTTGCTACATGGCTGGGGGCTGGTCTAGGAGGGATGCCTTAGATCTGAACATTGTTATATACAGAGCACACAAGGTACAAAACGTTCTCACGATCTCACACGCATCCCATCTCTAAATGCAAGACTAATGTTAAATATGACAGGACTGATATTTTGCCACCATGTTCAACTGTTTTTTTTTTTCACTCAGATGGTGAAACAAGCCCAAAAAGACACAGGGTTCATTGCAGAGATGGTCAAAAGCATGTTATGGAGTCAGACTTCTGTGTGCTGACCTTTAGAGACCAGAATGGATGCTACACTTCATTCTATTCAACACATTAAGCTTAGCTTTAACCATAGCAGCCACCTCTTCTGTCATTCAGCCACTGCAAAGAAGCGCAAACATCTACGTCCTCCTACACTGCTTGTAACCTGATGACCGTCTCTGCTTAAGAGTGAAAGGCAAACACAACATATCAACAATACCTGAAAGGACAGACAAACAGACAGAGACACTTCATTGTGGGCTGCACTGGGCAAACCACAGGCTGTCTGTGTGGATGATGCTCCACTGTTTAGTTCCACACAATTACATTCACAATAACCCAGGGCCCCTCAGGTCCCTCACAGCCAAAAACTGTGTTTCATTACACAACATCCAAGCTCTGTTCCAAAACACCCATAATTGGCTGAACTGTAATCAACTTACTGAGACAATTAAAGTTTGTTTTAAATTAGCCACCAAATCAGCAAATGATGCAAAGTCAAACTAGCTCAGACTCACCAGTCTCAGAGCTGCTGTGTGTATCTGGCCAGCTGCTGTAAGGCTTTAGGAAGGATGGGAAAGAAAGCAGAAGCCTAGAAAGGAAGGGTACTATTGAGCCATACCAGCCCTTTTCTGGCCTCCTTCCCTACCCTACTGCTGGAGAAGGGACCTTGGACTTTCACGCTCTGACAAACACAATTAATTGGGGCAAAATGTGGTGCCCTTGGGGCTGCAATGACTCCTGGCTTATTTAATCTGTTCTGCCTTCAACCTGCATCCCCTTCCAGCATTGCTGTAGGCAGTGACTGACTTGGAGCTGTGATGGCCACAACCTCCTTGGCAGAACCTTGTGCAGGATGACGAGACACATTAGTTAAATAACTACTTTTCACACCCACTGATATGTTTAAGAAAGCAAATTTTTACCTTGCTGATCGACAATAGTCATCACAAAGAGCTCATTGCCAAAAAAGATATTTGTCTCATTTTACCAGAATAGTAACCAAAACATGGAACAAACACACGTGTCACACACACACACACACACACACACACACACACACACACACACACACACACACACAGCGAGAGCGAAGGAGATCATAGTCAGACAGACAGAATATGCCAGTGATTGTGAAATAAAGACAAAAAGGGACTTGCAGAGGAAAGTGCACAAAGGACAAAGAGTGCAGAACACATGGAAAACAAAGTTTAAGCAGGAGATAATATATAATATGCAAAAGAAAAAAAAAAGACAAAGTGAAGTGACACCGCAAGACTGAATGTAAGCAAGACTGAAAAATGCAACGCAGCAAGAAAGGGAGCAGTTACACAGTGAGAGGGCTGTAAACGACAGAGCTGGAGAGCTAAATTCAGCATGCAGGGTGAGCTCCAGTGAGGCAGAGAGAGCGAGTGTGTTTAAACAAGTGTTGTGACTCCTACACGGCCCACGCTGCATATCGAACCACATCAGTATACCACGGAACAGGTCTAGCGGGTCATCAGCAGTAACAGCAGCGGCAGCTGAGAATAGCCTTGTAAGGCTTTGCCGACTGTCAAGCCTGCTGCTTGGACTCCAAAGCGGCAGGCGCTGGGCTAGCTGCAGAGCAACATTATGATGTTTCACATGGTGTTTCAGGGGCTGATGGGAAGTGTGGGTAAAATGTATGTAGGCTCCCGCCAGCGTGAGCACAAACAGACAAAGAAATTAAAGAGGGGGCAAAATAATGACATCAAAGGAGGCTCAACTGAAGCAGAAAAAATGCAAACACTGAATGCACAGTGTAATCACGATATCATTTGTCTCTGTTGGATAAAAATGACTAAATAGAGACATCTTCATAACCAGTAAGTGCTAATGTAGTTTTGGTTTAGGGGCATTTGAATAGAAGATGGGGAATAAAGGATGCTATTGTGCTTGGATGAACAAAGCCTCTAAAAATATAACTGAGTGTACTCTTTAGTTATTCTATTTCAACATGGTGATGAGTGGTGAGTGTGGGAGCAGGAGCATGCGTCTTAATGAGGATGACATCACCTATGAGTAGATTTACATTTAGAAGAACGAAGCCCATGGCTATACCTCTGCACGTGGCATGATTATCATTGAGTTTAGATTCTGATTACAATGCTTAAGTTTTACATTCACAAATCTCACTGAGAGCAAACAAATTACTATTACAAAACATTGTAAAAGTAGAAAAGAGGCACAGACACAATAAATGAACAATGGTTACTCATTACAAAGCAGATACTGAGAGTTTCCAAATAATAAATGAAGACTTCTCCCACTTCTTGTCACATTTTGCGTGTGAAGGCCAGACAGTTTTCAAACAAGCCAAGCAAATGAAACAGCTACACTATATTACAAATAATACAATTAATTAGAAAAATAACACTTTTGTACTGTTTATACCGTATTTTATTTAGAAAAAATATATTTGTTCAGAGACATTTCAGCTGTTACATTTCAACAACTAGTGATTGATGCACACCCTAAATGTTTACGAAATAAATCTTAAACAGACTTTTTTTATCTATGCAGCTGTCAACAAATCGTTTCTCCTCTGCATGCTACTACTCCGCATCTGACATAATGTACTTGCCTTGGCTTAAACAGTTACAGCGCAATTTGTAGCACCAGAGGTGCCACAGAAAAGATGAAATGCAGTGAATAATTCATTCTCGTTTGCCTTCCCCCCCAGGTGAGAGAGCAGCTCAGCTCCACATCATGGCCCGAGGCCTTCTCCTCTCTGAGTTCTGACAGTTAAAGTTCTGCGTGTCGCCTCCAAGCTGTTATGGAGGAACATGAATTGAACATGAAAATGTACAGAACGAGATACAAATGTTTGCACAACTGGCTATACGTTATTGGATTTGTCAATATGCGATACATCACTTAATAATGGAAGAGCAGGAAAGGAAAGAACAACACAATGAAGTAGAAATAAAGATGGAAAGATAGATTGTGCATTACGGTTGTATGACTGACAACCAGTCAACTGGTTATTAATTTGAAAACTTGTAGTTAATAGGGTACTGCTACTTGATGAATTCGTTTTGTGAGGTTACACTAACCTTTACCTTTGACCTTCATGAATGTTAGTGCGCTATCCTGGTCACATGACCAAGAGCATGTTTTCCTAGGTCACAGTAACCTTGGTCTTTAACGTTTGACAATAAAAATCTACACGATTTGTGCAGGTGTAATGAAAGTCCCTCAAGGCGTTACTTCTATTTCATGTTTACAAGGACAAGAGGTCACAGTGACAGCAGCAACAGAAACAAGACTCAGATTTTTATCTTATTCCAGTGAGGAAAAGGGGCTCAGGATTGTGGTTTACAGTCAAAGAGAAGAGATCTGCTGCTGAATTCCCAACGCTCCTGAGGGCTAAGGCTCACAAAGCCTTTTATTTCTGTGGCCTCCACTTTAACTTGGACCTATACTTTATATTGTACCAGAGGTTTTATCCTTTATAGCTTAAATATAGGAGGGAATCTACGAAAAAAAAGTTTCAAAAAGTTTCTAGTGTGTTGGCACACAGCTGTGTTTGACTGAATGTGTAAGTAAGTGTTTGAGTGTGTACCAGTCAAGCCCCCTTCAGACCTGCACAGCAATATAAAAAAGCTCTACCGGTATCGGCATCATGTTTCTAAAATATCTGAGAGTAACTTCTGCTTTTCAGCCTGGCAGCATAAGACGTAGTTACATTTTTAGTAACATAACTCTACAAAGTTAGGTTACAGTGCGAGAAAAGTCTTGCTCAAGACTGTAATAACCCTAAATGTGATGTACCGTAGATGCAGCAAGATCAATATGAATTAACTGATTAGACAAGAGATGCAAATGTATGCAAACTATGTTCAAATTGCTGGATGTACTGACAAGATAACAACAATAACTTAGTGGTCCTTGTAGTAAACAATTCCCTGTCTTATAAATAAATCTTTTGTTGTTGTGTATTGTGCCAGATGCCCAATATAACGTGAGCAGAATACCTGGAAGTAGTCCAGGCATGTTTGAAGTCAAGATGCTTAAAACTTTTCTATAAGTGAGACTCGTGTGTGTGTGTGTGTGTGAGAAAGCCAAAAGGCCACAAGTTATCCGACAGATGAACCTATCCATGTTACAGATTCCATGTCTGTAGGAAACTCTGACAGACACAATGCCCTGAGAAGTCAGGGGAAAGCTCTAGGGCCCTGCGGGGAATGAGATAAAAGGTGAACGTCAGGGCTTCTACCTGCTGAGACCGTTTCTTGTGTGTGGAATGGTGGTGCTGAAACCCCTGTGGGGCTGGCTCTGTTCCCGAGAGATCTGCTCGTTGGAACAACATAATGTTTCACTACCACCTGTGGCCATTTTCTGCACACACGCACTCACATTCACTCACACACACAGTGACACTTACTCCATCTGGCATCCTCTAGACACGTTAGTGATGTGACGTGTATAACATAGCTACCGTGTTGTCGTCATCCACATCTCCAGCTCCCGCTTCCTTATTATTCATTATCACTTGAGCAACTGTGTTACTTCCCTCGCAGCTCCTGTCACAACCCAGCATCTATACAGACCCTACATTCAGAGAGCAAAGTCATGCTTTTAGATTCCTGCATGATATCTCAAATGAGCCCTGACTGAAAGGAACTAGATGCCTATGAGTGGCCTTTGAAGTAGGAACAAAGAGAATCCCAACCCTTCTCACTACTGTCACCTCTTTCTTTCTCTTTATAGTTCTCTTCCTTCCATTCTTGCTTGTCCTCTTCCTTTTTTCTTTTATACCTAAATAGAATACCTGTAATCACCTATTCCTTTTTAACTCGAAAGCACTGGTGCTGATTCATACCTCTTCACGATGCTCTTCCTTCAGCTCGTGGCTTGAGTATATACACTAGGTAGGGTTAAAAACTGTGAAACTGAGAGAATCTTACTTTGTCAGTTCTTCGACTTTCTCTAACTCTACTTACTCTTTCATTAGAGAAGCTGGTAGGGAGAGACGAGCATAACAAGCTAGACGGCAAGGTCAAACATGCTGTCTGTATTACAAATTGGATTGTACAGATGCAAACTCGAATACACAGGTGCATGGTAGCATTGTAAATGCGCACAGTAATACAAACAGGTGCACAGATAAGGCCATAACAAAATCTTGCAGACACACGATGCTCACACTGGGAGAGATGCCAACACACTGACCTCTTTTCAGGCCTGTGGAGTCACACCTCTGTGCTCTGAGCTATTTTTAGCCTTCAGACAGTTAACCCATAGCCTAATGCCCTAAACAGCCAACAAAAACGTGTGTCCCTGGAGGGATATTTTTTTGAGAGAGATTCATCTCAGGCTACATACACACATATTACAAACACTAACTGTGCTGTACATAAAAAATAACACGTGTATGTTGTTTTAAAATTAAAAAGGAGAAATGGTTGTTTCTTGTTCTATGACAATTCTATAAATAATGGAGGTGTGTGTGCCACCTTCTCTCACTCACACACACTCACGCACAAACACAAGATCATGGAGCTGCTCATCTTTCAACTGAAAGCTACACAGGGTTGTGTCCTTAGTAAATGTTCAGTAGACAAAGATCAAACCACTGACCAAGAGATTAGTGGACACTCTAAGCAGTGGACACTGCTTAACCACCTGAGCCACAGGTGTCCTGCCATTAACATTAACGTTATTGATAAGATTCAATAATTTGCAGCTTTTGTTCTTTTACTAGTCAACTAGTGGCCGGAGGCGAGTAGTAGTTTCCTTTATTGAAAAGTCTAATGATTCATTTCATGGTTAATCATTTGGTCCATGAATAAAATAAAAATGCCCATTAGAATTTCCCAAATCACAAGGTGCTGATATAAAATTTCCTGTTTTTTTTTTTTTTTTTTTTTGTTTTTTTGTCCAATTTGGAGACCAAATCACTGAAATATTCATTTCATTTGGGATTCAGTATCATCAAAGACAACGTCAACAGCAAATATTCACATTTAGAAAGCTGGAGTCAATGAGCTGTTGGTATTTTTTATAAATAATTATAATAAAAAAAAAAACAACTGTAATTGATTGAATTAATTACAATTTATAAATAAATTAAATCAAAATCAAATAAATGCTGATTTATTTCTTATCGATCAACAGATCCACTAATGGTTTCAGCTTTAATGGCGAGTGTGAGGTCAGGCAGTAAAGCCTGGCTCGCAGTCAACGTTCCCATTCATCCATGTAGATTTTCAACAGGGTTTGTGGACAATCAAGTTCTTCCACATTAAACTAACAATTTATTTAATTACCCCAAGTTGTTCACTGGGGCATTGACATGTTTAAACAGGAAAGGGCTCTTTATGAAGTTGAAAATCTACTAGTGCTTAAATTATCATTGAATCCCGGAGCGGTAAAGTTTCCCTTAACTAGAACTCGAGGGACCATTAAACCATGAGAAAAAAACTGACCATTTAGAGTCTGTTGAGCATCATCATTTCCCTGCAGTGTATGAACACATATAAAAATAATATTCACCGAGCTTCACTTACTGATAGCCATCTTAGTCGGCATAATATTATGTCAACTGAACGAACTGTGAAAAAACAGTTGTACTACACTAAGAAGAAGTATTATATGTATTGAACTAAAGATACGTCAAACTCTTTGTTATGTTATTTGGTCATAGGCTTCGAGTCACAGCCAAGACTGCTGTCAAAATTTTGTTTAATAATGCATTCATCTCTCCTCCCGAGACCGCTGCTCCCTCCCTTTATCCTCCACTCATCCTGCCCAGTGTGGGGGCAACTGCCTGCAGCCACACACCACTCTCTCTGCTTGGTGTCCCACATTGCTGCCAAACTCCCTTTGTCTGTGTTTCTCTGAGCTACTGTCAGTGCTCCTCTCCCTCCTTGCATCATTCTCTATTTATGTCTTCAAACTACACTAACAAGATGGGAGAGTGCACTGCTGTTTGACCTTGGTTTTTCTGATGACTGCTCAGAAGTGTTCGTGCATGCTTGTGCTGTAACCGTGGGAGAGAAGTGACACGTTATCTTATACGAATCAGCATATGCTGTCAAATCACACGCTCTCCAAGTCTGTCTGTCTCTCTCTCCTCTTTTATTTTTTTTTTTACCCAGAAGATATCTGTTTTTGATAATAATGTGTCAGATGCGAAATAAGAATGTGGAGAATGTCAAGAGAAAAATGAAATAAATAAATAAATAAAAATAAATTCTCTGAAAATGTGACATTTATTATCATTGTTACTATAATAAACCTACAGCCAAGAAGAATTCAGTGTTTTTGGAATTTGGAATAACCAAACATTAGATTAACATTCACAATCACAGCAGAGATATTTGTTTTTACATTTACAGTTGTGTCACATTAAAACTCCAATTCAATAATGCAAACTACAATCCTGTCTACAACAAGAGTCTACAACCAGATGAGTGGTGCTACAAGCTGTGAGTCAAGTGTTAATGTTAAAACAGCATGCTAACCTGCTCCGAATGACAAAGTGCTAAAGTTAAGCAGGTAAAATATTTATAATGCTCATCAGCCTAAAAGCCCTTGCACTTGCTAAAAAAAAGGCATTAAACACAAAGTATAACTGAGGCTGATGAGAATTTTCAAAATTATATGATAATAAACCAAAGTACTGGACACATTTTTGACCTGTTGATGTTGCTAGATTAAAAGCCACTCACCAAAGTTATTACAGTTCATCCTGAGGGAGACTAGTCAGTTAATTACAAAATGATCTTCTTGTCTTCATTACTCATATCACTGAGAGTTCAGTGTCTTGGGTTTAATAGTTTTTAAACCAAGCCCAGATACCGACTTCAATACCGTAGGCTTTATCTTTAAGAGCAACATGAAAAGATTTTATAGATACTGTTGTGACAAGTTTTATTATCAAGATCAGCACTAAAACAGTGGCGTAGAGAAAATCTGCCTTTGTGTTGCTGTGAAAAGTACAGACATGAATTATGCAACAGAGGAGGAGTATGAAAAGTCAGAGAGGAGAGAGAGAGAGAGGAAGAGAGAGGGTATGTTTCTACACGTACACACACACAATTCCTTTCCGAACCCAATTAGGTTCTGCATGTCTGTTTGATCCATAGCACTGCATGGATGCAAAACCAACACAAACAAAAAGGCTCCTCTGGAGATTACATAACCCAGTATAATGTGAAAACCCCTCTTCAGTCTCTCCTTCTCACTCTCTCTTCTCTCACCTCTATTTCTATCTTTCTTTCATTCTCTGTTACCAGCCAGGACCAATGCTACGCACATCTTTATTTGAATGCAACACAGAAAGAGAGGACAGGATGGACCGGGGCAGAAACAAAGAAAAAAGAAAGAAAAACATAACTTAATCATAGGGACTGAGCAATAAAACCACATCTTTGAAATCTTTGTGAGAGACTAGAATAAAGCCCAAACATTAAAGGCAAAAGTGTTTTAAGATACCAAAGCCAAAACTAATTTCCCAGAGGTCATTATAAATGAAATGCATCTCAATAAATCAATATTGTCCTGATGCAGGAAAATACCTGTGGTGGTAAGAAGGTAGAAAAAGAGAGTAAGAATGGAAAAGAGTAGATTGATTTAAAACACCTGATGCTGCAGCTCCTGCCTTTATCAAATCCAGGATCTGATGGTCAAAGAAGATGAGTTCTTATTATGGACAAGGCTGCATTCATAACTCAATTATGGTTTCCGCTCAAGCATAATGTCACAATAACATCCTAATGCAACACCATCCCACTGAGAGCATGAATATACTGCATTCAAGATCGCAGGACACAAATAAACAATATGTAAGTGGTAGCATTTCTTTATTTATATACTTCTGAACTCATTTATCCTGCATTTGACTTATCCTGACCTGTAATAATTCACAGACAACAAAAGACATAATTCCTCTGGCACCTGGGAAGCAGTTCAAAATGTAAATCCAGTGCCATGGGCAAACGGCAGGACCAGCCATTTAACTTCATACGTGCAGTCTGGAGGCGATCCATTATGAATTTAACCACAAAATAACATCCTGGAGCAATGTACCACAGTTTAAGACTAAAAAGTCACCCTGCATGACCTGAGAAAGTTGAGGAGAGTTCAACTTTATGCAAATATCCTCTAATGTGCGAAAGCAACAACTGATCATTTTGACACCCTCTGAAAAAAAAGAAGCAGTGTTGTTTTTCTCTGCTTTTCCGCTCTAACTCAGCTCTATAAAAGTACTTCAGACAGGCTCATCGCTGCAGTCAGAGGCTTCCTGAAGCTCTATAATACCACATAAATGAGCTGCTAGTAGGAGAGTGAGAAATGGTACAATAGAAACGTATTGCTCAGAAAATGCACCACTTCACTGGGCAGGTGTGTAGTGGCAACAGGAGAAAATAAACGCTCGATTGGAGCTGCTGTTTGGCAGTTATTACCCACAAGACACCACAATGAACATACAGTCTGTACATGGAAAGACCTCTGTTGGCCCCTGTTGGGTTTACATCTAAATATTTCATGTTTGACCTTGCAAGAAAGCCATTTTACATACAACATGGAACTCACATAACATCCTTTAAGCTCTGAAAGGTAAAGTGGCCATACATCACCATAAAGAAGATGTAACTGCCATTTACGTGTCATCTGGCATCCCACCGTACTGTATTCACAGGCATGTAGGGATTATTAGAGTCAAACCCATGAATCACCACCCATCTCCTCAGGCGACCTTCCTATTTCTAAAAACTAACAGTGTCATTGAATTTCCATGAATCTCATTGTCTTTATCACAACAGATTGATGCTCATTCACCGTGTCGCAACATGTCTCCACAGAGGCTTCTCTTCAGGTCCGCGCCACCTTTCTCCTTTCAGCATGATGAATCCTTAACACTGAAACCCACTATATCTCTCTTCCTCCTTTCATTGTGTGCCTTTAAACTGTAAGTCATTATTTGTCAACATTATCATCATCATCATCATCATCATCATCATAAAAAAAAAAAAAAAAAAAAAACAAAAACAAAGTCACCTCTTCAATAGAGGCAGACTGAGAGACCAATAAATACCACAATGACTTCACTGTTGCAGGTAATAGTGTTGGACTTGGACCTGAGAGGAAAAGACAGAGGCAGAGAAAGGCAGCATGGCAAAGCTAAAGGCAAGAAAAGACGGGGGATTACTATTGGTTTAAATGACGGTGCATGTTTTGAGTGCATAAATAAAGTCACCAACATATTTAATGTTGCATTAAGTGTTCATGTCAAAAGAATCTTTTTTTGTTAACGCTCATTTTAACGGCAGCTACAGTGTTAAGGCCAAGGGTAGAAAACGTAAGTTTCAAGGGACTAGAGAGGTTGCCATGTGCTAACATATATAAACATAATCCCACATTTCAAGAGGAGACCATTTAGGATTAGTTCTAAACATGTTGCACCTCAGCTAAAAAGTAATCTTGTTTCACCGTCTAACTTCTGTCTCATGGATTTTCTCTCCTCGCCCACCCCCTCCTCTAAAAAAGCCACAGCTGGCACAGGCTGACACACTGTGGCATTGCCAAATAGTGTCTATTAATGTAGCAGACACGCTCTGCCTACTGATGGCTAATACCTGTGAGTGGGGATGAAAGCATCCAGACTCATTTATAATTACTGATTTACCGATCCTTTGATCGACTCTGACTCTGAATATGAAACAGCCTCCAACCACAGTTAACTATCAGCACCCAGAGCTGAGGCTTAGATGGCCACACTGACGTCTGTGATGGCGTGATGCTTAAATGCATTTGGTTATTACAGAGTGCGACTATGGCTGCTTGGCTCAAAGCTCCAGTAAAGAGCCTGCCGTATGATGAGCAGTCAGTTTTGGACAAGAAGCCGTTTGTAGAAAGTATTAACAGCCTGTCTTGTATGCAAAGCTAAGTGAGATGCAGTCAGACTATTTCCTGCCTTCAAACGGGTGTTACTGTGGATGCGTAGAGTGCCGCCGCTCCCTCTGGATTGAGCTAATTGCAGTATTTGTCAGCAGTTCTATTAGAGAACATTTCATTTTAACGCAAGTTACTGTAATGTGCTAGCAAGGCACAAAGAAACTGTGAGTAGGAAAGCTACTCCACCAATTTCACTGTAAACAAGGTCACTGAGCTACTCAGAGATGACAAAAAACAACAACAACAAAAAAACCAGGAACACGAGTGTTTGTTTAAACATTCTCTTTCCTGATGTTTACCACTGCAGTGAGGCAGTAATTGGTCTGAGGGGGCAAGATTTCTCACAATGGACACAGGAGACACACTAACTGGCATATGGATGCTGAGTTTACCCCCTGCCTCATCACAGAGCGTGTGCGCACACAAACACACATTCACATTCACAAAATGCACGCACAAGCCCACATGTTTGTATTCAACCAGTAGCAGACATACCAGCTGCTCTATTTTTACACCCTGCGTCTGAATTACAGCTTCTCCTAACCATCCATCTGGAGAACTTGAACCATATACAGATGAGGAAATATATAAATAGCAACAACCACATACACATTTACACATAAACACACAAAGACACCCGCCTGCACAAATAGAGCAGTATGAATATTAAACATCGCAGAGATGTTTCGACTGGCCCATTATAGTAATGCATCATCAATTGGCATCAGTATGATGACGACAATGTTGCAGCAGACGATAAACATGTTCTATAGATGGCAAATGAGGTAGATAACGTGGCAAAGAGTCAGATCTCAACACGTACAACCACTGACTAGACGCTCTAGAATTAGTAATTGACGCAAATGTGAATATTTTTAAAATAGTCATAGCTGTAGTCAAAGTCTCATCACTGTGTCATAGTCTCATCGGATTGCTTCAGAGGATTTAATTGTGTAGCCGAGCAGGTGAAAATTTAGTTTTCAATCTACATTCTTCTGTGAACAGTTTGAGACGATAAAAATGAAGAACTGACTTCATTACAGTTCCAATAAAGCAGAGTGAAGGAGGGTTGGGGGGGATTTACAGTAATACTGTAGCTCTGTGTGTTTATTGTGGAAATCCATATTGGACAGGAGGGTCAGGGCTATCCGACCTCATTGGCTGACTGGTGTTAAGTGCGTGGGAGGTAAGTGATGCTCATAAATGCAGTAGGAAGGACAGAATTGACAGGTCAGAGGTCTTTGACGATGGAGCTCTTTCAAGTCCTTCAATGGCAGCTGTAATGTAACGGATGCATGATTAAGTGTTGATATAAAACGAGGGTTAAGATCCCTGTGTGGGACTGCGCTGTGTTGATAGAAGGGGTAGAATAGAGTGATAAAAGAGAAGAATGTGTGGAGCTGAAAATACACAGCGACAACAACCCTCAGATGCTACATCTGGAGTCACTATGGCAACCATTGCCCAAGAGTAAGCCAGCTGACAATCAAGTCTGGTTAAAATGATATATGTGTGTGGCTGTGTGTGTGTGTGTGTCAACAGGCTGACAGGGTAAGAGTCTAATCTCAGCAGATTAAGTGTGTCTATGTTTATCATAAGAGTCCCATAAAAGACAATGCAGGATCACAATCAAACAGGATTTATAGGATTTCCAAGCTAATGATGGGCTTGTGAAGGGTAGCATGGTGGAAACTCAAGATGGAAAAAGGGGATGGATGAGAGAAAAAGAGTGTGTGAGAAAATATATGAGAGACAGAGAAATAGTAAAAAAGAGAAAGGCGCAGGGGACAACAAATGGTAAAAAAAAGAGGGTGATGGAGAGCAAGAGGGGGAAACAGAAAGAAAGACAGCAGGAGAGAGGCACAGTGCATGGTTTAATTAGATGGGCTATAAATAACCTGGGGTCTGACATTTGAACATGGATACCTACTGAATGTCTCTCTGTGTTTTCTGCTGGATAGGCCTGATGTTTGAACCTATGCCACCAATTCCTGTGCTCCTCTCTTTCTCCTCCTGTTCGTTCTCGTCTTCCCATCAAGTCTCCATGTCTCTCCCCCACTTGTCAATTCTCCTTTTTCTCCACCGCGCA
Organism: Polydactylus sextarius; assembly: GCA_016801845.1. Classification (NCBI taxonomy): domain Eukaryota; kingdom Metazoa; phylum Chordata; class Actinopteri; family Polynemidae; genus Polydactylus; species Polydactylus sextarius. The sequence continues at coordinate 13,104,385 of CM028909.1, forward strand.
CGCAGACGCGTATACCCACATATGCACCCGCTCGTCACGTCATGTCCCCATATAATTTTTGCTATATATGTACCAGGAGGGAATGAAAGTGACATATCAAAAACAGGTTTTTCATTAGCTGTCAGGAAGAGGAATGAACACACAGACTTGGCACCAAGTATGATGTCAATACTCAGCCACTTATAGCTCACTCTGGCACCCAGCACCAATCTTCTACACTGAAAAACATATCTGTCACTTTGTTTTGACACTGGAACACAAACTCAGCGAGAGATTTCACGACAGGTCTATTACACACTGTACCTGTGGAGCATTTTGAGGGCAATTTGAGCAAAACAGAAACATCTCCTCCCATTCAGTTTTTGTTACTCATATTAAGCATTTGCTGAGTGTAATTCTTTTATGTATTTTTTTTTTTTTTGCCTTGTGTCCTCTTAAAAGCCTTCATCTATCTCTAGGAAAGTTGCTATGGGAACTCTTGTTGCTGCAATAGGAGGGGTGGGCTAGAAATGTGAGTTGGAGAGCTGTGAAAGAACATTATGTGGATGACTAGGAGGCAGATTTAAAGAAGGGAGAGCAGAAGAGAGGAATACAGCTTCTGCAGTTCTGTCAAAAACAAAAAGGGGGAAAGTGTGGGGGAGAGATGCCGATTGAACAGACAGGAGAATGCTGCTGAAGTGAAGGAGGGGACACAGAGGTTGTTCATCTCTGTCTCAGGAGAGTCTACCTGATTTGCCAGCAATAAGACTACTCATTACTCACTAACACCCGGTGGTAACACTTCTACACCTCCCTGCCCCTCCCTCCTGTCTTTTCTTGTACCCATCCATCTCCTCCACCTTTGTATATATTCAGAGGGTGCTAAAACAGCGCAGAGGTGAGCGAGTGAAGTCAGCCCCAGACGCGTATGGACAGATACACAACAGAGTAGAAGACAGTTGATCAATAGAGGAGGACAGCGGTGACCAGATGAGATCACGATGAGGAAGAAAGCAAGCAAAGGCCTCCTAAAACAGGTCATCTTGAAAATGCAGGTGTTACTGGCTCAAAATTGATGTCACATAATAATATTACATATTTAAATAGCTGAAAAAAAAAAAAAAAAAAAAACCAGCTATGGCAGCCTCCAGAATCGGTAGCATTTTCATAAAAATTGTTTACTTTCCCAAGAGGAAAAAGAAAAAGTAATTGATTATTACGGCTGCCTCAAACTTTTCGTTGGCTTTGCTCAGAACGTGGTGTTTTCAAGTTTAAAAATGTGTGTGCTTTTATTGCTTATTGAAACAAATGTTTGTGTGTCTTTCGTTCAAACCAGCTTGTGAGTGTGTGGCAACATGTGCATGTTGAAAACCTTTTTTTTCCCTCATTCAATAGGCTGGTAATAAGGTTTTAGGCTGCCAATATGGTGCAGCCGATAAGCACAAAGGCCAATAATCCATACAAATATTAGCCCAGGTTTCAGAAAGGGCTCAGATGAATGAGAGAAATTATTCATGTCTGTGTGTGTGCGTGTGTGTGTTTGTGTTGGCAGTTATGTGTGCATTGTGCATGCTTGTTTACACACTCAGTGGACCACTTGGAAAATAAAATTTGTAATCAACATGAATAGACAAAAAGACACTTTATTAAGTAGCTGGCAAATTTGTCCATTTTATGCATGTGCACATACACGGCTAATAGGGACCCGTTATTCTACATATATACAAGTATATATGTATGAGTGTCTGTGACAACTATATTTGGGTGAAATAGCAGTATGTTGTGATGGGGAAGTGACCCGAACTGGTTATCACTGAATTATAATTTGTTTATTTATTCATCTTTGATTTGTCTTATCTCTTTATTTAATCCACAGCGTTTATATAAAAATTACAATACTGAATAACGTCTTAGCACACAAAGTCATGTGCTTTCCTACATTTAATCACATACTATACATGATCTTATTATCATGAGAAGCCAAATAACCTTTGATTGATATTTGTACTCATTATTCCTTCAGAGTTGGTCTGAAGGGACCTCAGTGGCCTCTGCGGCCAACAGCGTGTGAAACAACATCTTAATAGCAGATATTTTCGACCTTGTGTTATATGGACAGTACAAACCTACTAATTTCATTATAGATCCCCTGAAGGAAATCAATACTTTACCAAGTTGGGGTCAATACATTTGCACCTAAAGGATCAATAAGTCACTACCACAGGGCGGCCAAAAGCCAGCATGGAAACACATATGTGTTCTTTTTCTGACCATTTCTCTGTAATCTGTGATCATGAATTCATGAAACCAATGATTTGAACAAAAACAAACAAACAAAAAAAAAAAAAAATGAAACCATATATCAACCTCAAATTCTGTGTTTCAAACAATACTTCAGAAAATCAAGGTAAAGCTTGAGGCAGAAACAGTAGATTTTGACAAAAAACTACAGTACTCTTGAATAAACTGTGTTGATGGTGCATGATAGACTTTTTTTTTTTTTTTTTTGCTCAGTATGGGTTGTTCAAGAAATTATCTGACTTTACCAAGTCAAAATAAATCGTTCAGTGCTGATATTTAACATTCGGTATATCTGACTTTTACAAAAATATTTACTCCACCATGCAAACACGAGCGCATTTCTCCTTCCTAATCTACCTCTCTCCCGCAGTATCTCTCGAACACATAAACACATTTCAGGCAAACCATAATAAAGCAAGTTCTTCTCTCTAAAAGCCATGTCAGGCTACTGTGCTCATCCATGGCCTCCAGGTAAACCCTGCACTACTGTATTAGCCAGGCTGGATCACTCCTTGTGCCTGTTAATGTAGGTACTCAAGAAGACTGGACTGAAGTAAGTCAGCGGAGCATGGAGGACACACAGACACACAAACAAAGACAAACAGACAGTCACCCACACACACACGCATATTTCTTGGCAACTGTAGCATCTTTGGGCTGAGAGACTTTCTGGGTCAGAGTGATGCAGTTAATTTACCGAGACGGGGTAAAGGCTGTAAAGGGAAAACATTGTTACTAGTGAGCAACTTCCCTCCTCACTCCAACACATTCACATTCAACAACAGAGGCAGAAACATCCAAAATGATGTCCTGCTCCCTTCTGTGCCACATTCGCTTGAAATCACCATTGCCCAAACACTGTTGCACTCGCATCCCGAAGCATAATGTCATACACATTAGTAGTCAGGTTGGTTGTTGTGCACTTGTTTGGTGCTGCTGCTGCTGCAATGAGCCATTTGAGCTAATGATTTGTTTCTATATAGAGCTTTTCTAAGAGCTGTTATTGATCTGTCTGTATATGTCCACAGGAGATTGTGCGTGGGTCTGTGTGTCTGTCTAAATGTATGAGAGCACAGTACACATGAGAATCATTGTGCCTGCATGCGTGCAAGATAAACACGTTCAAAGCAACTCACTGACACAGAGTAGAATGCCTAAAAATGCTTTCTGGGGACATTTGTGCCCATTTAAGCCCCCAAATCTTCTTTGACCAAAAGAAAAGACATAAGGGCAAAAGGTGAACTAGAAACAACAATTCCAGCTGGATTTACTAAGTCTTTAAACATGTTTTTGGAAACTCCAGGTCTCTAAAATAAGCTTTTCTGTTCCCAACTGACCTTTAAATTGGAAATAGGAAAACCTCTGCAGTTCTTAGAAAAATACAAAAGTATTATAAAACTTCTGTATAAGTGTGTTTCTTATCTTGATGTGTCAGCATGTCATTGTTGTTGCCAGTGGTCTCAGCTTCTTGTTTATAATTAGGACATGTGCGGGTACGGAGATCCCACAGGGACCTTCTGTATGTGACACTCACACTTACAGACAACCCTTCCATTTACTCATGCACACAATCACACAGACTGTGTATGGACTACATACCTAAACATGACAATACAACACACGTGAAGTTGTCTCCTGAGAGACGTTAGACAGCCACATGATGCAGGTGAATGTGTAGATGAAGCAGACTAAATTAAATTCACTCTGGGGACAGAGATCGCGAGGGAGTGTCGCAAATGTCCAGTTAGACAAATGGTCACGTACATTATAGCTTTTCCGATAAACAACAGAAACAATGAATTCCAGATATGTATTACTTCCATATAACAGGCTGACGATAAACCCCTGCTTCCCTCTGTGACAGGAAAAGCGATGTGGTGCACATTACATCAGACAGCAGCAGGGCAGCCTGCACACCGCCTGCTGTGCAATTGTGAGTATCATAGATTACCAAGGTGTTATGCAGCTTTTGGCCCTCCTGCCAGTGCAACATACCATCTTTGTCATTGTCATTTCCCTGGAAATTGAGGTGAGGGTTCAATGGTTCCTCCTTACCCATCAGAGACAGCAGCAAGCGTAGGGCTGGAGGCTGAGGAAGAGAACGCCCAGTGGTTGGGTTAATGCAGGTTAAATTATCAACATCACAAAGGAAGGCTGACTAATCACTCGGTTGATGTGATTCTTCTATTCTCTTAGAAATGAACGGAGGTCTTGCAGTAGGTCAGGCTTGTCCCTCAGCAAACAGCCAGCGTGTGTGCATGCGCACAAGTTCATGAGTATAACTGCTGGCGAACCACTGGAGCCTGCAGGAGCTTCACAGATACACTATTTATTTTTCATTACTGGCCATAAGAAGGGACATGATTCTATATTATGGTAATAAATTGCTTCGTCTCTTAAATATCTCACTCAAGGGAGGAGAGAACGAGCTTAGACGGGGCACAGAGCCAGACAGTCTAGGTAGTTGGTTGGCCTGCACGCAGTCATATTTGCATATTTTTCTCCAACATCCTCAACGGTTAAGAGCAATTCACTCTCCAACATTTTAGGACTGCAACACATGATAACAGTCATCATGAATTACCCTGCTGATTAATTTCTCATTTAACTAACATCAGAAAACAGTTTGTTTTTTTTACCGAAGAAAGAAAGGTCACCAGTTGTGCAGTCTTTAAATTGGTTATCAAAATGCTTGCCAAATAAATTCTGTTGGTCAATTAATCAACATATTTTTGTAGCTTTTATAATAACTTTATATGACCAGAGAGCTTGTTAATGTTGAACAACCAGAGAGTATACCTGGAGATGGATAGCACTTTACTCCTTTTACTGAGTTATGTCACATGCACTGTGCAACATGTTATTCCTCCTACCTCTCAGTGACAATATGCCCCATCAGTCTAAGTGCCCGACTCTATAAGATGAAGGTCTGTTGACATTGCAAGAGCAGAGATGATACAACAAGACCAGGAGCTTAAGTGGGTGAGTCATAACATCACTTTCAGAGTGGGGGAAAAAACAAAACAAAGGCAGATGTTGATTATGACCTGATCTCTCTTATAAACCAAAAAATATAGTTCTGACCATATATATAGCACTATATAGTAAAATGGCTAAATCAATGAAAATAACAGCCAGGATAAAAAACAGAACAAAACAAAATAAAACAAAAAAAATACACAGATACACACTCAGATGTGTTACTATATCATCAGAAAGTTCTACACTAAAGTCTCATGCTAATGAATCCCATTGAAACCCAAGCACTTGTAGTTAAGCCTCATTGCCTCATACTGACAATGTTGTGAGTGTTGAAGGGCTCCCTCGTGTCTCCTCTTCCATCTCGGCTCCTTCTTCCTTTCCTCTCCCTTTCATTCTGTCCATCTCCAGCCTGAGTTATTGTCAGTGCGGTCAGGGAACCACGCCGCATCATTAACTGCCTTTCGCAGTACAGTCTGCACCACAGCAGCACAGAATAAGGCTTTCATGCGCTGTGGTGGCTGATGGACGGTCTAATTCTCTATTAATGGATGCAACTCAGCCTCATTGCTCATTAACAATAAATGGAGACAAGCTCACTGCACTGATAATTACAGATATACGCACCTGGGTGCGACTGACCCTGCGTAATATTGACAACAGTGGGCACTTAGAGAGACACATACAGTGAGATGCAGGCAGAGAGGAGCTGACACCATCATACAGTAGGAGTGCAAAAATTATTTTTGAAGAATAAAATTAAATTTGAGGTTACTGGAGTGAAATTCACACTGTTGTGGGATTTCTCTCAGGCCAGTGTAATGAAACATAATGAAGAAATTCAGTGTTTGAAAGCAAAGTAGCGGGATGTGCTTCCTAAAAAAATAAATATCAGCCTGCTGAGTAAATGAAAGACATCGTTATAATACAAACCAAGACTGCACATACACACACACACACAAAAAAAAAAACCAAGTCATTTTTAAAAAGGATTGAGGCTGGCAAAGGAGAGAAACACATCATAATGGTACAAGAGATTGTGGTTCTCTTTCAGCTACACTATGTCAAGTGGGACTTTGCCCTTGAGCATAAAACATGGAAGAGAAGATGAAATATTTACAAAGTAAAACAAAAATTGACAAGAGACCACATCGTAACCACACGGTGAAGTGACGAGCCTCAGAATGAATGAGATGGAGAAAGAGAGACAGTGAAGAGACTGGAGGTTAATGACAACTGCTTTGGCTTCAATAAAACAATTTTGCACGGGTGCTGCCATTATGCTAAAGCAGGCAGGTAATTAACTACAATGCCTAATTAATTCTAATGAAAGAGAGATGCAGATGAGTGAGGCACAAATATGACATGATGACAGTAAGACAGGAAGTGACAGTAAGATTAGGAGAAAAGTGCGGTGATCACTGAGTTGGGTCTGGCTGGCGTACAGTAGCACGCACTCAGCCGTGCAAATGTGACTGTTTGTTCAATTACAGCTAATTTATGTTTACACAGGAAAGCGGAAAGAAACCTAAACAGGGCCAAACAGCCTCGAGGGCCAAAGCTATTAAGTAAAGCAGCATTTTTATTGATCGAGTCGAATATTAAAAATGCAGCCGCCATCAAGACCTCCTGTTTAACTATGCTCACATTAGAGGCAGAGACACAGTGATAAATTGCCTCGGGGTGACGGGAGATGCCCGTTCTTGATTCTCTGAGCGCTCTCCCCACATGACACACTTCCACCCAAGCAGGACTGCTCCCTAGTTAAAAGTGCTGAGCTGCTACTTCTGCTGAATCACAATTAAACAGGCAATCTGCTCACAGCTTGTAAATAAATCAGCTCAACAAGAATGCTTCAACCGATTCATACCCATGCACCTTCAACAAGAGCTATTCATCTTCGTCTGCGCATGGACTATAAACAATATTTATACTTTACGACTTTATTATTCGATCTGTGGGGAGCTCTAATTGCTAAATATTTCTGTAACAAGTGAGTGTAACATCTAGTTAAGCTACTCAGAGCAACACAGAATTACAACAGGGAGAGATAGTAAAACAGAACGTTTCAATGTGTAGTAGTTTGATGTGAAAGGGAAAATAAACAGTAAAATATCCATGAGAGGGTTTAATGACACACTCCGCACAAAACAAGATGAATCTGGGCAGTCTCGAAAATGTCAAAAAAAAATATTGTCAATTGACTTAAAAAGTGTTTTTTTTTCACCCATGTTTTTATTCTACAATAATACATGGTATTACACAACAGATGTGCATGATGGAATAAAGACTAGTGTATGTGTAGGGTATGTGTGTTTGGCATAGAGGCATGCATAGAGAATTAGAGAGTCAGAGTTCATGAGATAGATATGCTCAGGCAGTGGAAAAACTTCAAGCAGCATGGTTCATCAGAGCTTTCGCTGGCTGCCACATGAAAGGTTTTCCAATATGACTGTAACTATTCCACAGTGAAGCGTTTGTCATTTGACATGTGCGACATAGAAAAAATAAAGTTCCCTCTTTTATGACCGTGAACTTGTGAATTTTGATGCAAATCAACTTTTAAGAGCGAGAAAAGGGATTTCTTTTTTATTACATGTAGTCATAACGCAGCCACTGAGAACTATTGAATGGTTGACTGGGAAATGTAGATTAGCTTTTGGTTAATAATTTCTCTACTGGTAGGAGTGCAGCACACCATCTTACAGAAAGCTGCAGTACTATTATTCTTGTAGGTTGGTGGATTGAAAACTGCAGTTTTAAAAGGAAAATGTGGAAAATTTCTAAGGTACTTAAGCATCCTGCGATATTCATGACAAGCCTTGATTGTGGCTGAGATCAGGGCTCTCTGAGGACCATGAACTCCTTGTTCTTCTTGTGTCTGAAGATGCTTCTTTTAACTCTGGCCTTGTGTTTGGGGTCATTATCATGCAGCAGAATGAAGTTGGGACTGAATGAATGCCCTGGCATAACGGTATTTCGTGATAATTTCAAACCAAACTTTCAAACCTTAAAAAAAAAATTCTCTTTACTCTTTTTAAACTACAGAAGTGATGAAAAACATTTTTATAAATAAATGATGGACTTGCCGTTCCCTTCATCTGTATATACTGTTTGTGTCTGATTTCTAACCATTTATAAATTCTATTTTTATGTTCTCAATCTACTATTACTCCCATCAAACTTATTTACAGCTCAAAACATAGCTATTTACTTTCATTCAAAGAAAGAAAACATAAAAGCTCAAGCAGTCCTGAAGTAACACATCCATTCATACATTGCTGGTAATTACTCAATGTATTAAAGGCTCTGTCCACAACAGACGTGCCATTTTTAACCTGATAATTAGTTTTGTCTTCCCTTGTGTCGTCCTCTGAAGCAAATTGTTATGTAACTTCCTTTCACTAGGGTCCAAAACCCATGTGATGTGATATTATGAATAGAAAATACAATTCAAGTTTGGCCCGACTGGATTAATCACCAGATGCCTGGAGGAGAATCTTTGATTTGCTTCCTAAAGACAATCAAACAAAGGTTTTATGTTCCGGTGAAAGTTGAGAAAAATTCAAATTAGACATCTGTAGTGCAGCATAATTCCTTCCAGGAAATGTTTCTCTGAATTTTAAAATGCCCAAATGATGGTGATTCAGAAAAAAAAAAACAAACAAACACAACTTAATGGCAACACCAGACAGAGGGCTGAAAGCTAGTTATTACCTCATAACACATATGCTATTTTAAGATATGAACATGGTGTTTTCAGCAGATGAAATCATACATTTCAAGGACGCATAATGTACCTCTCATTCAACAAAACACTGAGTTATGAAAATAGTAATTCATGCAATATCACCTTATCTGCAACCAAAGCATTTTACTTTACATGCCACAATTTCCTTTCCATTTTTGACAGTAATGACTTTTCACTATGTGACTGAAACACTTTGTGAACAACATAATGGAAGAAGGGATGAGACATTCTCTATCACAAAATAACCAAATACAAATTGCCGAACAGTACAAAAGCGTGTGAATGCCAAATGATGACACCCTGTTTCAAAAGGAAAAAGATTATTCTGTTCAAAATGACAGATGCACATCGTATATCTTGTTCCGTTCCTGCCACTGAAAGTGGCGGAGGATGAGGATGTGGAGAGCCTCGCAAATAGGTTCAATGTTCATTCATTTCCCCCCACTTTAACACAACATCTCCAACTGATGACAAACAAAACAGGAGGTAGAGGTTGTTATTGTCTGAATCTGAAAGTAGATGCAATTAAATGAGTGAAAAGAGAGAATGGGCGAGCAACAAGGCGCACACGCACACACACACACACACACACACACACACACACGCAAAAGTGCAGTCACAAAAACATGCATACCTAAAAAGTCCAATCCCAAACATTACTTTCTCGCAGACCTCTAGCTGCAGGGTTAATTTGTCTGCGTGTATGTGTTCACAAGAGAAAGAGTCTGTGTCTGTGTGTGTGTGTGCGTGTGTGTGTGTGTGTGTGAGAGAGAGAGAGAAAGAGAGAGATGGCTCAGCCCAGCCACCCACAACCACAGGCGACACATTCTGGATAATTCGTCAAATTCATAATTCCACAGAGCATTAATAGCAAAGAGAGAGAGAAGGGACATAAATATGCAGACAGCGAGCCAGGCACCACAACAAGTCCTATTTGCTTATTTGCCCTATCACACAATCTGTTGACACTGACAGATTACCTCACATCACTGGACCTAACATTATTCTTCAACAGCGCACGCTTTACACGGCTTCCATCTCAATTGCTCCTTCATCCTCTCTCACTTCTCTCCTCTCAATCTTTCCATCTTTTTTTACGGCTCTACGGGAATCCAAACTGTTTCATATTTCCATCATCGAAGGATCTGGAGGATTTAACATCAGGTTTGACAGGGAACATAACTAAACAGTTATTGTGGATGAAAGGAGGCATTGTAAAGTATTGCACGATATAGGAAAAGGTCTCGACTCAGACAACTTTCCCATCTTTGCTTTAGGGTGTAAACAACCGAACAGTAAACAACACAGATGTGAAGATGTCAGTCTAACTTCTGTACTCAACCTTTTTAAATTGCAGACAATCTGGTAATGAAGCATCACGATGGGCAGGGTGGTATATACATCACTTTTCACATAGATGCGTGCACATGCGTGCACACACACAAACACACAACAAAAATAACGGAGTGGTAAAAAGAGGATGGTGGACTCTGACATGTTATTACCCATATGCAGCCAAATGATGCTGCTACACAATGTGTTCCATGTTGATGACATCATGCTGTCACCATGCCAATTTTTACTTTTACTTTCCATCACTCTTGTCCAGCACCTTCCCCATCCATCCACCCATCCATCCACCCATCCAACCATCCAACCATCCATCATCAATCCATCCTTTATCCAGCTGCACCTTCCGACCTGAGAAACAAGCACCTCCACCTGCTTCATTATGTGTCTTAGCGTGAGACTAGCCTCTCCTGTTTGGCTCTGACTCCCTCCTGGGGTGAACCAATCCTCCCCTCTCCTGAACCCCACTGGTAAAAGTCAGTGGTTCAGGCCTCCCAGAAGAACGTCAGGTCTGCTGTCCATCTGTCATGGCAGAACTTGCCAAAACCACACATAATGATCCCTGAGGACAGTGATACAGTCACTCAAATGATCATTGAATGTGGTGATGTTTAAACACTGACAACTCGATACAACTGATTCGCTGCACATGTAAAAAAAAAAACTAAAAATAAATTTAAAAAATGGTGGCTGAAAGATATTTTTGATGTTAAAAATAACCTGGGATACTGAGATGAGCTTCTACAATGACTCAAACTGTTAAAACCCGCTACACGACCACTGTTCCAAAAAACATATAAAATATAAAGGTGCCACATTTGTAGCTAAAAGAAGAAACATTTTACATAGTCAACACAGATCATTGGTATTTTGGCTATATCTTAATAACGACAGTAAGGCCATTGTGTGTGTATGCGTGTGGGTTTGCGAGCATTTGTAGAGCGCTGCGCTACTTTATGCCAGGGAGCCCACAGTGAGCACACAGTCATCTAATCTAAGATCAAGCAGCCTTGGACACCTCCTCACTAGTTTCCACTGAGAACAGGATGGAAGGCTGGACGCAAAATCCATCCATCCACATCACTTGTTTCTCCCTCCCTCCCCACATATCTCTCTCCCGTCTACACCTAGTATATCTCATCAGTGTTTGGCTCTGAGCATGTTAGTCTATACCAGCTCTTTACTTAGGCCTATGTAGCCTATGTGAACTAACCTGCTGGACATATATCCTGTGAGCACCTTCCACAGAACTTATATGTCAAATGTCAGCATAATGACGTTACGATCATGTAACATGCTAAAACCAAAGCAGTTTCTTTTTAATCTTACAATTTTCTCAGAAGTAAGGCTGAACGGATGATGCAACCTTCAAACGAGGCAATGTGTGTTTGGTATTCTAGACACAGACCCTGACAGCCCTTTTAAAAAACGAGTTTAGATCACGTTCTGAATCCCGTTGACAGCACGCAAATCAGATGAGTTGTCATTAATGATTCACAGTGGGTCTGGATTAGCTCGAGGGCCCTGGCAGATGAATGAGGCTATTTTCTAGTATAGCTCCAAGGTTAGCAAGACCTCAGTGAGCATGCTCCTGGGGGTAACTCAGCTCTATCATTGTAGGCCCCAGCTGCTTGCTAAGTTAGTACTCTCAACCCAAGGCATACCATTCATCCATCTGAAGACACGAGGGCAGAAGAGAAGGGACACGGAGTGATTCATAGACACTGATTTTGAAGTGTGGCATCAGATCTAAGGCGTTCTTTGTTTTTCCATTGCATCCTTAGCATGTATAGACTGATTCTGTGACATTACTGTCCAGTCGGTGATTGTCTAACACCTATTGTTCTTCTTAACTTTTCATCCATGCTTCTTTTTCCTTCAGTCTAATTTAGCACTGAAATGATTAATCAATATAATTGATTCTAGACTTTTCATTTTAATGAACGATGAATCATTTTCCAAGCAAAGATACCAAACATTTGGTGCATTCGGCCTCTAAGCAATGAAGATTTACTGCTTTTCTCTGTTTTATATCACTATAAATATAATACCTTTGGGTTTAGAGCTGCTTCTTGGACAAAAAACAAAAACAAAAAACAAACACACAATTTCAAGACAATTTGTATTAGGAAAAATCACTTGTGTAAGTAAGTGACACATTTTTTTTTACCTTGTGCAGTACCAATTATATAGACATTCAACCATTCTGCAAATCTTGATGCAGTATTTTTATAGAGAGCTGTGAGTGTTTTCAATCTTCTCTTATTTTTCACAAGAAATTGAATAAAAGCGAGTTTTTCATTTTGCCACTAAGACAATGAAAACAACTGCACTGTAGACTTTTTGTAGAATTTTACACAAGACACTGTATACACACAAGTATACATGTTCATAGACAAATAAATACATACATGCCATGAGATGCTCAAAGAGAACTGTCAGGTGCAATCAGGACACTGGTAACTTTTCAAGCAACCAGCTATAAAGCCAAAAGCATTTAATTAAGTCTTCGAATTTTTCCTCTGCTGCCTGCTCCATCCACAGTCTCTTCATTCATCCATCTCGATCCCCTCTGGGAAATCACAGTTGATCCCTTCTTTCATCACATCCCCACATCTTTAACTCTCCACCCCCATTCGTCCAAACCCCTTATCCTTTAGAGGCAGACAGTAGAATTCATCAATCAAACACTTATCCATCAACAGTTGTGTCTTTACAGATCAATCCAAGCCACCTGATCACTTCCGGAGTTTTTTTTTTTCGATACTCCTGTAGCTTCTTCTTTTTTTTTCCCTGGGTTTCGCCATTTGGTTTTTCCTCCTCTTTTCCATCCTCTTACTTCTGACGAGATCCCTCCCACCATTGGTGTGGTCTTTTAAGGCAGCAATGGATCAAAGTCATGAATAAGGTTGGTTTGCCATGAGCATGTAAGCTGATGGCTTAAACTCTCCTACCGCCCCCTATCAAAACACACACACAAACACCTTAAACTTCCCACTCAGTGTCTGACTAAGACTCATGCCCACATGTACACACACACAACAAAAACACTAACACACATACAGTTAGCTATTGTGAATATAGAGCCCATTTCTGTTATATAGGCTAATTCTCCACTCATATCAGATGTCTGGTGTTCATTGATGTGGGAGGAAAATAAAAGCACATGTTTTAGAATGTGGTGATTCCATTTCCTTTACACTCCATATCAGTGTTCTCAGCAGTGCTGAACACCACAGGGGAGTGATGAATAAAGAGATGTGGACATAGTCACCAAAATAGAGGTTACATATGTAGCGGTACCAGTCTTCCATGCTTATATGAAGAACATACAGACAAGTGTGAGCCAACATCAAGAAAGATTTGATACTGACCCTTTCTTGTAGGCTAACATGTAAACATTTACAGACATTCATGGAAGCCCTGTATATACTGAAAAATAACCTCAGACTCACAGAAAGACAACCAATTTTTCAATACAGATGCTGGAATTAAGTGACTGTATATAAAGATAGATGGTGCACACCCACTTCCTCTTCCATTGTACAAAAATAAGGCCAAAATATTCTGGAAATGGGTGCTGCCATCTTAAATTGGTTACATCATGTTCCGGTAGAACGACCAATCCCTGGTTCAACATCAGTATCTAGTAGTGGAGGCATATATGCATCCTTGATACCCCGTACTTGCATTTTTTAAAAGTTTGTAGCAAAACTTGCAAAATCTTTAAAAGTGTGGAAGAAACCCAGAATATTTAATACATTCAGTGAAATTAAAACATGAAATGCACAAGCTAGAATGGTTAGCAGGTCATAGAGAGTCCAGTGCCTGCAGTGTTGGAGACTCAATCCTCCTGCACATCCAAGCACCACTGAGTGAGACACTGAACCCATGCAGGCCAACTCCATGCAGCTCAGTGGAGATTAGTGTGCGAGTGGGAAGTTAACTGTAAAACTGGCCATCAGTTCAGCAAAGCAGTATGAAAGGACCATTCATGTTAAAGGGTTGAAGCAGCTTTTTGTGAGTAGAAAACTGTGCATTTATGACACCTAACTGTCTTAATTAATGCCCATGTAGAAACCCACTGAAGTTTAATATCTTCACACAAAAAAAGGCTGTGTCAGTTCATGACTAGCAGAGAAGATATTTTATTCCTTCCTCATACAATGAACTGGAAGTGAGCTCTAGTGTGACTAGTCTTGTTGTTTTGAGGGTGGATTGTGTTTGAGTTGGGGAAAATATAATAGTCTGAATATGTTCAATCTCAACTCCTTTTGGTAAAAGAGATAACCTCTCTAAATAAATCCTAAAGACAGTGTTGGGTATTTCGGTGTAAACAACCTCAGTATGTGTCTGTACGTATGTCAGACAGCTTGTGTGTACATCCACCTTATGGTCCCTGAGGGTTGAACTGCTGTCAGAGCTGCTGTTCAGACAGACTCCACCTCAGGGCTCAGCCATGCCATCTTATCCACATGAACTCATCTAAAAGAACGAAGGACTGAAGGACTGCATCATGTCCTTCAGAATGGGAGGATATAGGATAAATAAAACAAAAAAAAATAAGTTGAGGACTTGAACCCAGGGAGTAGGAGGCAGAGTTAATTTTTTTAATGCAGATGGGTTAATTCAAATAACATGTCTTGAATTACCCAATCAGAGCACTAGAAGTATCCCACTCAGTGTGGCCCTCCTATAATCTAATCTCTACAAAATGTACAGCAGCATGTGTTCCCAACCCTTTCTGACACTTTTTACATAATCAGGGATACTTGACCTACCATCTCTTCCTGCGCCTCCTCACTTACACAACTATCCCACCTACAACACTTTGCATCTTTTATGTCCAAGAATCATGAAGCGGAGAGGGAAGGGAGAGAAATAGAGCTATAATACTCCAATGTTCAATATGATATATATATATATATATATATATATATATATATATATATAAAACTGTATAACTGTCTGCTACTTATGAGTAATAAAAGTAACAGAGAGCTTATGAGTAATCCAGTGTTCTGAGATCTAAACAGTCCTGTACATTTGACTCACAGTTTGTTAAACCACAATACTAAACTTGGATATCTGTTCTATGGGTGAACCTGCTAAATGTAGTGAGGTGGGAAAATTCTTTAAATACAGGATGTAGCAAATCTGTGGTGGTCTTCCAAATTCGTCACCGTGTCTTTTTCTAGCATCGCCTCTCCATCCCACTGCCTCCACTCTTCTCTATTTTTCACTTATCATCTCACTTATTGTGTCTTTTCAACACTGACAACAGCTATGATACCAAAAATAACCTTTCCCACCTCCCATCCACTTCATCAGGACAAGGGCTTATAGAACGGGGTCAAGGAGGTGAAAGTCAGTCCTTGTCAATCTGGAAGATTCTGTCAACGGGTTGCTGGCAGCCACTGCTCTGCCTCAGCCTCCACTCCAAATTACTCTGCCATGACAACCCTGTACCAATCAAAAGCACTGCTCTTGTGACCCCCATAAGGTACCTGGAGCATCAGTTGAACAGACATACAGACAGATTACACAGCCTGTCTCTAGATCATTATACAGCCTTGTCTGGACCTGTGTGCCTCTTCATCTTTCTCCACCTTGTCTTTACTTACACCCCCTCCTTTGCACCTCAGAGAGGCCTTAGACCTCCTTTACATTTCTCGTAAATAACACAGAAGCCCTTTGAAAAGATGAGTAATTGCAGAGTGGGAGAGGAAGAAACTAAGTTTACAGAGCTGCTCTCAATAGGCCCTGAAACTAGACTGAATGAACATGCAGAAAACAAGTTAGGAAGACTGAATAGAGGAGACTGGACATTTGTAAAAACTCCAAGGGAAAGAGAGAAGAGAGAAATATTGGTTGAGACATCAGTACACTGCTGCAAGTATTACAAAGTTTGTAATGTGAATGCAGCAGTGTTGGTGGCAGCACTGGGTGGGTGTAGTTTGAGAGCGCTTATCTTCGGTCTCTTTATCTAGCCACCTACTGCTGTTACAAAATTGTCACCCCTGACCTGGGACTCTGCACACACACTGTGAATAATACATCATAATTACTCTAACTTATAGTCAATGATTCTTTTCCGGCTTTTAAAAATTCTTTTATAACCATCAAGGCACAGGGTAATTGCTTTGCAAAGCTGTAAACTGCTGGGACCAGCATGGTTTAAGATGCTATATCTGCTGGAAAATTAGTAAATATTATTAGTAATCAGTCTTTGGTTCCATCTTGTGAAGTGGATGCTCACACTGAGCAAGTCAGCACATTAGTTGCACATTATCCCTGTCTGTCTCAATATCACTGGTGTGAAATTAATTACTCCTGCCGTGAGAGTTGGGTGACGAAGCAAAACCACGAAGGGGCTGAAGTTAATGGCAGCAAAACCACCATGCATCATCCATCCGCAACCAATAACACACACAAAACATGAATGCACACATCACATTATTTCTTTTAAGTCCTGAAAAGGACTTCACTAAATGACACAAACTCAATTAGAGCCATCTTTAATGGACCATATTAATCTTAAATGCTTTCTATTCACTTTGTTCCATTAATCATCGCAGAGCAGTAATCAAAGAATACACATCCAGTGTGGGTGTGTGTGATTGGATCATTAATGTGTATACATGTCTATATATGTACGTGGACTGCTACTTCAAGGACATTTTTATGTGTCGAATGCATGTGTGCATTATTGTGTAGAACTGCCTTCTTTCTTTTACCATTAGTACACTCATCACATCTATTGCTCCCTATCCTCTGCGCTGATGAATAATAGGTGATGGCAATACAGTAAGAATCGGAGACAGAGCAATGATAGATGAATGTTTCATGCCGCCATGTGTTCTTTATATAAATGTCGGAGGTATCTCCATGCCTGCCTGCTGCTTTCAGCAACAATGGCACTCCGTCAGCATCCTCTTGCAATTTTTATGTGCGTATAGCCTTCCCCACTATGTCAGTTTTTCCTGCTTGCCTCCACTCTCATTTCCTCCATTGTCCCACATCTCTCCAACAATAGCAGAGATATAAACCCATTTGTGCGTCAGGTATGTGTTTCATTTGGCTGTGGTAATGTTCAGATATGCTGCTGTAAAGGGACTTGTTCCTCTACCTCTGAGAGCTGAATCACTACTGGCTCCCACAAACTTTGTGGCTGCTAGTAAAACTATGTAGCTGAAAGAAGAAAAAAAATGCTCTTCCACTTACAAATAAAATGTTGAACTCATAAGGAGTCTTGTGACTACAGTTTTAGTTGGTAGTATAGCTGATGGAGGTTAATAACAGCAAACGTTTAGACAGTAACTACCTGTGTGCTACCATAGCATTTACCATCATAGCCTCATTGTGACTTGTGGCTGTAGTGGCTGGTGTTCAGTTTCCCAAGTGTAGCCAGCTGTGGGTATCCTCAACAACATGTGTATACACTAAAAGAAACAGCAGCACTGCTATGCTACATATGCAGAGGAAACCGAGGAGAAACTATTGATTTTGTGGGAAAGAAGAGGCTGATAACGGATGTGTGAATTTGTCATCCGGGAAGAGCCTCAGAGGGAAATGGCCAGCGCAATCATCAGCACAGAGGAGCTGTATGGAGGCATTCACACACATAACCATGCACATACACTTCTTTATAAAGACAAAGAGGAGAGGAGGCACAAGACAAAGATACAAAGAAAACAAAAAGGAAACTCAGAACTAATAGACCAAGGACTAGATGTTCAATTTGTCACACATACACCATACTAAACCTCAACTAAAAGCTGATAAATGTGTGGAAGCCAAGAGCTGTTTTGGGTAACAGCTGGTTCTTGCCAGTGTTTCACAAAAGCACTGTCATATATAGCCATGTGGATGACAATCTGATCGTGATAAATAGTCACGCCGTTCAATTAGAGCCACAACAGGTGTGTGATGTAGACAGGGGGCACAGAGAGTGAGTCACTGCGTATTAACCAGATGCGCTGTGCAGAATGAGGAGCGGTTTGATTGACTTCCTTTGGCTCTAGGAGAGAAAACAGAGGGAAAAATAAGGAGAGAAAGACTCATTGTTTTATGTATTGTTTTATCAGGTCACCTGATGAGAGCTGGAGACGAGAAGAGGACACAGAGAGCGATAATGAAACAGATGGAGACACATCTCTGCAGTGAATTTGGGATTAAGAGACGGTGAAAATGGAGGAGAGGGATCTTAACACTGTACCACTGATCCTATTAGGTGGGAATCTCTGCTGCCGTTGCTCTGAATGTGTGTGTGCGTGTGTTACAATTATGCACTCAACACATAATTCTCATTTACAGCCTAGGGTTACCACGGAAACACAAACACCCAAGCAGCAGATGACATGTTTAAAAATATAAAGCGCTTAAAAAAAAAACATCACATCACACTTTGTCGTGTGTGATTTTCAACTATAATGTGTGTTTGTGTTAGTGTGACGTTGGCTTACACACAAAGTGTATATTCCACACGCTGGTGTGAGCGTCGTATGTGCTGTATGAATTCGAAGGGGGGATGAGGAAGAGACAGAAGGAGAGAGATGTGTTGAGAAAGGGGAGATAATGGAAGAGAGGGGAGGTGGAAGAGCAGGAGGGGCTGATGATGGGAGTGTGAATGATTTCTATTTTTAGCCTGCATGTGTGATATATGCCAATAGGTGTTCAAACCCAAGAGTAAAAGAGGCTTTGGCAGGCAATGATGCACTGGTTCTATGAATTTTGCACATTTGAAAGTCAACACTGAAACACACAAACTTTGTCTGTTATGATTAAATAATATTTTTGTGTCGATAAAACCACTGTAACTAACCTAATTACAATCCATTTTTCAGACGAGTGAAGATAACTGTTGCTGCTAATATTTTTCTTCCCCTGACAGGAGGCAAAGGTGCCAAAAGCCTCTATAAAACCAAATAAACTCAATGCGTAGAAATTAAATTGAGTGCATTATAGACACTGCAACAAATTCACATCGAGATGAAATCAAATAAGGATTATATTCATAAAGCCATTCAATCACTCATTAATCCCCAGACGATTGGGCTTTGGAGCAAAAGACACAAACACACACACACACTGGAGATGGATTAGGTGGCATAAATTGATAAATCCCAATCATGGAACAATATCAAAATATCCCAAGAGTAACAAATTCAGACAATTACTCAAACACCATGCAGAACACAATAAATCACTCCAGAGATAGAACACTACTATGAGTGATAGTACACACAAACAGAAAGTCAGATCTGCTTTAGCCAAATTACCAAACAATTTTTAAATGTGGATTCCCATTCTGCAATATATCTTTGTTTGTAATGATGCAGTGTGGGGACCACAATCACTTATTGGATTACATGGCTATCACATCCATCACCTCGCTCTGTGACTGGCCTCCACTTACTAAAGCATTTATCTGATCATCCTCTCATAAAGGGCCTGATGAATTGCACCGTCTTCTGACTTTGGTCTAATCATAATTGCATCTGTCTCCAATGGAGACTGTCTCCTGTCCCTTTCTGTCTCCATTTGTCTGTATAATTCTCGAGAGGTGGTCCTGCAAAAATAACAATACTGGGCTTGACTGGCAAAGACAATATATTCAGATAAGATTATCAGTATCTTTGTAACTTATGTATCCCTGAAATTTTAATATTCAAAGCAGTAACATAAGAAGACAAGATTTATATGTTGTCTGTGTGGTTTTTATTGGTATTGATTGATAGACTAAATATCAGACTGTGACGTTTTGTCCTGACAGCAGGTTTTAAATAACTGATGGACCTGTAGAGGAAAACGTTGAGGGATCATCAAAGTTATTGCAATTCACCTTGAGAGGGACAAAGGTGCCTCCATCAAATTTCACTGCAATACATCCAGTGGTCACTGAGACATTTATCTAATAGCCACAAATGTGAGCTACAATGGTGGCACAAGAGGAAAAGCCAAGGGTTTACCACCATCATTTCCTCTAGAAACCACGAATGTCCTTACTGAAATTTCATGGCAATTCAGCTTATTGTTGCAGGAGTATTTCACTCTGGACCAGAGTGTTGGACCAATCTACCGACTGTCCATTACTATCCCACTCTGTCAGTGTAATTCATATTCATATTTTAAGTATGAACTCTCAGTGCACGTATGAGAACAGGCCTCAATCTGTACCGACTATGTCAACACCCTCGAGTCTTGTTGGGCTCACGCTCAGCTCCAGACCTCCAACGTAATCACTGCAGTGCTATTTTGTTCATTTATTTCATCTCCACATCAGCTGTGGTGCTCTTTGACTACAACGGTAATGGTTGCAGTCAGAAGAACGACGCTTAAGTGAGAGGAACGGAGGATTTACAAACTGCTTTATTCTATCTTTTTATAAGTAAAGGGTAAGATGTTAAAAAACAAGAAGATTTTCCATGAAGCAACACAAACATCTGATATGTTAGGGCAAACACAGATCGTCTGTGACAGTGCACAAACTGGTTCTGACTGGTTAGGCCACCGGTCCTCTGCACACTGGAGTCTAAAGAATATAACTTGTTTTTATTGTCTTGAAACAACCCACAGAAGATATTTAGTCACTTTGAATTTGCTACTAACTTAATCTTTGTACATATATGTATGAAGGCGAATGAAGGTCAGTGTGCATGCACAAGCGTACAATAAACATGTTTGGAATGGTAAAGCCTTCAATAGCAGCCATCTGTGAATTTCTAAAAGCATTTGGCCAGGTTATTACCATCAGTCTGCTTGTCCATGGTGCCTGGCTCAAATCTGTTAGTGTTTCCCAGCATGCTTTTTGTATAGAACATGCATCAATGACCTCACGACTGGAGACCAGAGCATAGGCCAAGTTTACAACTAAGCTGTCTCTACAGGGAAAAGAAAAACACACAGACAGCCACACACACACACACACAAACACAAACACACACGCGTGCAAACAACCACTATTCTATTCCTAGTCTGTCTTTCTTAAAAACTTTAGTTTACTCCCTGACTATTTTTATTCTCTCTGCTTCAGTGTCTCTCTTTCCTTATTTGCTGTCCAGCACATTAAACTCTTCATCATCATCTGAGCATTTTTTTTGTCTCCCAACAGCCCTTTTCACTAAAACTTTCTCACTGCACTCTTTACACTGCAATCTTTATCTGTCTTAATAGAGCTGGGCACTTTGGTCAAACTCCATGATGATGAGTTTGAGCTGTGTGAGGATCTAACATTTTAGTCTTCAGGGAAGGTGTAAACACTGCTCTAGCTATTATGCGATTCACAATCTAACTTCTGTTAATTACAGCAGCGCAGCCATCATCTGCATTCATTTGAAAGTCACAGCTTCCCTATAATACAGCAACGGGACACACTTCGCCTCTGAATTGATTTTCTCTCTTGATGATTTGTTTCTGACTTCCAGCTCATACATACATGCAGCTCATCAAATACTGTGCGAGTAGATAGAGAAGGGGAGTATCCAGAGGTGTGTTAGGTCCCAGTGTGCTCAGCCATGGGGAACTATTGGAAAGCTGTTGCTCCATTTATATCCAGCTGCTGCCAGCCTGGTCCACCTGGCTTGGTAACATTCATTATGGTCAAAAGCACTTGACCACAACATCCATCACTGCAACCTGATCTATATCCTCCCATTAGGCAGCCGCTATCATCCCCGTCCAACACTGATTAGCCACATTGGTAATGTGAGTGGATAGGAACCTGGATTGCATAGATGAATTTACCAGGACAGCTCTGGTGTTCTAGTCATGCAGACAACTCAATTAGGATGGCAAGTGTTGTTTTTCATAGAGGGGGCAGCATAATGGTGTGTAAACTGCTGTAAATAAAGGAAAAGAAAACATGCTTGGAAACATGTACAAGAGAATCTTTATGAAGAAATTGGCAGTAAATGGAAATACTTCATACACACACACACACACACACACACACACACACACACACACACACACACACACACACACACACACACACACACACACACACACACACACACACACACACACACACACACACACACACACACACACACACACACACAATGTTTCCCATCACATCACTTGTGGACTTACATATTTGCCAATTCAGGATAAAGGACATTAGGATAAAGGGACAAGAAGGGAAAACAGTCTGCTGGTATCTTTTATTAATAAAGTTCGTCTATTTATAGAAGTGCAAATGAGCAGCGTGTCTTTATTTTGGCAAGATAAAACAGAGCTGATTAACAGTGGATGGCCTGAAGCAATTTGTACTGTCAATATGAGTATATTAACCTTCCATATCACTGTATCAATATAGTTATAGAAAACCAAAATGGTATAATTACTTAAAATCAACTTAAAGGAAGAATGACTCAGTATCAGTCACTTGGTCATCAGTACTCTTGGTTAGTAAAGTCTAGAAATGATCTAGTTTGTATTAACTGTAAAATGTAGTTTTTTATATGTTAAATTCCTCATGACGAGGTCTACTGATTAATAAATCTTCTCTAGAGTCACATGTTACCATGAAACCTAAGAGGGTTACTGGACACTACCTTTCCATATATTGTCCACCAGAGTCCTTTCAGAAAGACATATGGTTGATTCTCATTCTACAAGAGTAGCAGAGGGAAATTTCTTCATTATTTTTTCTTTTTTGAAGTACAGGCTCCGCTGAGTGTTTTTCTACTTACTATCAAGATCACTCTCTGAAATGTGACAACCCTCTGAGAAATGCAATTAAGTTGCGCACCACTTGTTCCAATATATTCGTATTTTTATGCATTTCATGGAGACTGAGCTCAGACCAGTGGGTTTTATTTGTCCTTATGCTTCATCCCTCTCCTCATCGCTAATTTTTTGTAGTGTTAATAATGAACAGCAGATAATTTTCTCTTTCACCTCACAAACACGCTGAGGAGATGAGATTCCCCTGCTGTGTGTCTACATGTGCCCAAAGCTATTGAGCGTAGAGTGCAAACTCTGATAAATTAATTATAATACAGCCTGGTTTGAGTAGATGTTTTGTCTATGCTCTGCAGCAGTGCGAGTTCAAAGGCATTGCGTGTGTGTGCATGTGTACAAATGAGTGAAAGAAAGATAGAGGGCAAGGGACATAAAATAGGATTATTATGGTCCAAAATGAACAACATTGCTATAAAAGATTTGAAAAACCATAATATTAAATAAGGTTTCGAGTTTCTAGATAGACTAGATTAGTTGACTTATTTCAAGCTATGACTAGATACTATCTACTCTGTGAATACAAAGTACTTTTGGGCTAAACCTGAAGGTTACGACTTTCCTCACACTTAAACTGCCAATCTCAAGTACATTTCACAGCTACCTATTTTAAGGAACGACATCTTGTACATGACACACTGCCTCTCAACAGTGAGCTTATGTCTTACCTACCAAGCCTCCACAGAGAAAGAAAATCAATCTTCTCACACCACATACATGTTCGACTGCCTCGAATAAGATTTAAGTGCATTGTTCATGTATGCAATACCAAGGTTATAGACCGTTTCCCCCCTAACAGCTAAAACACTCACCCTGTGGTGCATTCAACATGATTTCTCATCCACTGCCACTTGATAGATTGATGGTTCCCTGTGCTTAGGGAAGTGTTTCTAAATCGGTTTTGAAAATCAGCTGAAAAACTAGATGCATTTATTGGCTCTCTGATTTGAGCAGGTCTTTGATGTGCTGTTAATTCGATGCTAATAAGATTAAAACATAATGCTGATTGTCTCCTGTGAAATGAGGTTGGTGAAAATCCTTTGAGGAGACTTTTTATTGAGCGGCAGCGAACCATGGCCTCGCTACTCGTAGAGCAGAGAGGTAGAAGATGGGTTACTCACGAGAGGGGTTGGGAAATTGAATTAATATTGCCACCAGTCAACCTTTGAAGGAGAAAAAAAGGCTTAGTGAAATCTATTAATGGTGTTAGTCCATGTCTTGACTTCTATACTCTTACTAGTGTTTGGTGCTGTCAGATGGCACATGGAAGGATTAATCCCTCAGCATGTGTAATCCCACAAAGACATTTGGATAAAAAAAAAGTTGATTCCTAGCTTTGTGAAGGACACTTCTTTGACCGTGTACTGACACTAGAATGACAATGCACATTAGAAAATTCCACTATAATTCATTAATGAGTACAATGTTAAACAATGCTGAACAATTATGGGACTTTATGTGTAGAAAAACAAATGACATAGCAGGGGAATCCACTAAGATCATCCTCAGTAATGGCTGTTGTGGTAAAGAGGAAGGAAAATGAGAGTAGAATGCAACAAACACACATACACTAACACACTAAAGCAGAAGGAAGAGCTCCAGAGACAAGCATTAATCCTCACAGATTTAGTGTAGCAGAACAATTGCTTTTGTCACCCTGGATAATCAGCACAGAAAACAGTTTATGAATTACAGTATGCACAGACAGACGTAGACACAGACACAACATGTGTGTGTGTGTGTGTGACAGTAAGAAAATGCATGTGTGTCAGCGCAAGAGTGAGTGCGCAATAAATAAAAAAGGAACAATGACGTCTACCTGTTCAAAAACCTTGGCTGAGAATCTGGGAAGATTAATCAGAGTCATTCAGACAGCGTTTATCACATTCTCTACAGGGAAATGAGAGGCGATTTATTTCTATAACTTGGCCTACATATATGGAGAACTATCACTCACATTCACTTCAGCCCCCATTATCCACTCCAGTAATGAGCATGTCTGCCCAGTGGACACAATACTGTCTAATCCATAATTGTTTACATTCTGCTGTTTGCTCTCAGCCAACTAAATCAAGGGCCATTCCAATAAAACGACTACAACAGCGCAATAATAAGTGATGGTGTAATCATCCTCTTAAATCAGCTTTTATTTCTGTGGCATTGTGCAAACCCAAACCCAGTTGCCAATTTTATTACTTAAACGGATACATGCGTCAAAAGGTCATCACTTAACTTAAACCTAAATACTATTAAGCAAAACAATCATGTTCAATTGTTGTTTTTATAATTATGACAAGATATTCTTCTCTTTGACCTTTGACCTTAGTATTTTCTTCTCAAACTGCACTTGCAACAATCGCAGGAAGCCTTAACATGTTTGGCAAGTCAAGTCCTCCCCTCTGGCACACAACATAACAAACAACAGTTGCAGGAAATGATGGGAAGAGATTCAGGGCTTGGTGTGGTGGGTTTGGTTTTACCATTCATCTTTCGACCTACGCAGTGGGCGGTAGCCATCAGCTGTTCAGGATGCTGCTAAATGCCCTGGAAACTGATAATCACCAACTCATTTTCAGGCTCCTCACTGAGAGCCTGCTGGTAATTGAATTGGAGAAGTGGGCACAAGTGTAGTAGGCTACGAAGGACTGTAGCCAAAAGCAATCAGCTGTGACAGACAGAAAGAGAAAGACAGGAAGGAAGAGAGAGGGAGACAGGTTCTATAATGAAATGTTCACATATCTGGTGTAGCATTGCTTCAGCACCTTGAGCATCACTCCAATCACTTTGGCCCAGTTAGTCGATATGAAGTTAGTCAGGACGCTGTGTCCTATGACAGGGGAGCATTTGCATGCATGACACATCAATGACACATCATGACAAAAAGAGGTGGCAAAACAAAGCACACGTTAGAAAAACCCTCCCTGTCAGTCACCCTTCACAGTCTCAGCGGCCACACCAGGTTGCAAGGTAAATGCATTTTACAAAGGCTTGAAAAGCTTGGTGCTCAATATGTCCTTTCAAAAAATGGGCAACCATCCAAAGAGGGTAAAATACATACCAATAACAAAACAGGGGAGCTTGAGCAAGTCCCTGGCAGTGCTGAAAAGAATCATTTCAGTGGCAGATTTTGAAGGCTGACTGTGGTGCAGTATTGACTTGTGTGACCTCAAACACAAAAACACAAGCAGCAGGTACCAACTCTGCTAGCTAGTAAATTCTTTCTGTTTGACATGTTTAATCTGGTCTTATTCATTCTTCATACAGAATTGAGCTTATTGATTTGCTTGTAGATTTATTTTGTACTTCTTGGACCAATTTCCAGCTGAAGAAAAAAAGAACAATTTATCAGCTGCTGCTTTAATCAAGGACAGATAAAAGGGGGTAAAGAGACCTGTGATGCTGTAGATACAACATCAGCTGCAACTTAACAAAAAGAGACTAAAACCAATCAAACAAGATTAAAAACTTAAAATCCATTGACCATAAAAGCCAAGAGGAAGCCATTTTAGCTATGCAAGCCTTTAGTCCAGATTACCATGACATTTTATACAAACATTCATGGAGCTCACATGATGAATCATAATGACTTATCCCCTTGACTTTTTTATCATGCACAATCAAGTCAACTTTTTAATTACTAAAGACCTGCAAATACAATCATATTCCCAACAGACTTCATAAAGCCACATAACGTCAGTGTTTAATATATGACAATGTCTTAAAGCTCCTAACTGCAATCAAAGAGCACAGGATGACTTTAGTTCCTGATACATTTAAACACATAATTTTAAATATATGATTGTGTAAATCTGCCCCTGCCCCACAAAGCAATGGACACAGTATCCAAGTCAGTAATTGAGGCAGTTGTAAGTTACATTCACTTGTATGAGCAGACACATGAAAATGCTGTGAGTTATTGCTGTGTACCCAGGAACCATGGACCTGGAAAATTACTTTAGTGATTTTTATGCCTTCGTAATAACCCTAGTATAGTCACAACTCAACAGCCATGGATATAAAACTAAATGTGGGATCATGTAATTGCTTTAGCAAGGTACACCGAGATACAAACCAGAGCATCCTGAGTCTATGCCTTCATACTGGGAACTCGAACAGACAGAGCGCAATGTAAACATTGCTTGAATGTGGGAAAGTGTTCACAAAAAACTGAACACTCGCAGCCTCAGGATACACATTAGTTCAGAAGAAAACAAGAAAAAGAACGGAGGGCAGAGGAGAGTTAACGACAAAGAAATCTAGAGCCACACAGCCCTGAGAGGATTATCACTGCAACATACCAGAAAACAAAACTGTGAGATGGAGGATGGAGATGAAAGAGGAAACAACTTGGAATCAGGTAGCAGCCCACAGTTAGACTTATGTTAAAGCTTGTGATACAATATTCACTAAGTTGGTATTTTGTTATTGAGACTGTGCAAGATGTCATATACTGTTTATCTGTACTGATTTCCAAGTATAGTTGACAGAAATGCACCTATTTGATTGTATCATATCATTAAAGCCTCTGACAAGGGGAGATTTCGGCCTATTGTTAATCCAGACGATAGGATTTACCATTTGGAAATGAACAATATCTCAATCAAATTTCATCTGGCCATTAACATTTTTGGCTGGAACTAAACAGCACACAGGCTGACCAAAGTTGCACTCAGTGGCACAGAGAGACACAGAGAGAGACACAGAGAGAGAGAGAGAGAGACACAGAGAGAGAGAGAGAGAGAGAGAGAGAAAGAGCTGGGGTGAGGGGGGGTGAAAATGGACTGACATTTCTATTTTGTGACCTCAGTAGCATGGAGCACATCGTTTCCTTATGTCTCTTTACATAACTAAGGCAAACTGAGGCAGGGGACATGGAGGGTGAGGAAAGACAAACTGAAGGAGAATTACAGCTGAAACGATCTTAAGGCCAAAGGTGACTGTGGAGGTTACCCAAGCTTTTCAACACACTCAACATTCTGGTTTTACTCTCCAGGCAGGTACAAGAGAGGACACACAAAATATACACAGCTGTGGTATTTGTCCTCCTAAGAGAAACAAGTGAATAATCTGGTAAATGTGTTGTGTTATAATGCTGACTTCCATCTAATACTATCAGTGTAAGTAAAGACAAGCAACAAATCCACAATTCACAACAAGAGATATTAAAATTAAGTGACAAAGACTTCCCAGTCTTTCTGTTAACTGTTATGTTGGCTTTGCTGGATTCCTGCCAGATGCCTACTGTACCATAGCTTCTCGTGAGAAAAAAACAAAAAAAACAAAACTGTACAATCCTAAAAGCACAGATGAAGCCTCTGGAGAATATTATCAGCAAGAGAAATCTTTGACCCATAACTTCCCTTTTGGACTGAATCTCCACATACCATAATTGAAATTTTTTTTGTGGCACTGGGGCATATACTCTAAAAACAGGTGTTCAAGTGCGAGATGTCTCTGGCCTCATGTCCATCTGTTATAAACATGTGATATTTATTTGTCTTGTTTTATGACATCTTTCTGACTCTATCACACCCACAACTGTACCATTTATCCCCCACCCCACCCCACCCCCACTTCTTATTAAAATAGGATATCCTGATACAGATCACATGTTAATGCTACATATAACTGTCTTCTGGTGGTAATTATCTGCTCAGTGCTTTGTGTTACACACTGTGATAAGTAGTAGTTTTTGCTGCTGTTGGTTGGTTCCCTGATGTACGGTAGGAAGCACTTAACACTTTGTTGTCCTGCATTTTCTATCAAAGAGAACTGTTATTACGGAAAGGAGGATAAGTGTAGAACCTGCCAAGAGCTGTGACTATAAATGCAAATGTTGCCTGGAATTCCTCCATATACCAACTCCATGCATAAATCCCTTAAAACCCATGGTAATCACTCTTACCAGTTTAATGAATAATTAATCTTGATTTAATGAAGAAATTTAGGATATCGAAAAGAAAACAACAACAATTTGATTAGGTTTAGTGTGCTGACTGTACACGCAGAGGAGAGAGATTATTAGCATTTTAACATCTAGTTCATTTAATGACTTCTAGTGAACAGAGAGATTTGAGCTTTGATTTCAAATCTCTTACATGTTGCACATATAGGAACCATGACCCAGAGACATAAATCATTCACACTCCACTTCTTTGCAGTGTATGCATGTCATGAAGTCATGATCTCTTGGCATTATGCAAACTCTAAATAAGTCTTCATTGATTGAGAAGGTCAGCTCGCCACTTGTCTTGACCTTAAAAAAAGTAAAGGTTATGAACAGACCTGGTACTAAAACACCACGGACAAATTACTTCCTTAACTGTGCTCATTAATCCAAGATGAAGGGTCATTGGCATCACATTTAGGTGCTATTTTTCAGTCATACACTCATCCCCCAGTCTAATTAGTAGCACTAACAACGGCTGGAGCATTTCTCACTACTGCCCAAATCAATATTCACTCATCTGCATTGATCATTTTTCACAAGCTGATAGCTTCAAAATAAATGCTCCATAAATCAGAGTTTGGTGACAATGAGTTGTGAGAGTGAGGAGAGACGGGCATTTTTGAAAGACAAAAAGTAGCATTTATAGGACACAAGTGAAACAAAAGCGAGCACATTTATCCAACAGCATCTACACACACGTAACCCCTATACCACAGCTAGCATGAAAGGTCCTGTGTGGTTGTCTTGGAGACAGAGAGTAGGGCATTGATCTTCGAGGAGCAGTCATCAAAAGAAGCTGGTCTTTGATAAGGATATTAATCATACTCAGGCAAGACTATGCTAATGACTACAACACAACCAAACACTCCAGCTCTCATCAATACTTCATCAGTTGGAACAGCCTAATGAGTCTGCAAAGATGACAAGATGCATAGAGAATGGCTGTCATTTTTTGTTATGTGTAATAAAAGTGCAGTTTTAGAGATCTCCTCACTCCCATGTGAGGGCAAAACACACACTGTTTATGTGGCAAACTGTTTATATTCTATTAGACTGACTAGAAGACGGCAAAATCAAATTATATAATAAAGGCTTTGATGCGTTAGTGCACTGAAAGAGATAATGCACATCATTATAATCTTGATTCCACTGCCAATGGAAGTATACCTCATAAGCCAAACATAACCCTTGGTTATGAAAACAAAGAAAATAACACTTAAGTAAAGTAATAAGACTAAAGTGATATTCTGTTTCATTTGGCTTCATTGAGGCTGGATTTGTTCATCTTAGCTGATGTCATGGTGCTTTACTTTATTTCATTAGTAATGTGTCTGTAGTATCACTGACAGTGACTGGTAAAGTTAACTGAAAAACTTTGCTGAGATTGGTCGTTTAATAATTTGATACTTTAATAGGTTGATACTTAACAAGCTGTACACCTGTTTGAGTCTCATTCATGCTATTGATCATTTGCTTTTGCTTTTTTGACCCACCATGGATGTTGTTGGGTTGTTAGCTATCAAGTTACAGGAAAATAAGCAATCTCAATCGTGCGTACAAGGCCATGATTTGTTGCCCATTTCTCCAAGTGGAGGAAACAGCCATCATTAAGCACAACACCAGAATTACACAAAATTGCCAAACAAATCAGTGATGCAGACAGTGCTTCAGTGGTCTGGAACCACGCTTTGGTGTTGTAAAAGCTAACAAGTAAAATAGAAACTGCAGCCAACGGTGATATATACTTTAGCTTCAATGGGTCCCAGTGGTGCTAGCCTGGTTTCCTCCAATGGTCATAATAGTTTGTACCTTTCTAGTCTCGCCAGCCATCTGATGGCAGTAGACCAGCACTGATGGGCAATGGTTTCACCTAAAACTGTCTTTTTTTTTTTTTTTTTTCACTGAAAGCAGTGACCGGTTATTTGGGGTAAGAGCTGCTCCAGAGATTAAAACCAACAGTGGGCATCTTTATGGCAAATTTTCATGTTCTCCTTCATTAAATAAAATTCTACTTGAAAAGCAGCAATGAAACGTCATAAGAATGGAAATATGTGCAGTTAAATAGACAAAAAATTAGCAATTTATTTCCTTCTATTAATTAGATAATGCTTGGTCAATTATCTTTACGGAGAAAATGAGTTTCTAAAGTGGTGCAGTCAGTGAAAAAGTTATACAAGATACAGGTTGAGACATATCTCACTCCTTACTGTAACCGAATTAGCATTTTAATAGGAATAATGTTCTTATGAAAAAAGAGCTAGATAATTCAAAACATGATACATCTGACTAACTGTGACTCATCGCTGGAGGCAAAATACATTTTATGTTAAATATATATAGAACTTTTAAGATTGTGTACTAAACATTTGCTACTGCATTTAGAAATTAAACTGAAATAATATTTTATACCTGGCCCCGCTGACAAACATTATCCATTATGAAGAAATAAGACTTTTACAAGCACTGTTTTGTTGCCTTATGTCTTATCTCTTTCAAAATTAAAATAAAGACGTGAACTGCGTAAAGTCTAGATGGACCAGTGATAAAAGCTGGTGTTTTAGCATTTGCTGTTTCTCTTACAAGTGCACAAACACCCTGTCTGCTGGTGTTCCAGACAGACAACAGGATGATAAAGGTTAAACCAAATATGACAAATGGCCAAAATTATTATCACTCAAAAGGTCAAAATCAATTTGTTTAACAGCCTAGGGAATAAAATCCCTTGTTGCTTGAACGTCTGATTTGGCTAAAGCCTCATCTCTGTCTGCCTGCCTACCTGCCCCTCATTTGCTGGATTTGAGTTTAGCTTTTTAGCCCTTTGATACAGTGAACACAGAGCTCTAAGGCTTGGGATTGTTGGCTGGTGGCTTCATAACTTGCTTGGGTGGTTAAACCTTTTTTGTCCAGTGAGTCAAAAGTAGCAGCACAGCCCCTGGGTCCACTTTTGAGGATTTTACTCTCTTATCATCTTTGTACCAAAGACAATTTGTGCCAAAATGTCCCCTGCAAATCTGTCTTTCAGCAATCTGCTTTAGAAATTACTAAAAAAAAAAAAAAAATAAGAAAGTAAGATGCAATAAATAGCTGTTCTACTGTGTGGTTTCCTCCACCTCTAGTTTTCTCCTGCCCCTCTCAGTCCAGTATCTAGCGTCCTTCTTCTCTGACATACAGTTGTCATTGTAGGCAATTTCCTTTTCCAGTAAGAACAGAGGGCAGATGCACTTCAAAAAGCCATTAATTCAGTCACTGAATGTCAATTATTGTCAGATAATAGAAACACTCAGAAAACCACACTTGAATGTAATGTTAATGAACTGTGTGCATGTAAACACAAAATCAAACAAACTTTACAACACACTCTAACACACAATCCCAAATAGACAAACAACAACTTTCAGAGTACATCACCAACACTGGGGTTAAGGCTCAGAAGTTAGCAATAAATTAAATATGAGAGCGTAGATGATATGAGACAATACACGTGGAGAACAAAACAGAACACATTCTCGACAGCACAAAACTAAGCCCTGAGGCACCCAGACGGGAGGACAAGAAGTCATGGAAAACACTGTCTGTGGGAACTGGCTATCATCTCACTTAGTCATTTAGTCACGAGACTTGTCAGGATCCTTTAAACAAATTCCAATGTGAGGGTTAAAGACATAGTGGAAAAAGCTTTAAAAACTAAACTTCAAAGTTTGAAATCACATTCGATGTTTGAATGAACAACTCTTAAAAGGAGAAAAACCAACATATGTCCAAGATCCTATGAGGTGTATGTATATGAAAATAGGCAGTAACATTTGTCTGTGCATTTATACACTCCCAACAGAATAAAGTCAAACATTGTCTATATTTGTACGGTTCGTCTGCGTGCGCCTGATTGTGTGTGTTTATGACGTAAAGCGGGAGCAGAGACCAGGATGTCAGGGAGGTTTACATTAGTCAGCAGATGTAGTGGGCCACATCATTACTCACTCTGACACCCACTTGTGGCCCCTGCTTTATTGATGAGGACTAGCTGAACAACTACCCCCCTCTTAACACACATGGAAACACACATACACATGAACACACACCCTCCTCTTCCCCAATTCCACTGTAAAAGCAACAGGAGACTGGTTCAGTGTCTCAGGTCTCACTCAAGTGGGAAGTGACAAGAACTGAGTGTTTGAGATTATGGACTAGCACAGAGAGCAACACTTGCTACTGTGTGTTCGCAAAATTAACAGCCAACAGAGCAGAGAATGTCACAGCATTTTTCCACAATACAGCAGGCTACTCATCTGTACACAGAGCGCACAATCGATCCAAAATCAAACATCTGCTCAACACCAGATCTTCTGGGCTGGTTGTGAATGGCAGGGCATGGTGACATGGTGCCAACTGTGTCACAGCAATGAGCTCAGAGCCATTTTTGGCCTCCATGACTCTGACATTTAGCAGGATGCTGCAATTTGTCAGCCTCTCAGTCTGACTCACACATCCACAACAGGGGACGCTCATAAAACACATTACCATTAGGCCTAATAGTGCCACATCACAGAACTCTGTCTGTGTGTGTGTGTGTGTGTGTGTGTGTGTGTGTGTGTGTGTGTGTGTACTCGGTGTAAAATTAATGATGTATGTGTGGTTCCCCTCACTACCATAAAATTACCGGTGGAAATATATTATGACATAAAAATGAAGAAAAACAGGTTTGGAGACAGAACAAATGAAAGCATTAAAATGTTCTTCTTCTAAAATTCAAAGTAAATCCATGACTTTTGGAAAAGGGACACAGTAACAACAGCCCACGGCTGCAGGTTAATTAGGTATTCAGTGAATGATGGAAACATGCGCGACTTTCTAAAATTCTGTGTTAATAATTATAATAATTATTGTTATCGCTGCACATTTGCTTGCCTCTCAAAACTAGGAGCATTTAAATATGTATCAGAACATTTGTACAAAGAGGCACTTAATTTTCAAGGCCAGCAACTAGTGATGAACTCGCACAGACTGGGTGAAGAAGGAGGAGGAGGAGGTGGTTATCAAAATGCAAAGTCACCGTTTCAGTTCATTCTGAACTGAAAGAGCATGCCCGCTAACTACAGGGCAAGAAGCACAGGGACGTATTGGCCTGTTTCTGTTTCTGCACAGTGTTTCTGTTTCACTAAGATGCTTTGCAATCTCCTATGTCTCTTTCTTTCTGTCCCTCTTATCTGTGATATGTAAAGGACAGGCAATGGCACAGTCATTACTGAGAGTGAGCATCTTGATGGCTGATCTTTCCCCAGAAAAAGACCATCATAATTGTGAGAACACAGTGGACACTGTCTATGGAAAACTGCCATGTTTCTGTTGTGTCATGTTATTATGTAAAGTTTACAAAGTATGTCTTGGAAAGGTTGTCGCTGACCTCTAGGCAGTTCACCCACATATAAGTGCAAATACACACGGTCATGCACTGCACACACACACACACACACACACACACACACACACACACACACACACACACACACACACACACACACACACACACACACACACACACACACACACACACACACACACACACACACACACACACACACACACACACACACACACACACACAGAGAGCACTCGCAACAAGATAAAAGAGGTGTTCGCTCTGCTCTTACCCAAGCGTTGTCATAGTAACGATGGTGTACCAGAAGGAGGCTGGGATGCTGGTGAATTTGCTGGAGCTTGAACCCTTCTCTGCGTAGAACATAACAGTAGCAAAGATAATTATGGCCATAGTGAGGGAGAAGAGCAGGAAGCCAAGCTCAGAGGCACAGCTCTTCAGAGTGTAGCCCAGGATGCGAAGGCCCTGCGAGTGACGGGAGAACTTAAAGATGCGAAACACACGGAAAACACGGAGTGTCACAAAAGCGCCACTCACGTCCTCGTTGTCAGTCATCACTAGGCCAATGTAATAGGGCAAGATGGCCACTACATCAATGATGCTCATGACAGATCTCATGAAGCGGTAGCGACTGGGTGCAGCAAACAAGCGCATCAGATACTCCACGGTGAAGATCATAACACAGGCCGTGTCCATACAGAAAAAGGCCACGGTGTAGCGCTCACCACATGGCACTTCCTTCTGGTTGGGTGCTGAGCCGCAGGGCACCGTCTCCACCACGTTGGTGATGACAGAGACAGCAATGAAGAAGCCAGTGACGTAGTAGAAGACAAGGGCCATGGTGGAAGTGTGGGGATTTTCGAAAGCCCGCCACATGGTCTCCCTGAAGGTCATGTTGGGCAACTTTGCGTCCTTGTTGTCCTCCTGGTCATCCATCAAACGCTCTGCATTCTCCCTCTTCCTGTCCTTGTACTCTTCATAGCAGCAGTCACCGATGATCTCTGGGACAATGCCGAAAAAGGCCAGCTCCTCATCATAGGAGGAGATACACTCATAACGGGGGTAGTGGAGTTTGCCTGTGCGGTAGAAGTTGAGCACACTGCGGAACACGTCAGGGTCCCGGTCGAAGAAGTACTCTTTGGTTTCCTCATTGTAGAAGAACTCCTTCTCTGAGCTGCCCAGCAGTGTGTCTGGGTAACGGTCCAGCGTGTTCCTCCAGGTCTGGAAGCGCCGTCCACTTACATTAAGAACGATTAGCTCATCCTGCCGTTTGCTCTTTTCAGTGGGTGCTGCTGGCATGGGCAAATTGGCCACAGGCATCCAACCGATAGCTGCCGCCCGGGCAAAGGGAAGCCATGCCGCTACTCCCGCCGCCATGCTGTGTCCGGCTTGGGACGTAGGGG
This sequence comes from Polydactylus sextarius, assembly GCA_016801845.1. Taxonomy (NCBI): domain Eukaryota; kingdom Metazoa; phylum Chordata; class Actinopteri; family Polynemidae; genus Polydactylus; species Polydactylus sextarius. The sequence goes on from CM028909.1 coordinate 13,140,216, forward strand.
AGAACAAATCCAGGACCTTCACAACCAGCTTGACTTCAACTCATTCACCATCTGAACGAAAGACAGAGGTAGACTGTGAGTCCTATGATGATCATGACAGGGTGAGAGAATGGGAGAACAGAAAAGAGGAAGAGAATTTGAGATACTTGTACGTCAAAAATGTGTAAGAGAAAAATATGCAGTTAAAAGAAACAAAAACAATAAAAAAAAAGAAAGAAAAAAATAAGAGAAAAGAGCAAGCTATTGAGAAAAGAGAATGGACATTTGAATGAACATAAAAACTCATATTCTAACAAACCAGTCTTGCTGAGACAGCAAAAAAGTATCTTTAATGGGCATAAAATTGAACATCACACTTAGGAGTGATAAACTTTTACAGTGCACTGTATAAAATATATTTCTATTTGATATAATCGACTTTAATGCGATTACAGAGACATGCTGCAATTTCCAATAAGCATCATCTTCCCCATAATGACTTTAAGGCTATATTTCTCAGGTCCCCTCTATTGACTTATAGTTTAAAGCAGCAGTTTTCTCAAGGCCCCAGACAACTGCATATTACACTTTAAAAAAAACAGAGGCAGCCAAGCAACGAAACTGCGTTACAAAGCAGTCTATGTTGATAGATTTTTGTTAAGCTCTTTTCTATAAATAGGGAAATTTACCAGGCTGTAATCTTCCTCGGAGAGAGAGACACACACACACAACGAGATTTAGGCTAAAAACCTGTTGAGTTCCAGCTAAACGAGCGCAGATTCGTCTTTATTTTACTCAAGATTAATGAAACTATTCTGTGGTTTTTCACAGCGAACACACGACTGAATTTAGTTACATATAACCCGATTCTGGACGAGTATTTTTTTTAAACTACTCTCGATAGCAAAATTGGCAACTAAACGTGAAGACGGAGTAAAAGCGATACAATAAGACGAACAGGTTGGTAAGTAAATGCAGTTTTTTTCTGGCTTCTTTAGCTTCAGTCTTTGAACTCACCGATTCAAAATTCTCCATCCAAAAACACAAAGAGCTTCTTCCCGGAGCTGTTTAGTTACAAGTCGTAGGTTTGATTTCTGAAAGCGTTTTTCTGGAGACAAAAAATAAAAAATAAAAAAAAAATAAATAAATACCAGAAGAACAGAAGTTATTTCACGAAGAGGACAACCACGTCAGACAAACGCTACCGCTGAGGTAAAAGCACCGGAAAAGTAGCGGAGACGGACGTACCACAGACGTTTCAGTTCAGTTCCCATTATGCGAGGGGACAAGTGATGAGAGGACTCCGCCGTGAAGACCGTCTTACCTTGGCTGTTTGGGATGAGTGGAGGGAAGACACGGAGGAGGAGCGCTCTCTCTCTCTCTCTCTCTCTCTCTCTCTCTCTCTCTCTCTCTCTCTCTCTCTCTCTCTCCCTCTCTCTCTCTGCGCAGGGCGGATTTGATTCAAAACTGCATTTATAAGAAACGCGTCGATCAAGTCTCGCGTACAAGCGCGCGCGCGCAATGCACAGAAATCGGGTTACTCACTAATGTTACAAACACACACATAAACAATGATTCAATTCTCCATTTCCGGAGAAATAAGAAACAAACTACACGATAAATCAAATGGATTCATCCTCTCAATTTAAACCAGTATCATAAAGACGCGCTGTCATTTGAGTTACATCAACAGGATACAACAGCAACAAGAATTCAAGACCCCCCCTCCCACACACACACACACACACACAAGGTGACCCATGATAACTTTATTTTCATATAAATATAAAATAACTAATTTTGTTGTTGTTCTTATTTCTCCTCTGACCACTTGAAGGCAGAACTCCCCCTAAAAAAAAATTATGTCCCATGTTTATCCGCAGATATTTTGTTTAAAAATTTTATACACACCCTGCAGTTATGGAACAACAATATCATTAAGTTTGAGGTTGTGTCTTTTTGTGAATTTTCTTCCTTTTACCTCTCCTTTTAGTCTCCTGAGGGAAATATGTGGCTCTTCAGCTGATAAATGCTCCACTATTTTCACCTAGTTGCTAATTGTGTCTGTGCTAAGTGACACTGAGCAAGTAGTGTTCAGTCAGTTTTTAGATCCATTTCACTGACAAACGCAACAAAGGCAATGGTATGATCAGTGAAGCAGCTAAATAATGAGCTGAAACTCAGTATAAAGCTCCACAAATTGGATTTGGGCTGATCTCTTTTTATAGTCAAATGGTTTTCACTTTGTCATTTCATTGATAGATATTGTAAAGCTATTGATTATAGTTGCTTTAAACGTTTCTAATGGAATTTTCTGAGGACTTCAACAATGGGTCCAATCAGCCCTCTACACAAGAGGTTTCTGCAGGTCAAAAGATCTAACCTGATTTAAAATGAACAGGTGGAAAACATGTCCTGAAACCTAACGAGCATTAATCAATTTTCATAAAATAAAAAGAAAGAAAGAGACCTAACATGAACAGACCTGGGGGATAATTAGATCCATCATCCATCCAAAAATGCAGCAAAGCCAAGCAGAATAGAATAAAGGAGAGAACGCTGGCATCAATTAACAAGCAAGTTGAAAAGAACTGCATTTTAGTAACGATGTCCTGAGACCAGATGTAGAGTAAAAAAAAAAAAAACTTGTTTCCAAAATAGCTTGTCAATGTGCTTCAGAGACTAAAAGAAATAACTGGAATTTGTACTTTCACTCTCTGTCCCAGCAATGAAACATTCTGTACTCAGCGGTGGAATGGACTGACTGAAGTCAGTTATTTTCTGACCAATGTAATATTTGTGAAAATTCCAGAATATATTACCATTTAGTCATGTAAAACTTTTCTGTGTGCCATCGATTTTGACAATTAACTTGTCTTATTGTTATTTAGTGAGTAGGTCTGGTTCATTTGGATTTGATCAAGTATTCAATATATTGATACATACACCTGAGCCCTGTGGCAGGAAACCAATACCTCATCTGACCCAGTTAGACTGACTGTATTTGGAATCCTTCCTACAGGTACCAGGTTCTGTCTGTTTCCCAGAACCTTTAGACCCATCATAATCTCCACCATAGAGGCCCAATGAGTCCAGAAAAATATTTAATTATTCAGAAATACTATGCAGCATAAAGCAGACAGCAAGTATAGACCATGAACTCCAGCAAACCTGACAATATTTATTCATCCAGACTGAAAGATACAATAAAAAGGAGCTGAAAGTAATATTTTTCTGCATCTCCTCAGCCAGCAGAAATTGAGCCACAGTTCATCTCAGTCTTTGATATGTTCTGTTTGCATTCTTTTCAGGGGGCCCGGGTGTCTACAGACTCTGGCAATCGTCTCTACAAGTAAGTTTACTCATGAAAGCAAAGCAAAACAAAAGGGCTCCAGCGGAAAAGTGCACAGAGAAATCATTGTCTGAACTGAAGAGGAGCAGGTGCAAAACATACAGTAAGAACATTTCTGTACTATATTGCAACCCTCTACTTTTTACACCAGACATTACTGTAAAGTTCCTCTATAGTCTATAAACAGGTGGCATATAGACTGTTACTGCACTGGATTATTTCCTGTTATTGAAATGAATAAACTTGACTTTTTCAATGCTTCACTGAAACATGTTAATCAAGCCTGCAATATGTGGCGCCGCCATCGATGCTAACGCTCATGACTCCGAAGAGAATAATTTGTGTGAGCATGTGGTCATTTATATTCAGGCTCAGACAGTATCAATGTCTGTCCCCACAATATTCAATGCTTTGCAGAACAATATGCAGACCTAATAGAGTCAACAGGGATCCTGTTCTCAGATACAAATTGTCCACCAGAATATTAATGGGGTCAGCTCACACACAAACTACAACATAAATGGTTATCTCATACTGGTTAAAGATATACCTGTGTGCAAAATAAAAAAAAATGAATACTTCCGCAGTCGTCATATCACTCGCTTGATGAGTTTTTCACTTAGCTGAAAATGACAAATTGCTTTTGACTGTTATTTAGACGTGCAGCTATACACCACACTCACACCAGCAGCAACACACTTGTTGATGCCTCTCTGCCCTTGTACAGCTCCCTTTAGAAAGAAAACACCTTTTGGTCACTCAATTAAGTCCCTGACCGCAAACTGGTCCCTGACCTTGTGGAAAAAAAAAAAAAAAAAAGAAAGAAAAATGTTCCGCTTCTCAAACTGGAACCTGGATGTCACAAGAATAGAAGTTTGAAAAAACACATACACACATACAGGCACATGTAAACACACACACACATACACACACAAAGACAGACAGACATTTCACAGAGACTGGCCTTTTCAACTGATGAGCCCGTGAGCAATTCCAATAATTCAAATGTCACTAAATAACAAGGTGGGTTGAATTTCATGGTCAACTGCCCTATGTAATTATCTGAGGACACTATACTGACATTAAAATTCTAAATCTCTCTCCCATGGTTATAGCCAGTAGCCACTTAGTTTCTGCGCAGGGTACACTTTATATCTTGTTTTTTAATCTAAAAAACAAACTAAATCGTGGTTTTAAGAAGTTGTAAATAGCTTTGGGCTGAGCTAAACAAACTGTCTTTTGGCTCCAGCTTCATATTTATTGTGTAGATATGAGATCCAATATTGTATCCAATTTCCCTAAAAATGTTAAACTATTATTATTCACTATCAAGACTTCACTGAAGTTGTGCAATGAGTGTAACTGAGTGAAACATTCGTGGAAATATTTGAGATGTCTTGTGAATAATTTTTAGACAGTTTTCTCCAATTTCTTTGATTTTCTTTTTTTTTTTGCCTGACAGTTATTTAGGATCTCTACTGGAAGGCGAGATTTGTATTTGTGGGTTTTGTAATGAGTTTGAAGTTGAATGGTTTTGCAGTTGAATGGTTTTGTAATGCAAGTTTGTAATGAGTAAGGTTAAAACATCAATTAGTTTTTACTAATTAGATTTTGACATAACTCCGGTATCCATTTTGCTTTCAAGAAGGAGTTTTTGTATCTTTAGACAAAACTGAATAAAACAAAAGAATTTACTTAGTGTCAAGGAAAAGGAAATGATTCAACAGCATCCTGAGAATAAGGTCATTTGCATGAGAATTGTAAAAACAATCACTCTATTAACAGGTATTTTCAAAACATGTGAGAAGTAACTGAAAGGCTTACTCACTTGTGGAAGATCAACATTTTTGTTTCTTTTGCATTGTAAAAATACAAGCTTTGTATGTTAAGAATCTGGAAATGGTTTAAAGAAGCCTTCAGGCAAGGTCACCTTCTGTATTTTTGTTATTCATCCTACTACAGTAAATAAATGCAAATCCTCATGTGTACTGACATAAGAACACACTCACCAGGTAATTCAGGCTATATGTGGAAAGCCCTCTCTGAACTTGCATAATAATAGCATCTATTTTTAACTTGTTTTGCTTTTTATTCTCATAAACATGTTAAACAAATGGGAGTGTCTCCAAGTCATTCAGTCTGAACGACCATTTAGGTTGTTTATCTGTTCGCTTGGTGATTGGGTTCTTCACCATTAACATGTTTACAGTAATAGATAAAAAAAAGTAAGATTAAAAAACAAAAACAGCTAAGTCTGTGGAATGAAGATGTTTTCGATATGTTTAGGCACAAATACATCTTGGTTACGTTTACGTAAAGATTCAAGGTTTGGGTTTTATTCATAGTGTTCATTACACACAACTACTATATATATATATATATATATATATATATATATATATATATGCACAACTACTGTAGTGACGACAATGCATGGACGTGTTGAAATGTCTGAAAGTCTCATGTTTTGTCTAACAAAACTTATTATTGCAGATTTTGTCGCTAAGTAAAGGCCTACTGCATCACCTGATCATAATCAGTATAGCCGCTAGAGGTTGCCAAACAATAAACTTTAATTATAACTTGTAATAATCTGCTTGTACACACAACCTAAAGGGTGTTTTTTCTTCTTCTTGTGAAAACCTGTGGCATCTAAACAGATAATGTTGTTCCAGTCCTAAAGCATTTTGTAAGTGTTGATGTCACAGTTTGACGCTGAACCTCTTCTGAGAAAGATGTGACTTGAGATGTCCCCGGTGGCCTCAAAGTGCACAGTTTACTGGTAGAAATGCTGAGGTAAAGGTGACAATTAAATCCCCCTTTTTTATTACTCTCCCTTCCCTGTTGTTGCCTTGATACCTCTGCTGACTCCAGACTGCTGATGGTCACTTCAAGGCTGGCGCACACAGACACACACACACACACACACACACAAACGCAATGCAAAATTTTAATTCACAATCCCAATCTCCCAAGTCTGCTCTTCCTCCACATGAGTAAACTCATGTGAGAGGTTTTTGTTTTGACATTTCCCCCATGCATTTCTTTTTCTTTTTCTTTCTTTTTTTTTTTTGGCTTCATTGAGTTAATTTATTCATAAATTCCCCACAACCTGCCTTCTTAGTTTGTGTAATCCCCATTAGATATCTGAAATCTTCCTTTAGGGATTTACTCTCTTACTGTGGTGGAGTTTATCCTTGGTGTACCAAACACTGACTTGGCATTCCCTTTTGTCTGCTGCTCAGGGAGAGAGTCAGTGGCACAGAGGGGGTTATAGATGTACTTTTGGCCCTTTTCCCGAACACAAAGAGACTAAGAGAGCAGAGCTTGCAACCATTTCAGCCTTGCAAAATGTCCCACTCTGTCCAGTGATGCCCAAACTAAGCTGGTTATCACCAAGGGACCAGGGTGAGGTGTTGCTCTGTATACTACCTTAAATCAACTTTTGATTTGATTACATATCGTCACTCTCATTCCAGGAAAGTAGCAGGAGGCACTGCTGAGGTACGATGTCTCATTGCTGGAAGTTTGTCGTTACTCAAACGTAAATATAAAATTGATTATTGTGTAAGGAATTCATGATACTAACAATATAGATTTAATTGCATTGGGATTGTCTCTCTGTTATGTAAGTGCTTACATTGAGTTAGCAATGAGCAAACAGGCTGAAGGATAAATTTCATCCTCAGACAGGGACACTTGGCCTTAAAAATGCTGAAACTCACCTCTGACTCTACTCTCAGTTTTCTCTTTTATCACTCTGCTCCTTGGGGCAGAGCAATCAGAGGTGTAAAGAGGTCATTGATATTCTAGACATATACTGACTCTCCCAGAAAACCTGGCACCAACACACACCCGACCTTCCTGTAAACATATGCAGACCCTACAGCAGGTTCTTGTAACAAATGCGCTTGTCTGTAATCTTCCATCACAAAAAAGCTGTATATTCATTAATGATGTATTACAGCATAGTGTCTCCCAAAGGCACTATTAAATTTGTCTAAAAGCCTGAATCTTTTTCGCACTAGCATTTGTTTCAGCATCATGTGTTTTTCTTTCCTTGTGCTTTTAATCTTCCTTTGTCGTTTGTTGATAAAGTGGTCTTTTGCAAGAGCAATTCATTTGGAACTGGCCAGTTTAATTACCTATGAAAAGGACAGGTTTGTGTATCCCGTATGCAAGAAATTAATTATAGTATAATCTCTTGTTGATAAACAGAGTAGAAGACTGGGTGGTTGCTTCATTTTTCTCACTCCGTCAGTGCTCCAGCAGAGTAATGTGATTTTTCAAAAAAAAAAAAAAAAAAAAAAAAAACAATTTACACTTTTGGTTAAACTTTGGAGACTATAAATGCTGACATAGTGAGAAAGACGAGATGATTTTTAATTGATTTTGAAGCGCTTCTCACAGAGCATCATTTGCCATCCTATCACACTGTGAGGAGTGCATTATGATGAAATCAAAACATGATTAAATATACATTATAGATACGCAAGCCTGTGTGAGAACATGAGTTCATCATTAAAGATTGCATACAGTATCTAAATGAAAATCAGGAAATGGGTTCATTCATCAATTATTTGTTTAGTTACTAATGCAGATCAGGGGTGTAGTAGCAACAGGCAACACTGCTGTTATAGTGTGTAACGCTGTCCGGTTAAAAGCAACTGCTGTTGGGAGATGTAGTACTTCTAAACACCTGTACTTCTGTACAGTCTAACCATAAATTGTGATTAATAAATGTTAGACAAAAGGGGGCTTTTGCCAGATCTGAGACCCACATGAGGAACTTTGGCTGAGCTTTTACAATCCATAATGCCTGCATCAATGCAACTAATGCGTTTGCTTACCGTGACTGTTCACTCAAGTGGATGGGGCAAGCCACCTTTATGTGAAAGAAATGAGGACTTGAAAGAGACTATCTCCATTCTGACTGCATTAAACTTACCTGCACACAACTCCAAGGTACTTACTTGAAGGGCACTTGCAGGGACCATGTCACTGACACCAGGAGCAAAAAAATGTTCTCAAGGTATTTTTTTTTGATAAGCAACATTATATTGTTGAACTTCATAGGAACCATAATCCTGAACTGACAAGAGCTGACAAAAATCCACGACTGAATAAGAGACAGGATTTTCCTAAGCAGGATAGAATTACAGTAATAAAACAACAGTTCAGCAGACACAGAAATACAAATAATTCTGTGCAGTGAAACATTATTGTACTGTTGTAGTGATAAACAATAATAAGTTTTGGATTGCATTTTAAATATTTCCCTCCTATTTTTTTTCTTGGAGCACATATTATCACTCTCTGACAGCAAGTGTCGTTTGGGGTTGTGCCGTTTGGAGAAATGTTCTCATGGGACCAAGTAGCAATCTACCTGTCATAGCCCTACCACCACATTTACACAGAACAGACACACTTTTTCCTTAATCATTCACAGTCAGTGTTGAACAAAGAGCCAGAGGGACACACAGTGAGTTAACCTTTTCAGAGCAGCACACAAACACACCACATCCATACGACAGCATACTTTACTTTACAAGGCCAGGAATGAAATACAAAGGATGGTTTTTTTTTCTAGCTTCAATCTAAACACCTCTTTCACAGATCATTCATACAAATACTTGATGGGACCAATATGGCAAATGGTAGATTTATAATTCAAACAGGCCGTTTCAGATTTACACATCCAAGTGGGCTACTGCTGGCACAATACTAGAGCTCTCATGAGTGTTTACTACGTCTATGGTCATATTCGATAGTCCAACAGGTAAACCTGTTAACTCAACAACAAACATACTTTATGTTTTTTTTTTTTTAATTATACCAACTGTCTGACTCTGAATGTGAAAATATTGGTTTATTGCCAAGATTGCCATGAAAATCAGTACACTGTCATAATATCTAGTTGATGACTGATGCAGCACCAATAAGTGAAAATGTTCAATTTTCCAACACACTAGTTTGCAAATAGATTCCACTAAAGCAGATTTACATTACACTCAGCTGTGATTATACATGCTAAGGTCAAGCATGTTGCATAGCATGCATAATATAATTTGAATCATAGATGCTCCAGTTTCGTCTTTAATTTGCTGTGTAGACATGGTTATTCTCTGACTGACATGGTGATGTACCAAAGGTCATTTTACAGATAACAGATAAACTTGTCAGTACTATCAGGTGGTTAAACTATGGAATAACACCACTACATCAAACATGTCTTTGGCATTTCTGTTATAAAGTAGTCAAAAAAATATAAATGATGCCACCTTATTCGACAAACAAACAAATAAGCATCCACACAAGGATTTATTCCTTTCTATCAAAACTTCTGGATCCAAGGTCACAAGAGGATTATATTTCTCTACTTTTCTTGGTCTCTGTGACTCATCTATAATTCTTCTAAGTGAGATTAACAGAGCATTCAGCTTTCATTCCAGGGGCTCCTGGGCATCCAATTACCACACATACGCAATCAAACATCAACAATTACACAAATCACTTTGCAGATGTTTGGTCAGAGAAATCAATCACACACACAGGAAGAAAAGCAGGACATAACTCTCAAATTCTCTGTTAGTTAATAAGTGTTGTGCTTGGCAAAGTAACAACTCTGTTACTCTGTTACTGTTTACCTAATTAAACCAATCTCAGGGGTGCTTGACTTCTTTTTCAACGATATTAGGAATTGGGAATCTTCTTGGATGATTACATCCAAGTACCAGGAAGTCCACCGAATCTTAATGGTGATGATGAAATGTAATCATTGAAGGTTAATACAAATGCATAGCACCAATCAGGGCAGGTCTGTCTGGCAGAAAATATATTGCCTCCTGACCATTTATTAACAAAAACATAAAGTTAAGGAGAATAAAAGTCAAATCCCAAAGGATAACAGCATTTAAAAGAATGCAGATATTTTTACAGTAACAATATGACACAACTTTCAATTTTTTATCATAGCTTGGCCCAGAATACATTATTTGATAAGTCAGACATATTCCATCTATCACACTTTTACACTCAGGAACCAATGTTTCTTATCACTTCAGTATGGTGAAAGGCAAGTTGAGTTTTAACAAGCTGATGATGAAGATGGACATATAAAAAATACATTTTTCTATCGATCTTCACTATTTATGACTCAAATAGTGGTGCTGGGTTGCTACATATTCTATGCTGTTTTCAATCATCCCTTAGAAAGACCAGCGGGTCATCAAATACTGTTATCAGTTTAGATTCTTCCTCCCACTTCCACTTTCTCCCAGTTCCTCTACTCACTTCGATCTATATTCCACTGGGCATTAGGCAGAGAGTCTGCAAGAACCAACAAGAAAATGAAAGAAACAAAAATAGTGCTGCCGCCACGACCTCTGTCATACTTGTGAGTGCAAGAACACATTTAAGATGACCCACTGGGACAGTGACAGACATAGCCATGTAACACACACAAACACAAAGGAAAAATAAGCACTCCAGTGTAAGACAGGCTTCTGCCACTTGGGCTGTAGCACTTCCAGGTCTGGCAATATGAGGATTGACTTTGACAAGATCAGATGCAATACAAGGAGAGCTGGCTTGTAATAGAGGACAGATACTGATGATTGTTAAGGATAGCAGTAGACAGAATAATGGTCTAAGGCGATGGTGATGATCACACCATCACTTTTAGGTGGGGAGATGGGGAAAGGGCCAATGCTTAAGCAGTATCCATGACAACACCAGCCTAAAGGACAGAAGAGGGTATCTCTATTTTCTGTATGTATGTAAAATAAAAATTGTATCTACAGCATGGACTTAAACACATTTGCACACATGGGCAATTGTACACAGAACAAGCTATTTTATATGAATATGTTTTATGTACAGTGGACACAAATAAATTATTTAAACGTATGTGTCTGCGCACATGTATTTGTATCAATGTAGGTTTTTGGAGTTGCAATACAGTTCCATTTTTTATTCAGTGCTTTGAAATTGCTTCTCCCCCTATGCATATGCATTACTCATTATTTTCTATACATATCTAATATGGCGGAACATAACCCTGCCATGAGTGATCTGTGGACTAATGCATACATTACAGGCAATGCAGGGAATTCAAGGGGGAATACTGGCCAGGGAAAATTATTTCTATTTTAGTATAAGAATTCTGACTCATTTTTACACTTTAATAGAGAGGACAATGTTGGTGTCAAAACCAATCAATCAAATTCCAGCTTGGAATTCCACCTCCTGCCTCACTGTTGTCGCAACATCTTCCTGGAAAATTGAAAACCTTGCTCAGTCATTGTCTTACTTTCAATTTTTAGAAAGATTGACAGACAGACAGACAGACAGACGGATAGATATATAGATAGATAGATAGATAGATAGATAGATAGATAGATAGATAGATAGATAGATAGATAGATAGATAGATAGATAGATAGATAGATAGATAGATAGATAGATAGATAGATAGATAGATAGATAGATAGATAGATAGAGATTTTTTTTCTTGTGTCTTGCTGAAATGTCCATACATAACATGTGTCCTGTTTGCAGATTGGCTAAGGATTGTCTCAGGTGCAACCAGGTCAATATGGTTCAATGGGGAGTGGTTCTATTTCTAGTCCCATTTTGCAGGAGTGGTAGGTGCATTCAAGCCTGAGGGAAAATGGAAAATGTCGATGTCTGCTGTGGACATAGTATTATGGTAATATGGAGAACCATATGGGAAATCATGTATTTCTTCAGCTAAAATACAGCAATCTCAAAATGTTGTGTTGACAATGTTTTTAAAGCATTTGAACCTTCAGACTTCAGACAGTGATTAATATGAGGTAGGAAGCATCATTCAAGGGCACGAGGGATATTGGAGGATGGATCCATTAAAAATTAGCTTTTACTAATTGTTTATTCAAGATTTCTGTTCATGAATTTCATGTTCAAGGCAATGGGAATAATTCAGCATTCATGTTAGAGACACTTGGTTCAATATCCTATTGACGCTGAATTACTTAACTTACCATTTACACATTCTATGCAGTAACTTCATTGTACAAATAAACCGTTCCTACTGCATGTCTTTAAAGTTCAGATGTGCATTGAGGGCATCCTAATCCCCTTATCTTCCAGCAAATATACTTTATCACATCTGTGCATGATAGCAATTAGTGGAGGTTGTGTCAAAGTTTGCCAACAGGGGCGTTGGGGATTTGAGGGGATCTAATTAAGGGAACAGAGTAAACTACCCCTGGCCCAGGCCATGCTTGAGCTCTCCTGCTCTCATCTGGCTCATTTTCATTATCGCCAATAAAGAGGTGCTGTGTGAACAAAACGCATCAATCTTGCTATACATAATTGGCATTAAAAAAACAAAATGGTTGCAAAGGACAGGAAGGGAAGTATATCTAAGGGACTGGCCTGCAAAAGCCCTGAAGCCAACTTCAACTGGCTCATTGTGGATGTTCCACTTTGAGTTGTGCATGCCTGGCTCTCTACCTTTCTTGCACATCCTCCTTCCACTCTTCCTAGGGGGAAGTAGCAAAGCACTTTGTTTCTGTAGATAGGACCATGTCTGGCCCAGTGCTGTAGGTGTGATAGCCCAGGGGTCTCAGTTAAACTAGTTCCCTTGGTCAACCTGGAATAGCTGGTCTTTTGCTGTTGAGAGCAGCCCACCCTGGGCTGGGGCTACAGCTTTCCCCTGCTCAAAAAAAGGTGATGGAGCACTTTGTTGGGTGTTGCTGCTTTTATTGTACCTGATGCATTGTACCTGATGCAAATGGTGTTTGCTGTTGCCTGCAGATCCTCTCCTCCATCTATGTTCATTTCACCCCATGTCCATACCAAATTCTTCATTTGCTTCCAAGTCCAGTCCTATCCCTATTGGGATGCTGTGCTGCAACCTAGCCCCAGACTGCTCCACTGTGTCATGCATGTGCCACTTCCTCCCACTTGGGTCTTGATTCCTCCAGAGATGAGATTGTCAGCAGAACATCAACAGAGCAGGGCCTGGGTGACTATGAACTCTTCTGCCATGGTGCTGAATAAAAAAAGCTAAAACTTGGCTTTATGCCTGCACAAGGTGATGCTGCTAAGACACATTGGCAAGCCAAGGCACCTGCAGTGGGACTGTGTGATTATTTTCTTTTCTTCATTTCAAAGCCTTCTACGGGGATGATTGGGACTTGTATAATTGGTACCCAATCTTTTCAGTCTTCTACGGGTGATTGGGACTTTGTACAAAGTCCCAATCACTGCTATAGAAATTAGAGAAATTAGCAGAGGCACAAGGAGTCAGACAAGATGTCATGTCGCTATATACAGTCCCTGAATTTTCCAGGGACTGATTTGTACAATGTGGGGAGATGAGTGTTGAGATCTTCACTTGTTAGTTGGTGTGCTGCTGTGTTTATCAGATTGTTCAATATCCAGGGTCTTAACTGGCTTCTCTGTCACAGATCGAATCTGGAAGTCTTCCAATAAGAAACTGAAGTGTTTAGTTATTATTCTCTTTCTGAAGACCAGGCACCTGGATTTTTCTGGCTTGAAGACAATTTTTGCCCATGTAATGATCTACTCGAGGCTGACAGGGCGACCTGCGTCCAGGCACTATTACAATTAGATTTTGACTTAGGACCTCTACACTGTACTTCACAAACAATAATGGCAGCAAAAACATGGACACAGAAATTATCCATCAATTGATGGTATGATTTTTCTAGCAGATGTCAAGAGCACACCATCAGGGTAAACATAATACAGTAGCTAACATTGAGGTTTTGGAGGACACTATTTACTAATTCATTAGTGGAACTAAAAAACAGAAAATGTTTGTTTTCAAAAGTTTCCAAAAAAAAAAAAAAAAAAAAAATCATGTCTAAATTGGAAGGCTGTTCATCATCATCCACTCATTTGAATTCACTGGCCTCTTGTTATTTTTGTTTGAAAGATTTTAAAAGATATATTTTTGTCAAGTTTGACAAAAAACATACACAGCAGTTTCAACATTGAACTAGCTTTTGTTTATTATTTTTTTCTTTTTTTCTTTATTGTTTATGGTCCAGTAAAGTGATACATGCTTACACTTTTTATAGTGTAAAAATTTCTCCCTTTTTTCTTTATTTTGTGTTATTTGTGACTTAAGGGCTTTCTTGTAATGTAAATGTGCATGTGAGTACACTTGAAAAAATACCAACATGTTTGACGCAGCATTCTTCTATCTCTGCAGCCTTCTTTCTGCCACACTATTGTTGTATGTCCTCGTATCTGTAGTGGTACCAAACCTATGCACTTTTAGATGTGTCACCTCCTCCAGTTTTAAACAGTGATTTCCCCTCTTTTTGATTCCATTTTTTTTGTCCTGTTCCAGCTACACCATTAAAAAGCTTTGCGCTGAGGAAAAACTCATTTGAAGATGTCTAGCAAGGTGTCTTTGGGGTCAACTGAAGAAGATGGAGTATTTCCAAGAAGTTTATAAATATCGGTGCACTTGATTCACTTGGATAGATGGGGAGGGTGAAAGTACAGTTCTACATTCTTTTTCTGGGTCAATCTGTAGACAAGTTCTGTAGATTCTTGCTTTGAATAAATAAATAAATCAAAACTATATCACAATTGCAATTAAAACTTCCACATTTTAGCCATTGTTCCCTACAGATGGTATTTCTTTCACTCTATGGTATCCCTGCTATTTCATACAAAATGAGTGTTTTATTATTTATCAGCATATGAGCAATTAGCCATGACCTTATTAGAGATTCAGTTCATTCATTTGTTCTTTATGACTGACAGACAGCCTCAGTTAATCTAACATCTGTTCTATAATTGATTGTATCCATTGTATAATTCAAAACTTTCTATAAACTTATTAAACATCCAATTTGAGCAGTGAAATTTATATTACAACTCTGGTCTATGAAATAAGACGAAGGGTGTTTTGTTTTATCTTGGGCACACAAAAGAGCGCAAATAAAGAAAATGGATTCAAAGGCAAAACGTGAAACAGAAATTAAAAGCCCATTATATGTCCATTGATGGTACTGCCCTGTGGTTCGCAGCAATTTGGTAATGGAAAGTCCCAAGGCTGGAAGGGCTGGACTGTATTCAAAACAGATGAATCCATTTATAATGATATGTAATCTCATTTACTCTGTAGCATGTGCTTTGGTTCGCCAGGCTGTCATTGTGTTCCTGCTGAAAATGCACTTTTCGTCCAAAACCCAAAAAGACACAACAGCATAGTACATTCAAGAGGCTTCTCTGCAGCCTTATTACCATAAATCAGACAGGCATCAAAACATTCAACATTGCTACGAAGCATTCCTGGAGTTTTGCTGTTTGCTGATTCAGTGCTTTGCCACATTAAGTGTGTGACTGAGGGACATGCTGCCAAATATGAATCCACCAGAGGATCCCTTTTAAAGTAAAATTGCAGCAATAGATCCTCTGTACTTCATCAAAGACAAAAAAGTCAAGATGATTTGCTCGATCTTAAAATGCAATCTGAGGCAGGTTAATATTTCTGGGTTATTTTGTACTATGACTGCCTTCTTTTCACAGAATATACACCTAAATGCAGCTGTCTAAGATACAAAAACTATTTTGCTCTGATTTTTCTTTTGTCTTAAATAATACTTTGCCCAAGTTGTTGATGAGAAAAATGTTGAACCCAATGATGCCTCCTGCATCAGATGATACGAGAAGATGCGTCCTCTTTGGCAGGCAAGGCAGAGCCTAATGAAATGGTGTGATATGGACTTATTGATCACCTCTGTCAGACCAAGGTTGGAATTCATAGGAGCTTATCCTTCAATTCATTATGCCAATCATTAAAATGTGTCACCCAGCTTTAGACACTCACTACGTGAATGGAAACTGATGAAGGTAATGGCAGACACTCTAAATGCTGATGTGCACCTGTCAAATAAAACGTTTGACTCAAAAATTCCCAGAAATAGGGACATTGACAGTTGTCTGTTCATGGTATATATATTTTTTCAGAATTAACATGGACAACAGACCATGAAACAGCTGTGTCTTCACCTGTTAGAGACATTTGTTCGCCTGTGTGGCTTTGTATTTCTATGCGCCTGTATCTTTGTTTGCATGTGTCTGTATGTGTTTGTCCGTGTATTATCATCTGTAACAGTGATTACAAAATGCACCTGATCCACTTCCCTATCTATGAACAAAAAAAAAAAAGAAAAACATCGGCACAGAATCCATCTCACGCTGTTAGTTTAGAGGGAACTGGCGGTGAAGTAAACATTTTCTGATTTTCAGCAGTTCATCGTTTCTCTGAGTTCCAACAATATTCTGACTAGAATGAAAAACACTGATCAATGTCAGGGAGGAGAATGTGATTAACGTCTGAGTCCAAGTGATTACATCATCCTACCCTGATTAATAATCAGTTGATTTGTCTTTTAGTGCAGAAAAGACTCTGCTTTTCTGCAATATCACAGACAAAACATTCTCAAATAATGCATCTCTGTTTTTTTTAACCATATTATGACACACAAGCACAACATAAAACTGCATTTTTCTTTTGAAATGTGTTCAAACTGAATGTATTCTGCTGAAATTTCAGCACCTGCGCTCACACTGTTTGATGCAATAACCTCGAGCATACCACCATGGCTGTCTCCTTAGCTGCTGGATATAATTTACATATTGTGTGAGATATTTTCCAAGATATCTTTGCTGTTGGCAGTAGTACAGATCCTATAGGTATACATGGAAACCGACAGAGAGACGATCAGAAAGCAGCATGAGAGATTTGCCAAGACAGCCTTGTGTTCTGGGACACTCATCAAAATTACACTTGGAAAAATAAGGAATTAATTAGGCTTTCCAACAGCAGAATATACATACATACATACATACATACATACATACATATATATATATATATATATATATGTGTGTGTGTGTGTGTGTGTGTGTGTGTGTGTGTGTGTGTGTGTGTTTGTATTTCTCTATACATCTCTGATTTCCCATTTCCCTGGAAATCAATAATAGGCGGCTCATCTGAGTGGAACCTGCTGTTTACTCAGAGGCTGATTTGACTGGTGTGTTGATTCAGTCGAGCCGTGTCTGTCAAAATAGAGAGACAGAGGGGAGGACAAAGAGAGGGGGGAGACAGAAAGACACGCAGAGAGATAGATAAAGAATGGGGGGAAGTGTTCAAGTTACAGCTGAATACTGGTTGACCAAGCATGTTAGTCTGCAGCTGGTGGGTGCTGACAGCTTGCTATTCCATTTCAGATAAACCCATCCATTAAGTACAGACTGACAGACTAAGAGGAATATCAAGAGTTTTGTTCGAAAATTATCTGACCACAGATCACAGCAGTTCTCCATATGCACATTGTTTATTTCAGTTTTTTTGAATTAGGATCATGGTCATGGATTAGGCACTCTTTATCTCACTGAAGGCCTGGACTTAACCCGATCTCTCAGTCAGATATATAATCAGTGTTTAAACACAAGCCAACTACTTTCTGCCAGCATTACAAAAGCTCTGGTTATTTCAAATGAAAAAAATCATGCCTGTGCTTTTTTCCCTGGTTTGCAGCGGGCTTGATGAAGAGAAAAAAGACTATATTACGTGCCTTTGTGCACCCAGAAGGATTTAGCAACATTTGATGGGAGTGGGGGTGCCTGCTTCCGTTGCTAGGCCACTATCAATCATATCGAGGAACACAGTTCTGATTAATTCATTTTAAAAATGTATGAGACCACTGACACCATGGCAGATTTAGCCAGTTTTTCATTGTAAGAACATAAACATTACAGATGATTCAGTTAAGGACCTTTAACGATTCAGAATCCCTGATTCCAAGGACTTGGGATGTTTGATCAAATATACCCACAGGGCAAAGCAAACATGGATGTGGACCAACTGCCCTCCTGGCTCGGTAGATGAAACTCTTGTTCATGCTCTGCTTTCACACCAGAGGATTTTCAGTTGTAAATTGTTGTCAGCTGTCAAACATTATGGAACAGGGGAGACTCAAATCCAATCTGTAAACTTTTCAGACCACTGGATTATTTGGGCACATACTTAATACTACTTGCCTCAAATTGAGAATGTGCTTATGATTGCCAGGAGGGGCGAGTTATCCTCTACTGTGGGGTCGGCATAATAATATAGCTCAGGTAGTTTTTTTTTCTCCCCAAAACTTTGACAGTTACATAATGAATAATAATGTTTTTATCATGAAATTCACATTTTCAAGGACTTTAATACAAAACAATGTCTAAAGAAAATTTTTATAGTTCAGAGGAGGTAAAAGTAATATTAAACAAAAATATATTTTTTTTAAAAATTTGTGGTATCTCTGTAGTCATCTTGAGATAAATCTTCCAACCCTCTCTTAACCCTCTGACTCTCAGATTGGGAACATTAATAACAATGTTATGGTCTTTTTCTCTACATATGATCTGATGAGGTTCTTCTATCTCACCTCAAATGTCTCATCAACTAATAAATGTGACCTATCTGCTGCTGCTGCTGATATGGAAAAATATTAACATGACCTATGTGTGAACTGGTTGAAGTATGTATTCATTCTGTCCTTGCAATCACATTAATGATGGGACATATGCAAATCAGAGCTAAACGCATCATCATCTGCAAAAGAATAAGGTCATGTCACCGCGTGTGATTGTATGTATCGATGTGTTTATGGATCATCATCAGTGTAGATTTGTGAAGGAGATATCTCTTCTCAGGAGTCACCTCCTCGTCATTAACCATCCTCCTTCACCTTTCACCCTCCCCCACCCCCTCTCCTGCAGTCATTTCTCACTCTTACTCATCCTGCAACTTTCTGATCCATTCCTGAGTAGATTTTAATCTCTTTTTCTTTTTAAATTTATGGTTCACTTTCAGTTCCTTCATTCCTGTACTTGATTTTTTTTTTTTTATCTTCAACATCATCTTTCTTTCACAGCTTGATCTGTTTCTCAAATCCCTTAACAATCTTCCTCCGGTTCTGCCTCCTTCTGTCCCATTCCCTCCCCTGCTATGTCTCATCCCCCCTTCATCTCTCTAGTCTCTGCCTTCATTCACCTTAAGCTGCAGTTAATGATGAATGAGATGAACCTCCCTTGGGCTCAGACCTGGGTAGCTCAGTTGGATAGCGCTCAGATACCCACTGGACATTCAGACCTAATTCCTTATTCATGGGCTGCATCAACACCAGTCCTACCAGTCATCTGTGACTCTAGAGACCCATCAGTCTCATGACACCCCATTTTCAAAGTTATTTTTTTTTCTTGCAGCAATTTCTCCCCAAAGAAATCTTTGTTGTCAAAGCAGCTTATAGTATTTCTTCTTCCTTTGCCACGTTATCCTACTCGATGAGTTTGCTATTTTTGCTGTATTTATTATTTATTATTCATTTTTTTTCTCCACCACAGCCTATTTTAAGACAGTACCTTTCCTGCTTACTTCTTGATGGGCTGTTGTTGTGAAGGCAGCTCCCTGCAGTGAATGTCTGATTTATGATTCAGCAATCTACCCAGAAATATTAACATACCTACAATACAGTAAAGACAAGTAGACAAAGAAATCAAAATGCCTGTATACACAAGCTTAGGGCATTAGGGCCCTGCACAGTTGGAGAATTATAATCCATAGTCATTCACTCATACTGTTTTGCATTTTACATATAGTTACCACATTTGAATTTTATTCTCTTCTGTGTCTATGAAGCGTTAAAATCCTTCCACATCTGAGGGATTATTTAGGAATATGAAGCAATTTCAGACTTGGGTTGTTGTTTTTCTTATCTTTGTATGCATTTCAGAGAGCTTATAGATATCATTGTTCTGACTACTCCTGTAGCAAATGCAGTCTTCCATTCCAGCACCGTTCCTGGGAAAATTACACAACAATCACAGCGCAATCACTTCTAGCAGCTTTTTTTTTTTTTCCAGCGGAGGAGCGCAGGGTAATCCAAGCAGAGTAGGTGTGAGTGTCGGTGGTTCAACTAAACATAGGACGATTCACCGGAAAATCCTGCTAGTGGCTGCTATCGGCGACAAAATGCCCTTCTTTCAGTAAGCAAGCCAACAAGTCTACTCTGCAGCATGAAAACGAGAAGAGAGCAAATATGTAAGAGAAAACAAGGAGGGCTTTCATAAACCCATGTTACCACAGTTTCCTTGTTTATGCATCAGTGTCCGTCTTTGCACACCAAGGCTAATGACTGATGCAGTTTTCTCTGTGTTGAATTTAATGTGATTGCATATGGGTCAGATCACAAGCTTTTCCAGTGGCAGCTTGACTCCAGCGATGTAAAACAGTGGCCCACTAAACCCCGTAACTGAACACTTGTCAGCACTCATCCACAAACACTCATCCCCCACACGCATACAAATATAACATTGAAATAGATTGCATCATGCTATGTCATGTCGTGTGTGTGTGAGTGAGAGAGCATTCACGCACTCATGTGGTCTTTCACTCATAAAGGCGTGAAAAATGCACCTCATCTCATCGGGTTCAGCGGCAGAGGAGTGAAAGAGGGAAGAGACAGAGAGGGAGAGAGAGAGAGACAGGGAGAGAGGGAGAGAGAGAAGAGACGAGGGAGTTTGCTGCTTTGGCTCCCTTCAAAGCTGTGAGCCACATTGATCACTCCGTTCCCGTTCTCACATGAATATTGAGCATTAGTCACAGTTCATGAACAAAGAGGCTGAATGCTGTGGAATCATGCTTTAAGAGACTTGTGGGTGTCATCTGAGTATAGAGCAACTATTCTGCTGGTAGCATGAGACACAACTTTTTTAATAGCATTATTATTCTTAATAGTCTTTTTGCTCCAAGATTGTGATAGTACTATTGAAATGTAGTATAATACAGTCGGTCTGTGGGTGGGTATTGTCCTGTTCACTTTGGTGAGAAAGATTATCATGAAAGTTGGCACAGATACCCATGTTCCCAAATGACATGTCCTACTGACTGTGGTGCTCTATTGACGTCACCTACTGCTTTATAGTGTCATTGTCACAGAAAAAATGTAGTGTGTCTTGTACTTTGGTTTACTTCCAAATACCTTCAAAGGAAAAGGAATTCTAGTGTTGAGTCATTTGTCAAAGTTTTGTTCAAAAATATCTTTTGGGGGGAAAGATCTGAACTGAGTTACTTCCTTTAACAACCCATTCTCAGTCCGTTAAACTACTTAAACAATATTTCATTTATATGTTAAATATGAGCCATGAGTCACAGTCAGCAACCAGGTCCAGCAAATTCAAGAAGAATGCCATATTGATTTAAATCAAAGAAAAGGCTGGATATAAATAAATGGACATTCTCTTTTAAGATATCAAGGATTATTAAAGTAGTTTATTACTATTATTATATTATTATTATAGAGTGTTTGTCATAGAAGTAGTTGGTTGGTTCCAGAAACCAGAGATCATGAGGAATATGTACAGTTGATCTGTGTTTCATGCCAGTCAGTTAAACTACAGTTGGAGTTCTGGTCAAGCACATAACGACTTTATGAATTAAACCTTTCAATTAAGCTTTTTTTTTTTCAATGAAATGATTCTAGTGATTCATGACATTGAAAGAAACTCATTTGCACATCACAAGCTTTCCCATCCGCCTCAGCTGTACTTTATATTTAGTGCTAATTAGCAAATGTTGACATGCTTAGACTAAACTCAGATGCTGGTAAACAAAACCACTGAACATCAGCATGTTAGCTGCATCATGGGGAGCATGTTATCCCACTGACATTAACATTTATGCTAATCTGAGTCCATACATGTGTGTGTTGGCGTTGGTCTTATTTTTAATTTTGGCATCTATGTTGAGGCATAAGCCTGTGTGAGACACGTGTTTCACATGTAGCTCACACCTCACTGCTGTGATGTGTTATATAGAGTCTCGCCATCTTGCCTATTATCTACGCCTGACGTTTGCTGTTCCCAGAAAAAAACTAATAGACAGGGAAGAGCTCTGTTGATAGTCACACTGATATCATGCTAATGACATTACATAAAAGTAACACCTTCCACTATATTTTCAACATCTGGAGTGAAGAGCAGAAGAGTTTTTCTGTCTCTGTCTCTCACCCTCTCTTCTTTCCCGTGAATGAGGATAAACAAAAATGACATGACTGCTCCTCATGTGACTGCTCATCATCTGTGGATAATTATCACTATTAACCGCCATTAGCAAAGGTAATCTCAATATGGAAACATAGGATCGACACATAGCAGAGGTGCTGCAGGCTTAGTTCAGACTTAGGT